>VDFB02086081.1:197443089-197470082 GCA_007258455.2 Sequoia sempervirens | reverse complement strand
TTTTATTGCACCAGCTTGTTGCTTACTATTATGCTTTGATAGATTTTTTCCAAGCATCCATAGCTTGTTCGAAAGCACCTATTTTAGGATTTTAGCCATAGCAGCAAGGCAATGAACTGTTTGATAAAATGCTTTGATAGGCATGTATGAAAAATGTGTTAGCATAGACAAGGCAGTGAACTCTTAGAAAAAATGCCTCAAAGAAATGTGGTTTCATGGTGATGGAACAACATGAAGAATGCCATGACAAGCAAATTGCTATGGAATTTCATGGCATTCCATCACCATTGAGACCACATTTCTTTGAGCCTTTTTTTCAAACAGTTTGCTGCCTTTTCTATGCTATTGCTTATTAGTATGCTTTGATAGATTTTTTCCAAGCATCCATGTAGCTTTTTTGGAAGAACCTATTTTAGGCTTTCAACCATAGCAACAAGGAAGTGAACTGTTTGATATTCCACCACCATGAGACCACATTTCTTTGACGCATTTTTTTCAAACAGTTCATTCCCTTGTATATGCTATTGCTTACTATTATGCTTTGATAGATTTTTTCTAAGCATCCATAGATTGTTCGAAAGCACCTATTTTAGGATTTTAGCCATAGCAGCAAGGCAATGAACTGTTTGATAAAATGCTTTGATAGACATGTATGAAAAATGTGTTAGCATAGACAAGTAATCCTTTGAAAATGTTCTCAAATGAAACTATGGTGATGGAGAGACTGAATGCCATGACAATCAAATATTTTTGATTGTCATGGCATTCCATCGTCATGAGACATCATTTCTTTGAGGAATTTTTTCAAAGAGTTCACTCACCTTGTCTATGATAGTTATTGCTTACTATTATGCTTTGATAGATTTTCCCCCAAGCATGTATTGGGCTTGTTCAAAAGCACTTTTTAGGCTGCAAACATAGCAACAAGGGCAACACTTGAACTATTTGACAAAATGTTTTGGTATATATGTATCAAAAATGTGGTAGTATAGACAAGGCGTGCTGAACTATTTGAAAAAATTCCTCAAATAAATGTGGTCTCACAAAATTCCATGACAAGCAAATGCAATTGACATCTGCTCCTAGTTATTAGTTGTGCAATGTGAAGTAATTGCATAACTTCTTAGGTTGACTTTGTAAAAACCATATTGTAATTGAAATTTTTTCATCTATCATCATCTAGTTGTTAGTTATGCAATGTGAAGTAATGCTTTGAGTTTGAAAGATGTGCAATGCAATGTAATCAACGCTATGAATATAAACTACAAAATTATAAATTAAAAGTTCAAACATAAAATGTCAAGTGTTTATTAATTAGCCATTATTGACTCATTGATCAACTTAAAAGTGTGAGATTGCGGTGGAAGGTAAACAAGAAAATAGTGGTTCAAAAATGAGGGAATTTGTCTTCCGGTGACCAAATGAGAAATATTCACAATATGTGCTAGGAAGGAATAAGTCCATAAGATCAAGTGTGCAAGAACTGAGAATTGCAAAATTGGCTTACATTTGACTTCCAAACAAAAATTTTCACAGTTTTCGATGTTCCAACGTAAGTCAAAAAGTATATGTGCATAAGTTGTAAAGTATACACTTGAATACATGTAACTCATATCTATTGAACCATGAATTTATAATGCAAATATGGACACCATCGATGAAAAAGATTTGTATTAATCAAATAGCCATGTACGCATGTACATCAATATATGTCAATAGAAGTATAAAATATAGTTACAAAAAAGCCATATAGGCTTATGAGAATGCCATATAGGCATACAATGTCAAATATATCGAATACAAAATATGTACAATATTGCCATGTAGGCATACAACAAAGGGCTCTACATTCAAAATTCATTTCTCTCCATGCTCTGGTTCAAATACAATTTTCTTTCCCTTTCTTGGGTGACCTGATGGCAATAAATCTGTCACCCATTTCTGTTGAGGAGTGCTTTTTCTACTCCTCCTAGGGTTTAGCTCCTGGTCAAGTTTCAACTGTTACAATAAGAAGTAAAGACATTAATATATAGAAATTACATTATAAAAATTAATATATTTAACAAAATTTAATCACTTACAACCATCTAACGATCACTCTCCTCGATGGAAATATTTGCATGCCGATGCTCAGGCATGCTCGAGCCTTGTATAAACCATCCGAATAGAAATTAAAGAATTAAACTACGAATCAATAATGGTTTGATTTTTCACTAGAACTAGTTCATCTATAACAACGAATATAAATTGAAATTTAGTAATTTGCCTCATACCTCCCCTATCAGAGCCATCGAGGATTTTATTGTAGTAGAAACATTGATATCCATTGCCCTTGTTACGTTTGGTGGTGTTTCTCTCACCAACATCTGAAAATAAAACAACAAATTATTCAATCACAAAATATTTATCGAATTTAAAGTAATGCTTTGAGTTTGAATGATGTGTAATGCAACGTAACCAACAATATGATTATCAATTTTTTAAAAAGCAATAACCTGAGACAATCACATTGAAAAAAAAAAGACCCTTGAGGACAAATTTTAAGTGAAAAAGCATCAAAACACAATGTAAAATATGACAACCAATATGAGAAGAGATGATCTAGTCAAAAGGAGCTTTGATAGTAGCCAACTGAGTTAAGTATGAAAAATCCAAGTATCATTGTTGCAAGGAATGGAGTAAGAGCTAAATAAAGATACAACGACAATAAAAAATGATGGAGCTAACTTGTCAAGGGCCTATTCTTCAAAACCCTTATTAAACGCTTGTCATAGTTTAAGATATGCAATAAATGTTGACAATGGAATTAACCTTTTGAGGATGACAAAGGATTAAATTGAGGTCTTTACTCATGAAAAGACTGAATATTCTTTCTTTGGCCTATCATTATGATTTTTAGGTTTCCTCACTTGAGTTAAATATAATAATCAAGTGTTTATACCAAAGATGATAGAGAAAATAATCATGAAAAGGAGAATATGATGGTGATCAATGACAAGTTAGTGGCACATTTGACAATTGAAAGAGTAGAGGAATGCATAGTGAACATCATGGCACAACTTATGATATAAATTAAGCCACATGGTTGATGTGCTTTAACTTGCATCTAAAGGTTCTTCTTAACATAAATAATGCTAGGAATTTCAATGTTGCCATTGTAGCTGGTATTGTGCCGGTACCTACAACATTGAAAAATTCATCTTATATAAGAGAATTCCCTCCATCTTGTTGATTGGCTTGTAACACTCTTGATGGTGGTCAGATGAAATTCACTGTTTATCTCTCTACATTAGAGGGTTCATATCCTGATCCGACTTCTTCTAAATTATCGAATCAAAATCACTCAGCTTCCATATTAAAAAATTCCCAACCAAAAATCTCTTCAATAAATTTATCTAGGATCATCGGGCATTAGTCTTACAAATTATTGCCGTCAAGTTCATTCTACTTTCATAATACTTTATATCCATGGAGTTCATCCATTCCTTGATGCCATCAAGTGAAGATTGAGGAATGGCATACATATGCAGAGTACATCTCGCTTGAATTATTTGAAAACAATAGCCATATCAAATTCCCTTTTTCCCAAGTCCTACTCTCTCAAGGTTAACAATCTCAATCTCACAAATAGTGATTACTAAGAAAGGTAATTCCACCAACTCTACCAAAAAATTTACCATAGGAACAATAAAAGTAGAGGATTTGAAAGGAACTCCATGAAAACCAAGCTTCTCTAAATGGTATATAAAACCTAGTTCAAAATATTTTAGATGAGGTTGCTCCCATAGCTCTCTTACTCACTTGAAAATCCTTGAAACTATGTATTGATTTTATTTTTCCTATTCCTCTCTTGTTGTTCTTCCTTAATTTCATTGGTGCAGGAGCACCTAGGAAGCAATAGAGAGCACACTAGGCAAAATGTGGAAGTATAGAATGAGTTTATGACTTAGATGTATGCCTTCAGGAATTTTTGTGGTTGGAATGATGTTTTCTAATAAGGTCATGTTGACCATGGGTGAGAAACAAAAAGGTTCTAGTCCAAAGTTTAGGAATGGAGGTTTTTGCAATTATTGACAATTTTTGCAAAAACATGCTCCTTTTGTGTTTGAGCGGCCAAGAAGGGCCCATTGGAAAAATAACTGTTGGGAAAGCATATTTAAAGGTTTCCTTGACCTTTGTGCAAGGTTGAAAGTATGTTTGTATGGATTGTTTTGTTGGAAATTGAAGGAAAACAATTTTTTGAGTGAAATTTTCTATTTTTTGGTCTGAAAGAAGGCTCTAATGGATTAAATCTGGTTCTGTGTTGTGTGTAGGATGTAGAATAAATCCAGTACAATTTTTTTGTAGCCTTTAGATAGTTCTTTCAATCATTTTCTTGTCTCTTTGTAAATATTTTGGTTTCTTTGTGCTTGCTGGCCTGAAACAGGCAGTGTTGAGTAAATGGGGTGCTAGAGCACTTTTCCACCGTACACCGTACGACCTTTTGGAAACAGTGCCTAGACACCATGCTTGTACATATGTTAGTTGGTAGGTATTATTTGAGTGCAGGAGTTGCTAGCAAATTGATGCCCTAGGCGAGCCAGTGCAGGTCTAGCTAGGAAAAACTTGTTGTGCAGGTCACAAATCTTCCAGGGGTGTTGAGCCATTGAGGATTTTCTTCTTGGAGGAGGTAGGGTGGTGTGTTACCTTGTTACTACATGAAGGTGGAGGCTCCATCTATCCATTTGGTGTGTAAACAAATTGGAAGTTTGCTAACTGTCAAGGGAAGGCTTAAAACCCTAGTTTTTGCTCCATTTCATGTTTGAGCTTTGTACGGATAGTGGAAGGCTGAGACCTCAAGAATCTTTGAGTGTTGTCCATGTGAACCAAGAACCTTGGAAAAAGAGTGGGAAGTCCTTTTGAGATTTGTGAGTTCTAACCTATTTTGTAGGTGAAGGAGCCCTAATAGGGGCTCAAGGGCTACTAGCCTTTCAAACCCTAGCTAAAGGATTGGTGAGAGCTATGGGAAGTTGAAGTCTTGGAGGTTGTTCAAACACCTTTGGAGGAAATTTTGAAGCCTTTTAAGACTTATCACTACCCCTGCAAGAGTTGATGGATTGTTGAGGAAGATTGGTCTTTAGTATAGTGTAAAGGCTAAGGAAGAGTTGTGGCAATGAACCAAGGTGGACTTGGTGGTTGGAGTTTGTGATAGAAGAGGGGTTGGTCAGAAAAACCAGGGGCACCTAGTCATGATTAGGGACCTATAGGTTAGATTGGTGAAGCAAATCACCAAGGAGGTCTTACAAGGAAAGGCCTAGAGCAGGAATCAGTGATTGATTCCTCCAACCCCTCTCCCTATCAGATTGGTATTAGAGCAAGCAAAAGATTTGGGATTGATCTTGTATGTTAGAGACAGAGTCTAGTGGTTCTAGCATCATGGTGACAAATGCTGAGTTGGCGAAGAGGGTTGAAGAAACAGAGGAAGACAATAGGGTATTGAGAGAGAAGTTAGACCAACTTGAGCAAGCACTGAATGTTATGCGGTTTGATGGAAGAATAGAAAAAGAAGAAGAGGTTGTAGAGGAGGATAGAATCCCTAAACCTAACCCTATATTGAAGGAGGATCCCTTCTTGAAAGCATTGAAGGCTTTGAGTGGAAAAGCACTTGAAGGAGTACCACTGTTTAGTGGAAATATGGAGGCTGATTTAGTTATGGATTGGATAGAGGGAATGTAAAACCATTTTGAGTGTGATGGAGTCACTGAAGCACAGAAGGTAAAGGTGGCTAAATCAAGACTAAGAGGTTCTACCTTCACTTGGTGGAAATTCATTCAAACAGAAAGGGAGAAGGAAGGCAAGCAACCTATCTCTACTTGGAAGGGAATGGTTTCCAAGGTGAAAGAAGCATACCTACCTAAAGACTATGAAATTTAGTTGCATAAGAGGAGACATATTTTGAGGCAAAGAGATCAGGATGTGAGTTCTTATACTGAGGAGTTTCAAAGAATTTGCATGAGGTCCAATGTCACAGAGGATGAAAGTATTAAGGTGGCAAGGTATCTCAACGGTTTGAAGTGGAACATTCAAGAGGAGATGGTTCTGTTAAGCCCCAGAACAGTGCACCAATGTTATCAATTGGCATTAAAGATTGAATAGAGGAGTAAGAGGAAGCAAGATCAGACTTCTAAGGGCAGAGGCAAAGGCAGAGATCAAAGAGATCAAAGAGGACAGTGTGGTGGCTACCAAGGAGAGTCAAAACTCATAGAGCATGGAGGTGAAACATCTACAAGAGGTGGATATAATAGGGGTAGAGGACATCAAGGAGGTTCAAACAGAGGAAGAGGAGCAGGTAGGAGCAATTCTTATTTTGCAAACATGAACTGTTACCATTGTAATCAAATAGGTCATCCTACTTATAGGTGCTTGGAGAAAGCATCTTCATCAAGCAATGAAAAGAGAGTGGCTTATGCACAAGAGGACACCCTGAGTCCTAAGGCATCTGAGGTCAGTCATATTGAATCTGAGGTAGGAGAGAATCTGATGTTCAACAGGGTTCTGATCAGACAATCGGTTAAAGAGGAACCAAAATAGGGGAGGGCTCTATTTAGAGTAAGGTGCAAGATACTTGGAAAAGTGTGTAAGGTCATAGTAGATTCAGGTTCAATAGACAATATCATATTAGAGGAGGTAGTAATGAAACTAAAATTAGAGAAGTCACCTCATACTAACCCCTATAAGGTCACTTGGCTAAACAAAGGGTAGAGTGTTTTAGTAAAGGAGCAAGTAACGGTGGAGTTTTCCATTGGAGGATACAAAGATAAGCTGATTTGTGATGTATTACCCATGGATGCATGCCATATTCTACTAGGTAGACCATGGCAATATGACAAAGGTGCCATATATGATGGGAGAGAGAATACAATCTCATTCAAGAAGGATGGGAAGACTTTTAAGTTGCAGTCACTGTCAGAAGAAGAAGAGGGACAGTCAAAGGCACCAACATCATGTTGAGTAGTGGGAAGGAGTTCCTTAACAATCTACATCAAGGAGGTGAAGGATATGTGGTTTTAATGTAGTCAAAAGATGAAGAAGAGACTAAAAAGATAGTCATACCTGAATTAGTCCAAAAGCTGCTAGAAAATTATAAGGATATTGTCAGTGATGGTACACTTGCAACTTTGCCTCCAAAGAGAGCTATAAGTCATCAAATTGACTTCATACCTAGAGCTTCATTACCTAACAAAGCAGCATACAAGCTTACACTAGATCAGAATCTTGAGGTAGCTAGGCAAGTGAAGGAGTTGTTGGATCAAGGCTTGATTCAAAAGAGTATTAGCCCTTGTGCAGTACCAGTGGTCTTAGAAACCAAGAAAGGAGGTAAGTGGAGGCTTTGCACTGACTCTAGAGCAATAAATAGGATCACAATTAGGTATAGGTTCCCTATTCCTAGAATTGAGCACTTAATGGATTGTCTTGGAGGTGCATAATACTTCACCAAGTTGGATCTCAAGAGTGGGTATCATCAGATCAGAATTAAGGATGGTGATGAGTGGAAGATAGCTTTTAAGACAAATGATGGGTTATATGAGTGGAGAGTGATGCCATTTGGTCTCTCCAATGCCCCTAGCACATTCATGAGGCTCATGAATGAAGTGCTTAAGGACTTTACAAGGATATTTGTGGTAGTGTACCTTGATGAAATCCTCATATACAACAAGACATCAGAAGAGCATTTGAAACATGTGGAGCAAGTTCTTAGAAGGTTGCAAGAAGAGAAGTTGGCAATCAATCTAGAGAAGTGTGAATTTTTTAAGCAAGAGCTAGTCTATTTGGGTTTTGCAGTGTCCAAAGGATCATTGTAGATGGATCCAAGCAATGTGGAAGCCATCCTAAACTAGCCTACACCAACCACAAGGACTGAGGTAAGAAGTTTCCATGGATTGGCTCAATTTTATAGGGAAATTCATAAGGAATTTTAGTGGTATATGTGCACAAATCTCAGATACAATCAAGGGTGGTTTAAAAACTAATTTTGTGTGGACTTAAGAAGCTGAGAAAGGGTTTGAAAAACTGAAACAAGAGGTGGCAACTCAACCAATTCTCTTATTACCTAGCTTTGACAAGTTGTTCACTATGGAATGTGATGCAAGTGGAGTGGCAGTAGGAGGAGTGCCTAGTCAAGAGGGCAGGCCTATAGCCTTCTTTAGTGAGAAGCTCAATGAAGCAAAGAAGAAGTATTCAACCTATGACTTAGAACTTTATGCTTTGGTTCAGTCACTTAGGAAATGGAGGCATTATCTTCTACCCAAGGAGTTTGTAGTCTTTACTGACAATTAGGCACTCAGTTTTATCAACACTCAAGAGAAGTTGAGTAATAGGCATTTGAAATGGATGGAATACATGCAAGCTTTTACCTTCACCATCAAGCACAAGAAGGGACAGCTAAACAAAGTGGTAGATGCATTGAGTAGGAGATTGTTGACAGTCCAAGAGATACAAATCAAGAGCATTGGCATAGAGAGTTTCAAGATCTATATGGAGATGATGAAGACTTTTTAGAGGCCTATAAGGTATGTTCTAACTTTCAGAACCATTTCCATAGCCAATAATTTGAATATACTTTGCAAAATGGGTTATTGTTTAAGGGAAATTAGTTATGTGTCCCAAGAGGTTCAATGAGGGAAAATTTGATTAGAAAACATCATTCCAACCACAAAAATTCCTGAAGGCATACATCTAAGTCATAAAACCATTCTATACTTCCACATTTTTCCTAGTGTGCTCTCTATGGGGTTGGAGGAATCAATCACTGATTCTTGCTCTAGGCCTTTCCTTGTAAGACCTCCTTGGTGCTTTGCTTCACCAATCTAACCTGTAGGTCCCTACTCATGACTAGGTGCCCCTGGTTTGTCTGACCAACCCCTCTTCTATCATTCATCAAGATCATACATTGACCTTCTTGCCCCTCCTAAAGTTTGGACCACATCCATTACCTCCACATAAAACTAGACATCCTTGGTCTTCATGGTTCCCATGCCGTGATATGGCTATGCAAATGAAAATGAAGAAAAGTAATCATCTCCTTATCCATTGGCTGGAAGAATGCATGCTTAATGTTTTGATACATGATATCAACTCTCTTTCGCTTCTCTCATGGTTGAATATCAAAATCCAGTATGGTGGGCCTCCAGAGTTCTAGTCATCTTTCTTCCTCTTCCACCAAATGTTGTCCTGATCCACATGTCTGCTAGCCTAATTGGCTTTGTTTTTGAAAGCTGAAGTTTCTCCTAAGTCACCATTGTAGCTCTCTCTACCTTTCCAAACTCTTTCATTGCTATAGATCATCTTTGGGATTTAGTCATTTGTACCACATGGTTTATGTGCTTTGAATCCTTGCATCTAAGGGGTTTAAAACCTTAGGGGCCTTAGATGAGAAAAAAAAGTAATGTTTTTCTTTTCTTTTTATGTGAGGACCTAGTAGTGAGATAAAAGAGGACTGTATAGAAAAATGAAAAAATAAGACATAAAAATTCATGGACCATACTATATCACCCACATGCTAGCTAACAAGGACATGAATGTAGTAGATTTAGGTATGATAGGGGTATTTCAAGGTATATTTGAGTAATATATAAGAATGAAAAAGAATTCAATGGATCAAATTAGTGTCAAATGTTTTCGTAAAAGATCTCCCACACCCTATTAGGGAATTTAATCATTTCTAAGCATTTTCCACATCCTATGGGAAAGTTTGAGGAGGCTCCAATAGTTGAGAGTTTAATGAGTACTTATAACTTCTTTCCATGCAATCATGATTAGTTAGAGAACATATAAGGAAACTTGATGAGCTATGCAACAAATGAAGAGAACATAGGGTATTTTGACCTAGTCTTAAGCATCTCCAAGCATCTAGGAGATATTGAAGGAGTCTTGGTGATAGATAGGGTCGAGGATAGAAGTTTTATTTTTGGTTACATTGACATCATGTAGGACATCCATAGTCTTATTCTTCGTTACGTTGACATCACAAAAAATTATATAGGATGGAGTAGAATGTAGCTCTACCTTTGTCAGTTCCATGTTAAATTTTTATTATATATAGCTTTCTAGTGTAGGAATTCTAAGACAAACAATCATGGTAGGACCATTCTTAAAAGATTTCAAATAATAACCTAGTGAACCCATATACTCTTATGACTATATATACACAAATCTAGATTAAACTTATAATTCATTAACTTTAAGTTCTCTTTATTCTATATTACCTCAGTGAAAGTTTGAGCAAATCTACTCGCACTCGAGGTGTTTCCTTAAAACCTCCAACAACACCCTGTTCAACATCCAAAATCACATATTAAAATACCATTCGTAAAACAATGCTATTAACACATGTAATAAATTTATAATTGTTTACTAACTTTTACATACCCCACTAATAGGTGTACTGCAAAAATAAGTAGATTGACTGGTGTACCCAGGGTCAACACTATGACCCTACAATTTTATTAAAATAATAAAACTAAATTAGTTAATCTTGCATTTCACAATCAAAATTTAATAAACTAAATTGAATGAACATGTTGAATTTTACCTGACCATCAATACCATATGCATCATGCAGAATGTTAGCCACCCTCTCCATCCTTGTAGATGCATATGGATCAGGCTGCGTAGAAGCATATGGATCCTATGTAGCACCCTCTTGAGGGCCAGTAGGGTCATACAAACAAGTGGCTCCGCAAGACCAACACACATGGCCTTGAAGGCCACCACCTGAAGACTCCCCTGGATTGTGCTGTACAATGGGGCTAGTTTAGTGGATGACACTCTGAGTCAAGGATGTGATTTCTTGCAAAGTCTCTACATCAGCACTCTCCTTTGCAATTGCAGGCATCACGATCTGCTCATGAGGTGGCCTAGCGAGAGGTCGTCTCCCCTGTCGTGTAGGATCCGGCTGTGCACCGGGCCTATCCTGTGCTGACCCCCCACCTCTCCCCTGAAACTCCCTCATATCAAAATAATTTAGGATTTGGTTCAATACAAACTCACAGTATAATTTCCTAAGAAAATATTGGGGGACTTCACAGTTATTGCACGGTGGGTAATCAAAGACCATATACCATTTGTCATAAAAATGATTCCTAATCTCTTGGTGGTGGCACCAATGAATAGGAAACCTCTTTGCATTGAGGGTGAGATTTTGATTTGTTTTAGGGTCAGTGAATAGAGAGCACAAATCGCCTTCAGTAATCTTTAAATCTTTTACTTGTTTATATGATAATTTGTTTGCATAATATGCCCTCGATGTTTGCCTCCTATTTTTCCATCTAGATATTTGTTGGGTAATTGCATCTACATTTTTTAACAAATCTTTCAATGAATCTACTAGATGTATTCTTTCTGTGGTTGAAGAATTTTGATCACTCAACCTACTAATAAGATCCTCAACTTCTTTTCTATTGTTTTCAATTTCACTCCTCAAATTTTCTTGAGTACCAGGAGGGTATTGAGAGAATGGTGGTGGAGGTTGATTTTGTTGTTGAGGCTGATTTGGTTGAGGATTTTCCTCCTCTTGTTGAGGATTTCCTACAAATTAAAAAAAACATTCATTTCTAAACTAAAACAAACAAAATAAATTTAAAACTAACAAATTCAAAACAAATACCAAAAAATACTTACCTCTTGCATCTCTTTGTCATCGTGGCACCATATTTGTGAAGAAATCCAATTGTTGTTGATGAATTTTGAAGAAATCACCTCTCCAAGAATGCGAGCACGTAAAACAGGGTTTTTGGCCCCAGGCGGAGCTAAAACACAGAAAAAACCAAATGAGAAATGATATTTAGATTCTTTTTTTTTTTGCTTTTAAAAAGCCATAACGCGAACGCGTTATAACACATTTGCGTTATGGATTTTTTTTTCTTGTTTGGCCACAAAAGTGCGACCATCTTGGTGCACTTACCCATAATTTATTCTCTATGTTAGAGAAACTACTAAAACCTCATGTACCCATCCTTTTCTTGTATAAAGGAATAATATTCCTCTGGTGAGATGTTAAAAAATGCATTCTAGGATAGAATTGAATAGTTCTCTTTATTATGTTGCATACTAGTGATGCACTAGGTGGACACTTTTAGGTATAGGGATGATATTTTTTCAATGAGTACACTTATTTAAGGATAAGTATGCTTCAAGATTTCAAATATAGTAGTCTATTTTGATGGAATAAATCTCTCCTTGAAGAAAGTTATGATATCAAGATTTACTTCTAATTTCAAATTATTTTGGTGATTCACTAAAGCTTGCTAGTCAAGGTCTAGTGGTGTTGGTCCAAATTGTCATGAAGTAACATAACTATTTGAATAATTCTTGATGGTGAAAAATTTATAAGGCCACATTGATCGATTTTTGAACATCTTATGAAAATATATGGGTGCGTTTTTTTTCCATTCTAATATGTTCTTACTGTAGACATCTAAATTTAATCACTTCCATATGATTAAATTTACTCCCTTTTCGTCTACCATATTAAAATATTAATTTATTAAATTAATATTACATCTTTTATTTCATATCTGTCAAGTATTTGATTTAATAATTAAATGCTTTATCTTTCACCTTCTTCCTCTCTAAATTAAATAAATATGCCAATTTATTTAATTTAGTCATTTTTCCCCTTTTGATTTTAAATCAATTTAAAATTCATCTTCTCTCTCCTTGTGACATCCTCCATAATCTTGCCCTAATATGAATTAATTTAATTAATCCATGATTATGATAATCAAAGATTAATGTCACATCTTCTTACATTTGCCACTTGTCTCTAATCCTCCATTAATTAGCCTAATCCAATATTTGCACAACCTTAACCAAGGTCATTAGCTAGATTTAGCACCACTTTTTAGCCAACCTTTGCATTTACCTTCTTTTAGCATTGACCCCCTTTTCCATGTGAATTTTTAATTCACATTTATATATCCTAAATTCCCCTCTTTTCTATGTGAATTTTTAATTCACATTCCATCCTTCCAAGGCTTCTAGAACCTTGGACTTGTCACAATCTCCACATGTGACCAAGTCCCACCTTTTTGGAGCCCACCTTTTACCTTTTAGATCTTCTTAAGAATGTGAATTTTTAATTCACATTTATATCCCCAACCGCCTTCCTTTTCCCATGTAGATTTTTGAGGAATTCCAAAATTCCTCAAATGTCCCTTTCACTCCCATTTGGAGACAAGGAATCCCTTTTTGAGAAAATCTCCTCACTCCCCAAGGTGCTTGTCCTTCCTCCACCTCATGTACCTTTTTGACACCTCACTTACACCTCATCTTCTCTTGGCCACTTCACCATCCACATGTCAAGATGTGAGGGCTTGTGGGTTCTCAACCCACCATAGCCCTTCATCTTGGCCTTGTTGGATGCATCTTCATTGTTGAATTCTCTAGAGAATTCAAATTCTCCTATAAATAGCCCCTCCTCAAGGGCATTTTGAATACTTAGCCATTTGATAACTACATGCTGCCAATTTGCATTCTCACTCATTTACCATCATCTAGCTATCCATTTTAATCATTTTTCACATACAATCTTGCATTTAGTCACTCAAGAAACCATCTAAGGAGCATACAAAATCATCCCAAGCAAGGGCCAATCAAGGAGACATCAACAGCAAGGAAGGTGAAATCATTCGTATCTTGTTTTGTCCATTTTCCTTCTTGTTTTATCACTCTTTAGGCTAATCTTGAAGTGTCCTTAGTCTTTTATCACTTGCATTTTTAAGTTAATTTGCACATTAGAGTAGGATAAAATATTAAGGTACACATTTCTGGCATGCCTGATGGGACCCACAATTGGGTTCTTGCATTTAACCTTTGTTTCGACTAAGAATTTTGCAGGAAAAGGTCACAGAAAGGCGGAAGCGCCCTATGATTTACCATAGAAAGGTGGAAGCACCATTTGTCCTACTGTAGAAAGGCAGAAGTGCCCTTGCCTTACCGTAGAAAGGCGGAAGCACCCTACATCTGAAAGTTTTATTTTCTTCTAACAAGTTTGTTGCAATTAGGGATATATTTAGAAGTTTTTTCTAACACTTTTCTTGTAGTGGGAGGGGCACAACTTTCCTTTCTCTTTAAAATCTGATAAAGTTTGTCTCAGAAAGGCGGAAGCGCCCTCTAACTTCTTGTTGCAGAAAGGCGGAAGCACCCTCTAACTTCTTGTTGCAGAAAGGCAGAAGCGCCCTCTAACTTCTTATCGAAGAAAGGCGGAAGCGCCCCATTTTTGCTGCAGAAAGGTGGAAGCACCCCCATTTTGCTACAAAAAGGCGGAAGCACCCCTATTTTTGCTGCAGAAAGGCGGAAGCGCCCCTGTTTTACTACAGAAAGGTGGAAGCGCCCCAAAACAACACAGTTTGGAAGGTAAAACAGTCATTTTAGGTTCATTTTTTCTCTCATTTTTTGCTATTTTCAAGTAGTAACCCTCTAACATTGTTTTGGCAAGGATATTGGTGTTTTTTGCTAATGTTTTGTAGCATATTCTGGCATAATTGACTAAAGACGAAGAAGAAGACAACTAACAATTATTTGTAGGGCCATCTATTTGATCAGATTTTTGAAAATTATCCTTGCTATTTTGGAACATAGTTTAATTAAGGGGAATAAACTTCATTTCTTGCTATGATTGTTTATTCTTGTGTTACCCAAGAGGGCATTAATTTGTTTTCACTTTCCCCTTGCACTTCGTGTGAGTCTAGGGAGTAGTTGGAAGTGGTTAGTGTCTTCTTTTTAGTGGGACCTGCTTGGGGATTTCATCACCCCAAGGGACAATTCCAACCACGCGTACTAGTGAGGTATATAAAGGGGGGAGAATGAAATTTTTACCCCAATCCAGTCATGTCGTAATTGGCGGAGCGTCGAAGCTAGGGTGATACCTAGATAGACGTGAAGAGTTGGTCCGAGCCTTTCAGTATCTTGCTGGGGTTCCCGACTCACGCTTGTGATGGGCTGGTGTTCACGGTTGTGCCTCACGTACCGAGAGTATATCGAAGACTCCCTAGAAGCCTTGTGCATCCTAGATTAAGACTTTGCCTAGCCATACCCTTAATATTAATCATAGGATTGTGCTTGCTTGAAGTGTTTCTCGTGAAAAATCTATGAAATCTTTGATACTTTGGCCTTACTTTATCATTTTGCGTCCTTGCCATAGCCTTTACCATTGAAACCAAGCTCTTTCCTATTGTAGAAAGGCGGAAGAGCCCCTAATTCTGCTGCATAAAGGCGAAAGTGCCCCTGTTTCTGCTGCAGAAAGGTGGAAGCACCCCTGTTTTGCTATAGAAAGGTGGAAGCGCCCCTGATTCTGCTGCAGAAAGGTAGAAGTGCCCCTATTTTGCTACAGAAAGCTATCAACGCCCCTGATTTTTGTTGTAGAGGGGCAGATTTTCCCTCCTAAACACTCAAAATTTCCCCATTTGGATCCGTTTAGCCTCTAAACCATCATTTAATCGTTCCCAACCATTATTTCATCATACTAGGCCTTCGTTTTGTCACTCTAAGCCTCCCAAAACCTCCATTGGGTCCATTTAAACCTTCATTCTATCGTTCCAAGCTTTTGTTTAACCATTCTAAATCCCCATTCATTCTCCACAATTATCTTTAATCCACCCGTTCATTTTAATTTTTTCCCTAATCTATGTAAAAGTCCATACCCTCACCTAACAAACACCATAAATTTCTCATTCACATCGTCAAACACCACTCATAACCAAACCGCCTTAAACTTGTATTACAAAGTGTTTACCCAAATTGACCATAGCACTTGAAGTTGATTATTAATCTTTAACTTTGACCCCAATCAATTCGCTTCCATCTTGAGGTGAATTTGGTGTTGTAAGTTATCATCCTCGGCCCAATCAATCCATTCCTACCTTAAGGTGGATTCGGTTCCGTAATCATCCTCTTAATCAATCAAAGCTCTAGGGTCACTAAGGGTAACTTCCTGTGATCAAGCTTAAGGTCTCTCTCTCACGTCTTTCATCACCCAATCATACCCATCCAATAGTCCAAATCTATCAAAACTAATCATTCAATCAAATTATCCAATCAACTAAATGATCCAATCCAATCCAATCTAATCCAATCATGCTAAATCCAAATCCAACCCAATCCAATCCAATCCAATCCGATTCAGTCTTGCCCAATCCAAATCCAATCCGATCAAAATCCAATCTGATCCATTATATCCCAACAAAATCTAATCAAAATCCAAGTCCTATCAAAATCACACCTCATCCAATCACATTCAAATCTTTCGACAAAAAGCATTAATCTACTCATCCCGCATTTGCATGCCTGCTCAGACCCGTTCATAAGAAAAGAAAATGGCCAACCGTCAAGCTCAGAATGCCCAATCAAACAACCCTCAAGATCCCAAAAACATAATCAACGTCTCATCAGATCCTAACAAGGGTACCAACATCTCTCACGATCCTCATAATGGTACTTCATCGCATTCTAACACTGAGAATCAGAATAATTCACCACATGGTGAAGAGAGTATGGTTAATCAACCTAAACTCACACTTGAGAAACATTTTAGTAATCCCGCAAATATGCAAATGACTGACCGTTTGCTCAAAAAACATGGGGAAGAAATCTTGGCCCACTTAATTGAGAAGGGTGTCAAACCCCCCTCCAATGTTGACTGGTCCAAATATAGGGGTGCCCCATCTAACGTACTCCAAGGGTCCCAAAATGCACCAGAAGGTTCATACTTCTCCAATGTTCCTCCAGTTTAGGGTTGGCATCAACCTAAATTTGGAAATGTTGTTCTTTATCAGGTTAACTATCCCCCACACGCTCTGACCTCAGTTATAGGAGGACCTCAAGTGCCTGATCCCAATAATCCTTTTGCTTATGGCATGCCACAAAACATTCCACAACCTCTACCATTAACATTAACTGCACCCCCTCCTTCAAACCAACCTATAGTCAACATTGGGGGCACCTCCTTTGCCACATCACTTCCACCTCCTAGGACTACAAATCTACCCCCTCAATAGGTTCACCAATCTAACATTCCGCCTCAATTACCTCCATAAGGCACACCCCAGCTGAACATTCTGAGTGATACCCAACAACCCCCTTTACAAAACACTTCTACGCTACCTCCACCATCTCATCCGCAATAACCTATACACAATACCTTGGCCTCTTCACAACAACCGCCCTACCAATCACAAGGCAATCCATCTCGACCTATCACTTACACCATATCCCCCTTTCTCGCATCCATTTTTTGTCTGAAAGCTCAACCACAACACAATATCCCACCTCAGCCCATAAAACACTTGACATCACAACAACAACCTCCCCAACACTACTACTATCACAACCAACAACAATTTCCCCAACAACCCTTTTATGCAACCTCCCAACAATACCCTCAATACCAACAAACTAACATGCAACATCCCATCCAAGTTCCTCAACAACCTACCCCACACTTTTACCAAACAAATCCATATTATGCCCCACAACAACAACCCCCGTATCAACAAAATCCCCCATCTTACCAGCAAGCCATGTCATCATCCAATCATCCAAACCTATATTTCAACAATCTGACACCCCTTCAGCAAGATTCTTCATTATCCTATCATCAATATCCCCCCAACCTGCCACCAGCTAGCTCAGATCTGTTGGAAATCAAAGCCACACTTAAGGATCTTCAAGATGGGGCTACAAAACAATCGTTCAAATTTGAAGATATATGCCCATATCCATTTGATCCCTCCATCTCATTAATCTCGTTTCCTAAACATTTCAAGATACCAAAATTTGACAAATACAAGGGAAACAAAGACCCTAAGGCTCACTTGCAAGAGTTCTACTCTCAGTGTCAAGAAGTCATGTATAATGATAACTATCTCTTGCGTTTGTTCCCACGAAGCCTAGCAAACCACGCCTTAGATTGGTTCATGACCCTCGAAAAAGGGTCCATAAAAAATTTTGCAGACCTATCAGAAAAGTTTGTATCCTACTTCTCCTTCAATTTGGAGAAGGATACGAACACTTTAGATCTCCTAAAAGAGAAACAACGTGATGGAGAAACCTTTACTAGCTACCTCCAATGGTGGCATGCATTAGCAAGTCGAATGAAAAATCCCCTGAAAGAAAAAGAAATGGTCACTCTTTTCATGGAAAACTCTCATCCTGACATGGCCCACAATTTTAGACTACATTGTGTCACCACTTTCACATAGATAGTGTAAAAGGGACCCATCCTTGAATGTGCTCTTATTGCCAAAGGAAACATCAAAATACACATTCATGATAAAGAAAGGTCATTTGGAGATAAACCACGATTCTGGAATTAGAACAAAAATGCGGTGAATGACGGAGTGACAGACACTAAACATGTCCAAGTGGCTAATGCATCCCAAAAACAATAGCCGTCTATACCCAACGCCATATCTGTACCACAGGGGGCACTGCATCCCCCTCAATAGTCAAACCAAAAAAATTAGGGGAACACCAAACGTCAATATGCCCAATTGGGTGAACCCCTAAGTGTTGTTTTTAATAAATTGCTACAAATCAATTACCCCATCACATACCCTGTCACCAAGCCATTTGACGACTCCAAACCCAAGCCGGCATGGTTTAAAGAAAATGAGTATTGTGACTTTCATAAAATCAAGGGACACTCTTTAAATAAGTGTCAGGGTTTGAAAAACTATGTCCAAGATCTCATTGATCGAGGAGATATCAAGGTTGACCCTAGTCAACCTTTGTCGTCCAATGCTCAACTGTAGATTTATCAAAACGCCTTCCCAAACCATAATCAAGACCCTATCACCTCCAACAGTAATCCTCAAAACAACAACACAAATAATGTGAATTACAAGAATGTACCCTTCAATTATGAAGGTGTTATTCATTACATTGAGTAGGTGGAACCCCGAGTATCCATGATACATGTTAAAGCCAAAGACCCTCAATGTGCTGTTACTACACGACGGGCCCGCATCACCATTCCTGCAGCCTCTGCACCCATCCAACCGACTACTATAAACTCTCAATATAACATCCTTGATCACCCGAGGAAGACCCCCACTCATATATCCATTTTGGATTTGCTTAAGTCTTCCTCGGTACATCAAGAAATCCTCAATAGAGCCCTGCAGGAAACCCATGTACCAAATGACATCGACCCCACACAATTCCAAGCTTTGGTGGGACACTTGGCTTTGTCCCATCACCTCCATTTCAGCCAAAAGGATATGTTAAATATCGATGTCAATCATAATCTCCCTTTGCATATCGAAGTCATAGTTGCCCACCATAAAATAAAAAGGGTCTTGGTAGATAATGGCTCTGCCCTCAATTTATGTACTTTGAAGTTTATAAAACAGGTGGGGTATACTCAAGCAGACTTAAGAAACCAAATCATTACAATCAAAACCTATGATAATGCAGAAAGAAATTCAGAAGGAATTATTAGTCTTCCTATCCAAGTGGGACCTGTACTTCAGTATACTACCTGTCATGTCCTTGATCTGGACTTACCGTATAATCTCCTCCTTGGCCGCCCATGGCTCCATGCTATGCAAGCCATCCCCTCCACGTACCATCAATGCCTGAAATTCCCCGTCAATGAACAAGAGGTAACCATCTATGCCGACCCCCAACCATTCGAATATTGCCGCGCTTTAGAAGCATCTTTTCCCCATTTACATTATTGTCCTGGGGTTGAAATGGGGGCATCTCAGTCATCATCCTCTAATCCACCATCCACCGTGATAACCACTCCATCCTCCGCCACTAATCCTTCAGTCACCAAAGTCCAGATCATTGACAAAGGGTGTGGTGAATATGAAATGCATACGGCTCTTAATGTAGCCACCATGCCACTATCACCACATGAGTACAGTCAACCTTCGTATGCTACGCAAAAGGAAGACAAGACCATCACCTTCAGTGGTAAAAACATTCCTACTACCACTTTCAAATCTTTGAGTGTTAAGATCGATGCACCAAAGGACATAAGCCAATGGGTCTACCGAGAAGAGCCCGAACCAGAAACTCCTCTAAAGAAATATTTTCAGGAAAAGTATCCTTGGCCAACAAAGTTCGTGGAAAAACATAACTATCAAGGTAGAGGCCTAGGTAAAGAGGAACAAGGGCAGTTGCAACCCATTGATACACCACAGTTACCAAAAAAAATAGGCATTGGGTATGACAGAAAACAACAAAGCCCCGCAACATCATCTAATACTTCCAATAGTATCACCATGGATGATGGCTCATTGGCAGACATACCTGAGGAGGAATCCATCATACATGCGTACGATGATGTTGATCACATTGACTTATCATCCATGTTTGAATGCCTATCCATCTACACCATTAGCCTATCCCTTTGTCACCCTGAACTCATTGATTGGGACCTACATAATACCACACCTGTCAGTATGTCTGCGGACATGTATGTCAACCTTATGGGATTGGGGGAGGATGAACACTCCAGTCACAAAAATAAAAATAAGAAAAGTAAAAAGCGATCATCTAGTGAAAACCTCCCTGAGGCACTCCCTGACTTGGAAAAATTAAAAATAAAGGATGCATTTGATGGTGAAAACCTCGAAGAGGCGCTGGAAGATGGAGATGTTCATCTTCCCCTTATGGGAACCCAGTTATCTGCCCGATCCTCTATTCTGATTGAAGAGACGCAAGAAATTAATTTGGAAACTGCTGACAGTCCTAAGATCACCTATGTAGCTAAGTCACTCTCGGAACAAGAGTATTCGATCTTTGTACAGCTACTCCGAGAAGGAATCATTAACTTTGCGTGGTCATACTCAGACATGCCAGGCTTAGACCCTGCTTTAGTGGTTCATCACTTAGACATTCGCCCAGACGCCAAGCTTGTCAAGCAAAAGCTCCGCAAGATGCATCCGCAAGTCGCGTTGTTAGTCAAGAAGGAATTGGAGAGGTTACTGGACGCGGGTTTTATCAGACCAATTGACTATTCTGAATGGATCTCCAATATAGTCCTAGTTGCCAAACCAAACAGAGACATTCGAGTCTGCACGGACTTCATAGATCTTAACAAAGCCTACCCAAAAGATGATTTTCCTCTTCCTAACATTAACATGTTGGTCGACCTAACAGCAGGACATGAGATGTTATCCCTTATGGATGGCTTCTCTAGTTATAACCAGATTTGGATCACACCTGAAGATCAACACAAGACCGCCTTCACAACTTCGTGGGGCAGTTTCTATTACAATGTTATGCCCTTTGGTCTCAAAAATGTGGGGGTAATCTATCAGAGGGAAATGACAATCATCTTCCATGACCTCATACATATCATCATGGAGGATTATGTTGATGACCTACTAGGGAAATCAAGAACACGAGCAAAACATCCCGCCATCCTGAAAAATATATTTGAGCGGTTAGAGCATTATAAGTTGTGGCTGAATCGGAAAAAGTGTGTCTTTGGGGTCACGTCAGGGAAGTTACTGGGTTTCATAGTCTCTCGTAGAGGTAATGAAGTTGATTCTGCCAAGGTAAAGGCTATTCTGGACATGCCACCTCCACGCAATCTAAAGCAGTTAAGAAGCCTCCAGGGAAAGATGCAGTCCATCCGTCGGTTCATAGCCCAGCTCGCAGATAAATGTCAGCCATTTACCCATCTTTTGAAGAAAGATTCCACTTTCTGATGGACCTCACAGTGTCAAATGGGTTTTGATAAAATTAAGGAATATTTAGCTCATCCACCGATTTTGATGCCGCCTATTCTAGGAAAACCCCTCTTGCTTTATATCTCTGCTACCTCAGTCGCACTGGGGGCATTATTGGTGCAACATGATGAGTCATTCAAAGAAAGGGAAATCTACTACATCAGCTGAACACTAGTTGGCTATGAGTTAAATTACTCCCCTATGGAAAAAGTGTGCCTTGCACTAGTCTTCAGTACACAGAAACTCTGCCATTACATGCTCAGTCATTCAGTCAAATTAATCACCAAAATTGATCCCTTGAAATATATGTTATCTAGAACCACTCTGACTGGCCACATGGCCAAATGGGTCATGCTCCTAAGCGAATTTGACATAGAGTATGTAGAGCGAAAAGCCATAAAGGATAGGTTATTGCTGATCAATTGGCTGAGGCACCATTAGTAGATGCCTACCCACTAGACACTGAATTCCCAGATGAAGAAATCTACACAGTGACAAAAGCACACGCTTGGATGTTATATTTCAATGGCTCATACACGCATAGTGGATCTGGGGCAGGAATTCTATTAGTCACTCCTCAAGGTGACTACATCCCAAAATCATTCAGGATAGCATTCCCATGTACCAACAATATGGCAGAATATAAAGCTCTCCTTACCGGCCTCAGAATTGTAAAACAGTGGCACATAACCCATTTGAAAGTCTTTGGTGATTCTTTGCTGGTTATTAGACAAGTTAATGATGAATTCCTCACAAAAGATGATAAACTGTTACCCTATAAATGCATGGTGGATGATTTCAAAAAATATTTCACCTTCATACAGTTTGACCAAATTCTTCAGGTACAAAATAAAGCGGCAGATGCAATGGCCACTATTGGTTCCTTGATTGATATGCCTAAGGACCAAACGGAGTGTGAGTTTCTTGTTGAACAACTTTTAATCCCTGCATATGATGTTCCTGAGATTGACATGGTGTGCGATATTGTAGGTCCCACCTCCCCGTGGTACCAAGACATACACTTACCTCTGTGATAATACCATACTCCTAGAGCTTACACGCAACCAACGTAAATCCTTCATCCATCATTCTTCCTGGTACATCATTGTTGGTGATACACTTTATTGTCGCGGGAATGATGGAATCCTCCTTAGATGTCTGAATGAGACCAAGGCTCAAACGATACTAACGTAAGTACATGGTGGTATTTGTGGGGCTCATTCAAATGGTATGGCTCTGGCCAAAAGGATCCTATGAGCTGGATATTATTGGCCTACATTAGAACATGATGCTTGCGAATTTGTGAAGAAATTCCTTCCATGTCAACAGCATGCAGATTTGATCCATGCTCCAGCACAAGATCTTCAGCCTCTCCTAGCACCGTGGTCATTTTCTCAATGGGGTTTTGACTTGATTGGAAAGATTTACCCATCATCATCTGATGGACATACATTCATCATCACTACAATTGAGTACTTCACCAAATGGGTTGAAGCAATGCCACTCTCACAAATCACCAGTACTCAGATTTCTAAATTCATCCTCTACCATATTCTTTGCAGATATGGTATCCCATCCACCATCATTTCTGATACCGAAAAACCTTTTAAAAACTGAGCCATGAAACACCTCTGTGACACCTTCCATATCCAACATCATTGGTCGACACCTTATTACCCTTAGGGTAATGGTCAGGCAGAAGCAACCAACAAGACCCTCATCCACATCCTCAAAAAGGTGGTCAATAACACTAGACGAGATTGACACCTTCATATTCATCTTGCACTCTGGGCATACCGTACATCCATCTGCACCCCAATGGGTGCCACCCCCTACTCTTTAGTATACGGTGCTAAAGCCGTCTTGCCAATCAAAGTTGAGCTCCCCTCATTGAGAATTTCTTTGAAGAACCTTATCAGCGAAGAAGACGCTCGTGTTGCACGATTGGCACAGCTAGAGTTACTGGATGAGCGGAGAATAAGAGCCTATGACCATCTGCAAGCATACCAGAATTGTCTCAAACATCATTACAATAAAAAGGTCTATCCTAGACAATTCCAGGTTGGTGAGTTTGTCCTCAAAGAAAACCAATGCACTCAGCAAGACCATGACAAAAAAGGAAAATTTGAGGCAAACTGGCTAGGGCCGTATATCATAACTGCCAAATATGGATCTGGAGCTTATAGGTTGACTACTCTAGAAGGAGATCCCCTTGACGAACCTGACAATATTCTCCATCTGAAAAGGTTCTACACTTAAGTCTGCTTGATCTACCCAATCAAAAAAAAAAAATCAAAAAAAATAGTAAAGATAAATAAATCCATCCTATGGTGAAAATCACCTCTTGGTGGCACCTTGGATAAGTATGGATGGTGAAAACCTGTCAACAGGCGCCATCGATAGAGGGCTTAATCATTATCTACCTAGCATCCTAGTTATTTTATGCTTACATCTGCACTATCATCCTCGCCCATCTCAGCCTAGGCTGCTTGGTATTTGTTGATTGAGCACTGGATGACCCACCTTACCTATCCCTCATCCTGAGCTTTTTTATCCCACTTTGAGCTTATGTCTTTCATTCCCTTTGTCGCTCGGTCCATGTCATCATGTAGGATCATCCATCATGTTGGTCTCCACCTAGATCTCATCCTCCCGCGTCACTTTCATCCCTTCTCAAACTATGTTGCCCTTGCACTGTCACGTAGGCAAGGTTGATCACTCGATTTTCCCCCGGGGCATTTTTGGATCAATTTGTTTTGGTCCTCCGTCACTTCATCTTCACCAGTCCCTTTTCACTTTTATCCATGGTCTTTTTATCGAACTACATTGCCCCTGTGCTTTCACGTAGGCAAGGTTGGTCATTTGATCCTCCCCCGGGGCATTTGTCTGTCGCGTGTTGTGTCCTTCATCATCGATCACCATTGTCTTCTTTCCACCTTATCCATAGTCTTTTTCTATGAACTACAAGGGCTCTGTGCTTTCACATAGGCAAGGCTAATCTTTGATTGGCCCCTGAGCCCCTAGGTCTTTAGGTTGTGTCTTGTCTCCCTTGTGTTGTGTCATCAAGCTATGCCTTTATCTAGCTGGTCCTTAACAAACAAAACCCACTTGTACCAACGAATCTAATCAATTTTGAATATTCTATATTATATCAATCTTTTCGCTTAGCATCCATCATAGGTCTCATCAGGATACATCCTTCCTAACAGACCTAATCAATTCCATCTATCCCCTTGATCCTATGGCAATGGACATTTGAAATTGATTGCAATCTTTTGATGCTTTTGGTTTTTTGGGCTCCCTATCATCACTTATCAAGGCCACCATAATCCATCATATTATGGCATGTTTTGATTGGTCCACATAGGGGAATATCTTGATCTTTTCTTTGATTGTGTCTTCTCGGTTGTCCCACATAGCACCCACCAAGATCCTCGAGGTCTTGTGCTATGTTGGGGCATCCTTTTGTGCTTATGGTTAGCTCAATACTGGACCTGACTAAAGTATTTCTTTGAGACTTTGGGGTATTGAGATAGCCTTCTTGTCTGGCGTGTTTGTCTCATGCATTCGACACTAATCTACCTCAGTCCTCCATACCTTGGAGTATCGTGTCTTATGCTATAGAAAAACCCAGTGCTCCAAAGATGGAAAATTGAATTAGGATTGCATTTTCATAATCATTGCATTAACACTCACCCTATGGTTTTGGTTGTGCAAATACAATCCCCCATTCTTTTCCATTCTTCTCAGGATACTAATACTTTTTGATAGATGCCAAATGACATCCATCTTCACAATCACTACATACCCACCTCCCATTATCATGTCAATTCTTATTGGCACTTATGGCCATGTGTTATTTCCTCTAAAATTACAAAAGTACTATTCCATATGTCCATCATCACCTGCATTACCTGTTAGGTCCATATATCCATCGTCACCTGCATCACCACATGTTAGATCCATACATACATTGCCACCTGCATCACAAAGTGTTAGACACATAATACATCACATCCTTCATACATAAAATGTTCATACAAAATCCATCATACACATATGCATACATGACAAATAAGTCAACTAGGCATCCATATATATAAATCACCATAGATCCCATAGGTACACATAACATATTACCATGCGCATATTTGCATCAATAAAATTATTCATATTCCATAAGAACATATATCCAATCATTCACATGAACATCTCATATCGTAAACATGAGTATAAATAAACCAACACATGAGCATAAATACACCAATGCATCCATTCACATAAACACGTAATACCATATACGCATGCATATAATCACCCATCATAAAAGAAAACATACTACATAGTGTCAATAAGAACTGTCTCATATCAATATAATATAATATGTGTCACATGTCCATCATACATATATCCATCACATGATAAAATACAAAGTCCAGAGATATGGAACATCTCTGATCTCTGTCAATAAATCCTACACACTCCATCCTGCATCTGTCAAAAACTCAGTAGCCTGTCACCTCCCGAATGAACTCCCCACATCTGATCTCTGTGGCGACTCAGGTCCTACTCCCCTACCTGGTGAAACCCCTGGAGAATCATTGTAACCACGGGTCCGTGTCCCCAATGACTGAGATGGCACTGGCATCTGAGGTGTTTGCCGGATATAATGGAATCTCCGCTGTGCTAGATCAGGAACTGCATCATAATAGGCAGCCATCCAAAAACCTGCCTCTCTCATGCTCTCCTCTCTCTCTGCAACCTAGATCTGAGCGAAATTCTGCTCATGTCGATACCTGTCTCGGTCCCTGGTGATAGCTCTCATCTCCTGCTCCAAGGCCTCCTGAGCCAATCGACTTTGTGCCAGCTTTGCCTGTAGTCGATCCCTCATCTCCTCCGCAGCCACTGCCCGTGCCACCGCTGCATCTCTCTCTCTCCACAATCTACACATTTGCTCCTGACATCCCACCCACACCCTGGCCTGTCGGAACACGAGCCATCACGGCATCCCTCTCTGCCTGTAGGGTCTGCACCCACATCTTTGCTGCATCTCTCTCCCTCTCAGCCCCCTGTGCCCGAGTCACAGCAGCATCTCTATCCCTCTGAAGAGCTTGTGCCCTCAGCTCTGCTACATCCCTCTCTCTTCGAAGAGTCACTACCTTTGCTACTGCCTCATCTCTCCCCCTCTGCAATGACTGTATCTTCGCCTCTACCACGGCTCTCTTACTCTGAATATGTGCCTGTGTCGCATCCCTCTCTGCCTCCAATCAC
>VDFB02086081.1:197366111-197443069 GCA_007258455.2 Sequoia sempervirens | reverse complement strand
AGGCTAAACATGAGTAATCCTCTCCCATAACCTATTCTAGAACCACCTCTGATATCGCTCGGTCACTACTGGCACCTGCTCTCCTCCTACTCTCCCTGGATAAGCCACCTGTCCTTCTGCCCTCCATGACGCCCTGGTTGTCGGTGGTGCTATGCGGCCTCCCCATGGTAGCTCTCTACCATCAGAACAGGATATGAGTCGTCAGAATATCCTGTATCACCCCAAATTGTCTCAACACTCTGTCTTGTCGATGAGACTCTACTATGAGCGGTAGAGTACCAATAATAAAACACCAGCTCAAAAAATACCCCTCATGACTCCTTGTATCCGTCTATCCCCTGAACTGACGCGCCCTATATGGCCGCCACTCTATGTCCCCTGACCACAGATCATCAAATGCTCTCCTCCACCTCTCCATCTCCCTCTGCATCTCATAGCAAAAAACCCACCCTCTCTCCTCCCCATACTCCCAAACTATGAGCTCACGATCATCCACTGTCCCCCTCCTCACCACTATCGGCCTAGTCACTGCAATATGCTCTTATGCCCAAATCTATAGTAGCATCACATGTGTCACACTCACTACCTCTTGGTAGCAGATCCTATGCATATCTTTGTACAGCTATGCCAATACACATGACCCCCACGAAAATGGTCCCCCCCTCCACTTGACAATGTGGCGGATCACCTCCATATAACGCAGGCTACATGTTCGTCTGCTCTGATCTGGCAACAGTATCCCATTAATTAGGCCACACATGAATAACTGTAAGGTTGGCACACCCACTGACAAACACCCATCCAAATCCAACTGCCCCTTCACCAGGGGAAACGTCACATGACCAAACAAAACTCTCAAGGTCTCTTGTAACTCTGCCCCTATGGACACCACCTTGCTCACTAACTGACCGACAATCGGAAGCCTTAGGATATACCACACATCCTCCAACGTTACGGTCATCTCTCCTGTAGGGAAATAAAATGTCGATGTCTCTGAGTTCCATCTCTCTATCAATGCTGTCAACATCACCGGATGTGCTCTGACCTCTGGAAACTAAACACAGTGACTTAACCCTGCGTGATCCAATGCCGCCTGATCCTTCCTATTCATCACTCCTATCGTCGCTGCCATCACCTCTGACTGTCGCTCATGCATGCGTAACCACTCAAAACTCTGCATGCACACAAACACATTTCTCATTATTTCTTTTTTCTATCATTTTTCTCTATCTTCCCCCTTTTCTTTTTCTTTCTTTTTCCTCCTCGCCTGCCCAGCCCCTCGATAGGTTACCCTTGCAGGACTGTCACTGGGCAGAACCGCCTCGTGGCGTGGCGGAACCATCGCGCCGCAGTGGTGCGGAACTGCCCGACCGCAGCCGGGCGGAACTGCCCCGCGGTAGGGCAGCACCGCCGGGCTGCAGCTTAGCGGAACCACCTTGCGGCGGGGCAGAACTGCCCCAGCTGCAGCAGGGCAGAACTACTCTGCGATGGGGCGGCATCGCCCCTCGGCAGGGTGAAAGCGCCCTTAGGTAGGGTAGAACCGCCCAGCCACAGCCGGGCGGAAGCGCCTCATGGCGGGGCGACACCGCCCCTTGGTGGGGCGGAACTGCTCGGCTGCAGCTAGGCGGAACTGCCCCGCGGTGGGGCGGAACCACCCTGTAGCGGGCGGCACCACTCGGCCGCAGCTGGGCGGAAGCACCCCGCGGTGGGGTGGAACCACCTGGCCATAGCCAGGCGGAACTACCCGGTCGGGGTAGAACCACCCCTAGGCAGGGCGGCGGCACTGCCCGGTCGCAGCTAGGCGGAAGCGCCCCGCGGTGGGGCAGAACTGCCTAGCCGCAGCCAGGCGGAACCGCCCGGCCGGGGCAGAACCATCCCCAGGTAGGGCGGCGGCACCCCTGCTCGGGGTAGAGCTGCCCCCAGGCCGGGCGATGGTGCCCTGGGTTGGGGTAGCTACGCCCTACCCAGTTGCACCTTCCCCCTCGATTTCCTAACCTTTTTGACCTTTTTTTTAATAAACTAATCCCGACCCGTTTTTCTAATGTTTCTCCTCAACAAAACCCACGTTTTCAAATTTTTAATTTTTTACGCAAAACGTGCGTAAATGAAATAGGAGGGTTTTGTTACTACTCACATGTTGTCCGCCCGCGCCCCTGCTGTATAATGCCCGCACCTCATCCGCCCGGTGCACGATCGCGGTGTCATTGTCCGTCGAAATCATTCCTCCTCGTCGGCTTTCTCTCCTCTACACTCCTTCTCTCAACTACTACAATGAAAATGACCAAGAGAATTTTTAAATTACCTTCTTAACCCCTTCCTCCAAAAAGGTATTTTTACCTTTTATTTAACTTTTTATTCATCCAATTAATCCCAAACTTCCTAAGGCTGCCATTTGCAAACCGTACGTCGGATCACCTCCATTCAAAAACCAAAATTACTTAGTTTTTCGAGCTCTATCCAATGGTGTCCTTTTTTTCTATTGAGACGTTGCTTGGAGACTCCCTTTTTCCTCCCTCGACTTCCCTCTCGAGGGGGCATACCCTCTTACCATTCCTCCATTCCTTCAGCCTGGTCATTGGGGAATCATTAATATTTCCACGCTAGGGGCATCACCATTTGTCACTTCCTACCTCATTCATATTTTATTTTTCTTTGAAACACTGTTATCCTAACAATATTTCGAAGAGGGGAAAAATATAGACATCTAAATTTAATCACTTCCATATGATTAAATTTACTCCCTTTTCGTCTACCATATTAAAATATTAATTTATTAAATTAATATTACATCTTTTATCTTATATTTGTGAAGTATTTGATTTAATAATTAAATGCTTTATCTTTCACCTTCTTCCTCTCTAAATTAAATATATACGCCAATTTATTTAATTTAGTCATTTTTCCCCTTTTGATTTTAAATCAATTTAAAATTCTTCATCTTCTCTCTCCTTGTCACATCCTCCATAATCTTGCCCTAATATGAATTAATTTAATTAATCCATGATTATGATAATCAAAGATTAATGTCACATCTTCTTACATTTGCCACTTGTCTCTAATCCTCCATTAATTAGCCTAATCCAATATTTGCACAACTTTAACCAAGGTCATTAGCTAGATTTAGCACCACTTTTTTGCCAACCTTTGCATTTACCTTCTTTTAGCATTGACCCCCTTTTCCATGTGAATTTTTAATTCACATTTATATATCCTAAATTCCCCTTTTTTCTATGTGAATTTTTAATTCACATTCCATCCTTCCAAGGCTTCTAGAACCTTGGACTTGTCACAATCTCCACATGTGACCAAGTCCCACCTTTTTGGAGCCCACCTTTTACCCTTTAGATCTTCTTAAGAATGTGAATTTTTAATTCACATTTATATCCCCAACCACCTTTCCTTTTCCTATGTAGATTTTTGAGGAATTCCAAAATTCCTCAAATGTCCTTTTCACTCCCACTTGGAGACAAGGAATCCCTTTTTGAGGAAATCTCCTCACTCTCCAAGGTGCTTGTCCTTCCTCCACCTCATGTACCTTTTTGACACCTCACTTACACCTCATCTTCTCTTGGCCACTTCACCATCCACATGTCAAGATGTGAGGGCTTGTGGGTTCTCAACCCACCATAGCCCTTCATCTTAACCTTGTTGGATGCATCTTGATCGTTGAACTCTCTAGAGAATTCAAATTCTCCTATAAATACCCCCTCGTCAAGGGCATTTTGAACACTTAGCCATTTGATAACTACATGCTGCCAATTTGTATTCTCACTCATTTACCATCATCTAGCTATCCATTTTAATCATTTTGCACATAAAATATTGCATTTAGTCACTCAAGAAACCATCTAAGGAGCACACAAAATCATCCCAAGCAAGGGCCAATCAAGGAGACATCAACAACAAAGAAGGTGAAATCATTCGTATCTTGTTTTGTCTATTTTCCTTCTTGTTTTATCACTCTTTCTAGGCTAATCTTGAAGTGTCCTTAGTCTTTTATCACTTGCATTTTTAAGTTAATTTGCACATTAGAGTAGGATAAAACATTAAGGTACACACTTACTACTCACAAAAATGATTAGATACTAAACCAAGTGCACAATCCTTCTAGAGAAACTATGAGCATGTTTGGATGGGCATGAAAATGAAAATTCCATGATATAACACCAATTACCAAATTATTAGGTGGATCAAAGGGTAAAAATACAAATAAATCCTTGAGCTCTAAATCAAAAGAAAATTTAAAAGGTACATAAGACTTTGAAAGAAAAATATGACATTGTAGAGGTTATGTATAATTTACAAGTGTAATTTTTTTTTTGGTTATTTCTTCTCTACCTATGCCTTATATACTATAATTATTTATAAAAAAGGGCCTTTATGTAGGCTCCAAGATATGTTGATAATTCTCATGCACATAACTTGTGATATTTATGTGAATAGGTTGATATAGATGTCAAAGTTATTTGGTGCCAAGCCAATTATTTTGAAGGAGCATGTAGTGTAGGAATGACTATATCTAAGTCATGTATGCTAGCATCACATGTGGATGTGGACGATTCATATATTATGCTCATATTGTTTAGTTAAACATCAAAATGTTAAAGTCATGTGCAAGGTCCCAATATATGTGTGATAAATGTTGCACAATGTTTAAACCAATGTTATTTAATTTGTTCCAACATCCTTATCATGGTGTTTCTAGGTTCCTAGGTAATTGCTAGAAAATAATTTAAAATGACATTCCCTTATAGTTTATAAATGCACATTCACAAGGGATGAAGGGACCAATTGGTAGCAGTAAATAAATACTTTAAAAAAAATAACTTCTCAACTAGAGCTCTTGCAAAAAATTTCTAGGTGTCTCTTAGTGTTCCATGTAGGTGAGTTTTATCTTCCCAAGTTGGGAGTTTGGAAAGAAGAAAAGGTTGAGTTTTGGGGCACCAAAATGATTGACGAGCTACACATTATGGGGTAATTCCAAGATGTGGGGCACTTATATTATGGGCTAATTCCAAGGTGTGGGGTAATTCCAAGGCACTGTGAATAATTATTCGAATATTTTTATAAATCAGAACCTTGGGATGAAGGTAATAAATTATTTTTTGTTGAGATGCCATAGGTACATAGGTGTTGTCAAATTGGAGACAAATAAGGAGTGAAGGAAGTGTAATGATTTGCAATTTTGGTATTAAAGATAATACATACTTGGCCTCTCTTCTTGGTTAATATTTTTATCACAAGGGCTTATCCATGTATTTAATACTTTTATAGAAACTGTTTAAATTTTTATATTGTATTATTTTACCTTTTTAATTCCCACAATAGATACACAAGTCTTATGTGGCATAGGTTAAGTGAAGCTAAGTATGCATATGATGCTACTGACCGAAGTAAATAAGGGTATGCACAAGGTTGCATGAGGATATCAAGAGTTAGAATTGGTGAAGTCTTGGCCTAGATTGTTTTGGATTCATAAGGTGAATTTCAATATTTTTGTTCCAATTATTGGTCACCCTCTTTAAAGATGCCCTAGTCTAGGGATGTTAAATATAAACTTTTATAGGGCATTGAGGAAAATATTTGGAAATTTGGAGGGGATATGACTATCATAATAAAAATAGGAAACCTCTTCTTATTTAGGGAATTGATTTTGGAGAAGATATTAATAATTAAGCTAAGATTTTGGCTCTTATTTTTGGATGCTTGAACATTTGGATATACGTTGGTGCAATCTTGAAGTGAAAAAATATTTGAATATTATCATTAATTATATGATCTTTGCGAAGTGAAAATCATGAGATTTAGAGAATGTGCCTTCGAAAGGGAAAAAAGGCTAAGTTAATTTTTTTTAAAATATTTTATTCAAAAAATGGAATTTGTAGCTAATGAAGGGGCGGGTTTAATGTGGAGGGAAATATACATTTTCAAATGTGGTAAATATATATTTTTTGGATGATGTACATTATTTAGAGATGTCCATTCTAATGTGGGATAGGATCGCTTTCAACAAAAATTAAGAATCTAGTTTTCCCAACTAGATGGGTCACCATATTTTAGCTATGTTTTCATCATTATCTTTATTTCTTATAATAGCTTTTGGAGCTTTTTTTCACACAATTTTTATGTGACTTAGAAGTGATAGAGATCAACAACTAGTATTAAATAAATTGAAGCTAATGAATGGGATTTGTGGTGTGTTTTTGGTATGGGGAAAATTTAGTGATAATTATTTTCTGGTTGGAGCTAATTTTACAAAGCACCACCTTTATTGAGTCCTTTTTAAAATGCTACGAAGGTTTCTTACTTAAATTTTATAAATATTTATATGTGAAGATAGCATCTAATAACTATATATTAATAATAATAAAAATATAATGTAAAAGATATAATTTAAATACAATATTTATATTATTTATAACTGATAATATAATAAAATCACTCATATAAATTATTCAAAACTAGACTACAAAAATACCATTTAAATAGTATTTAAATAAGAACATTTTTTTAATTTAACAATCACTTTTTTTTGACTTAGTATATTGAACAAGCACTTTTATATTTAAATTCTAAATCTATCAAAATTGACTAAAAACTAGATTACAAAAACACCACTTAAATAGTATTTAAAATAAGAATATTTTGTTTTATTTAATAGTCACATTTTTTCTGTGTTCATTCACTTTATTTAAGACATATTTTTATATTTAAATTTTATATCTACCAAAATTGACTCAAAACTAGACTACAAAAATACAACTTAAATAGTATTTAAAATAAGAACATTTTATTTTATTTAACAGCCACATTTTTTCTCTGTATTCATTCATTTTATTTAACAAATACTTTTATATTTAAATTTTATAACTATCATAATTGACTCAAAACTAGACTACAAAAATACCACTTAAATAATATTTAAAATAAAAACATTTTAATTAATTTAACAATCACATATTTTTCCTTTATTCATTCATTCAATTTAACAAATATTTTTACATTTAAATAATCATTTCAATTCTATATCAATCAAGGATTTTGGTTTCTTAATTTTTAATACGTTTCTACCAAAGAAACAATTGAATGATGTGGGAATGTTCAACAGTAGATCTACATTACATTTTTTTTGTTTGTTGTCTTGAATTTTTTTTAGTTTTCTGTACAGTTTTGTTGTTTTACTATCATATTGATTGTAACAAGATTTCAAAACCCATTTTGTCCAAGATCAAAATTCAAACTGTAAGGGACAAAAATTAACAAAACATTCAATAAAATGAATGTATTATAATAACAATACATTATCAGACAAATGCACCCCCACAATTCACCGTATTATAATAATAATATGTTATCAGACAAATGAATCCCTACAATTCGTCGTCATGACAAATTCACCTTGAGGAAAATTCACCACTAGCAATTCATCGCCACGGAAAATTAATCACAAACTTTTAGTGCAATGAATTTTCCACTGTAGTGAATTGCTCATGTTGAATTTTCCTTGAGGTGAATTTATCATGACCGTGAATTTTCCTGTAATGAATTGTCGACTTTGAATTTTCTAACAATGAATTGTTGAAGGTAAATTTTCCTAGAACCTAACAAAACATTATAAAATGAGATGCCCATTTTTATTGAAGGTGGGCAGAATGTGTGCTGATCTTTCTTGTTGAACATTCACAGTCATGGCCTCCAATCGTGCATTTGAAGGCGAAGAAAACTGAGCACCAGCAGTTCCAGTCTGAATGTTGAGTCTTGTCATGCTTTGTTTGAAGTTTCTACGTTACATCCTGGCAATTACATGACTAACTTATCGTTATTTGTTTTCTAATTCCAGTCTTGGAAGCCAATCACATCACTAAAGTCTTGATACCCATTATTCAATTGAGATCTTTTTAATAGCTGAACAAGATCTAAGCTGTTTTTATATTTTTTCTCAAGAGAATATATAATACCATTCAACGTCATCTGTTAGATTCAAAGTCGTTATTTAATTCCATAGAAAAAAGAAAATTGCATTGTTGGACTGTCTGTTTGTCTATAGCTTGATCTAGATGCCTGTGGCTTTCAAAATATATAACTTGACTGCCATTTTTTAAAATATTTGACTTGACTAATAAACGTTTTTCCTATCTTCTAGATACGCAACTAGGACTATCATGTTAAGGTTGTAATTTATATACATATATAATCTTTTTCTATCTTCTAGATTCATGTCATATACAATGAAGACTATTATGTTAACTATTATGTTTCCCTATTTTCTAGATTTTTTTAGACCATAATATATATTTTTTAATCTTTTAGAGTCATGTTATATATGATGAAGATGATTACATTCAAATCTCAAGGTATATGTAAGAAAAAAACATTCTTAATATAATAGTCATTGAGAATAGGCTATTGATTAGTGTGATAAAGTCTATACATATAATAATGGTAGTAAGAAAATTTAGGAAAGAGATCATACATGACACAAGATATGCTTGTAGACTATGATGTTCTAATATCCAATGTATGCATTAATAGCATAAACCCTTGAGGTAGTGTAACATTGAACAAAATTCCTTATCAAAGAAGCCACTCCATGCTATATCTCCAAGAGCTCTAGAGCACAATATCATACTTGTCACATAATGTTACAATGATATTCACCTTCATTATATAGATTTGATCCTAATAACATAATAGAGGGGTAAACCACTAAACCTAATGCAAGTCTATTCATTACTTAATAATTAATTATAGCTGAGTTATCAACATGATCCAATATAACTAACTTAAGAGAAGTGTGCCCCATATCCACATATTCATCCACCTAAATACATTATATTATCATATTCCTAGGTACTTAACGTGTCATCCATCACTGACATGTTCTATCCCCAAGACATGATAAGAAGCCAAATAATTTAACATTGTTACAAGTCATTATAAATATGTTGTCATGTCATATCATCCAACGATCCATACATGAATTTATAGCAGTTTTAGCTTGATGTTATCTAGATCCCATTCTTGATCCACAATTCTATCTCTTATTTGGTTCCATTCCTCATCCTAGTAAGTCCCCTTCCTTTGCCAAGAATAATCACTACTTCTATGATTCCAATGATTGTTGTAATTCCTTTAATTCTATGTAGATCCATAGAGACTGAATTGTTGATTTCATATAGTATCATGCCTATATGATGACTTCCTTTATGAATCTTGTCTCTCATAATGACATGGATGCTTATACATTGCACCCTTCTCTATCTCTAGAACATTCTTTGGTTCTTCACCATTTGTTGTCACTTGCTTTATTGAATAAAGAGGAGGAACAAAACTTTCCTTTTTTTCTTTCTATCTTGCTCCTCTTGTTTTCCCTTAATTCTTTGGTGCACTCTTAAATTATGTAACTTTTTGAATTTGATCTTCCTTAACTTTCTTTTAGTCTTCATTATGTGTATGTTCAAGTAATGTAACTTTTCCCTCCTATACCAAAGATTCATGAACTTCTATACACATTAATTTTGACTATTTCCAAAGATTCTATCAAAGCATAAAATTATGAATGTAAAATATATTTATTTATGGAGAGCTTCAAATCTTCAAAAAATTGTTTATCGTTAAGTATTATTTGACTATCCTTGGTGTACTTTTCTTAAACTTGTATTTTCTTATATATAAATCCATATTCATGAAGTTATTCTTGCCACTTGGGTTTACAAAAACAATAAAATTTACCTTCTAAATGCATCCATGAAAATGAGGGGTTGAATCTTTCTTCCTTGGATCTAAAGTGTGTGTACATGTACATCCTTTATATTTACTTCATAATCCAATTTTCCTCTTGCTCCTTGTTCTCATCATCCTTAGATCCTCATCCTTCTTATTCTTCATGTTTCATGTTTTTTATCTTGTTCTTGATTATAATCATCATTTCTTTCTAATTATTTGTTCTTGTCATCCCTATCCACATCAACTATTATATCTTTAGGAACCCATCTATCAAAAAATGTTTGTTTGATTTTATCAAAAGAGTAATTTTACATATGTAATTGACTATACTATATTTTAGCTTCACCTTTCAAGTATAAACCAATAAATTATTTCCATACAATATGTTTACTATAATCTCTTTTAAATTGATCCACCATTCTAATACATTATCACTTCTAGTAAAAAAAATAGCAAACTGATGTTTTAAGAAAAAATATTTCAATAGAACATACTTCTACCACATATTATTAACCAAAAATTGATCCAATCAAATCATGATGTAGTCAACCCTAAATCTAAAAGTGCAATTGAAACATAGAAAAAGAGGTTCACCATCAATAGGGTATCAATGATGAACCTCATTTTCACTAGGTGTGTGTTTTATTCAATTATGAGGGCCAAAATACCTAACTAACAATTAGAAACTAATCCTAACTATTATAGCAACTATGAGGGAAGTTTTGAGAGGCTAGAATTGTGTGTACCTTGCTGCAAGAAGGTTGCTTTTAGGTCACAAAGGGCTGATTCGCCTTTAGTGGTGAATGGGTCCTTGTTTGGGTTTATGAAACTGAGATCTGGGTTTTGTTCCTTGATGTATGCACTCTTAGATCCTCAATATCAGCTCTTGAAAACTTTTAACAAGTTCTATAGGCTTCTTTCCACGTCTTGCAATATGAATGACAACTTTGACAATTTTTCTTCAAACTTGTTCTCCACTTTATCTTTAACCTATAAATATGCAAACACACATTCAAAGAGGAGAAAAACTTGTTGATTGTTAGTGAATAGGGGTTTTCCTTGGTCAAACCCATTTTAGGTAATTAAAACAAATGATGAAATAATGAAATAAGGACATGAAACATGAAATAATGGAATGTTGATACCTTGAAAATTGTCTTAGAATGTAAATCTGCAAACTAACATGAAGTGGCCATGTAGATTGTAGATCTTGATCTCAAATTAAGTGTGCAAAAATGCTTGCAATAGATCTTCAATGCTACATCAACAATCTTACCTCAACAACATGCTTGAATGCACTATGCCTTTGACATGATGAAATGACCTTGAATTACTACAATAAACTTCACTAATCTTCCTTTGAATGCCTTTGAAATACTCTTGTAAACTCTATAATGTTCTTGCTCTTGATCTCATGAAGTCACATCAATTTTTCTAGGAGAAAAAATGTGAATTAACCTCATATTTATACTAAATCTAGAGATTAACCCCAAAATTCAAATAATTCAAGCCGACACCAAATCTAGGATTGAAAATCATTATGATCTTGCCACAATTAAATTCAAAAGGGATGTCCTAAAGTGAGGAGGACCCATTCGCCACTAAAGGCGAATGGGTCCTAGAAAAACTTTCTAGGACCATGCTTTAGGGGGGATGAAATAAATCAAAAACCCATTTCAAAAGGGTATGTGCAGGATCATCACGGAAAAAATAGGTCCTTAAGTGGCAAAAAATTCAGAAAAATCAAAGTTAGGCAACTTCACGTAAAAAATTGAATAAGTTATCTATATTATTTCAAAAATATGTAAGAATAGAATTTGTAGAACATTGAATGTAGTTTCTAAACTACTAGGTTTATTTTTAAATCTATTTGGTGAAAATTTGAAATTTCAATGCATTAGTACTTAAATTTGGGAAAAATAAGAAGTAGGTGACCACAATAAAATGATACTTTTTTATAATATTTTAGATATAAGTAGAGGACTCATGTCGATGTGATGCATATTTTTTGTAATTTTTTTCAAGTAAATAATTGAATTTTTATATTACAACTTTTAAAAATATAAAACCTGTATGTCTAACCACCTTAACTTGGTCAAAAATTCATGAAATTCATTTTTTTTTTAATCTTATAGTATGTGAAGCATAAAATGTGACACATTTTTTGGAAAGAAAAACTTTTTTCAATCAGCCTATCAATCATGAATTTCGTCGTAATTCAAATAGAAAATGAATAATAATTATTTATTAAATTCATTTAAGTAAAGCATAATTTATATTGGTGGAAAGTTGAGAATATCCTTTAAAAACCCTTTTTGTTTCATCAATTTTGGGTAAAAAAAAGTTGTTAGCCACATACCCTACACATACCCATCATATCTCCACTTTTTGGCCCATCATGATCCTGCACATACCAAAAAATGCCAAGAAAGGGATGTCCTAGGTTAGGACTCATTCGTTAGTAGTGGCTAATGGGTCCTAACATTGTTTTCTAGGACCAAGCTTTGGGGAGGTGAAATAACATAAAAAACCAACCTCAAAAATGAAAAGAAAGGAGTGTCCTAAGTTAGGAGGACTCATCCACCAGTAAAGGTGAATGGGTCCTAGCACAAATTTCTAGGACACCAATTTTGCCAAGTTAAATTTCATGCAATATCATTACTGGGTGTCGGGATAGATCCTTGAAAAATGCAATTAAGAGGGCTTGAATTTGAATAAAAGGGCCAATTAAGCTCAATTAACCATAATTAATTAATGAAACCCTAGATAAGTTTGAAAGTGTAATACACCACTTTACAACACCCCAAATAAGGCAATGTTAAGTACATTTTAGTAAAAGGGGCCCTAGATTCAATGTGAATGTGTACAACACATTACAACACTAAATCAAGGCGTTATTAGGTTAATTTTATCTCAATTATTCCCAAATTAAACATGGAAAAGGATTACTTTTATTAATGCTACATTTTTCCCCTACTTTAGTGAGATTTTTCCTCCATGACAAATTCACACTAAAGTATGCAATAGTAACAAAGGTACATAGTCATACCCTATCAAAGGCCAAGAAAAATAAAGAAAAACAAAGGATCAAGCACAACCATTCCAACATCATGTGGAAACGAGTTGTTTGTCTGTAACATCTGTTGCTCACTCTGGGGTTGTGAAACCTCAATCTGTCCACTAGGTGAGTTATCCCACTCATGCATGCCCACCTTAGGGTAATGGAACCTCATTCTATCCACTAGGTGAGTTATCCCAACATGCGTGCTCACTCTAAGGTAGTGGAGCCTCAGTTTGTCCACTAGGTGATTTATCCCAATCGAGGTGGCCAACCATACCAATCGTGAAAATTTCGATAAGGCACCATAATGTAATGCTTTTTGTATGCTTTTGAATGTCATGTTTGTAATTTTTTGTTAAAAGGGATTTTTCAAGTTGTTCGTGTAAGGTATTCTTCTTAGAGAACATCATGCCTAATGTCTCCAAGAGAGGACAAGTCAAAGAGCATCAAATCACCACTTATGGGATGCCTCTCATTTCACATCATGCCACTAAGGGAGATCATATACTTAGAAATATCTCTCTTGGAGGACATAAAATTCAATGAAACCACCAAGAAAAGTACATGTGTCACAAGAAAAAAGAAAATCATGCCCTGAAATATACCGAAATATGTCATCAATGTATGCCTCCACTTTAAAGCAGTTGCTAACACCATTACTGTGAGAAATTTCTTTAAAATAGCCAATGTTTTCTCCTAAGACATGAGAGTTTTCCTCAGAAAACCCTATTCCAAGTCATATCTTTCCAAAATAAAGCTATGCCATGAAACAGGGAGGAAGGGTCGCCCCTAAAAATACAATGCTAAACCTAGAAAGAAAAGTATGTCAAATGTGAGCCAACTTAAGGCATGTCAACCATATCCCAAGCTTGCTCTTATATATTCATGGAAGGAAATCAACTAGCCAAAAGAGACAAAGAAAAGTGGCATATGAGGACAAAGCTACTTAACCCCTTGTCCCTACTTAGTACGAGACAAGGATGAGCCGAGAATGGATGATGATATGCCACTCCTTGCGATAAGAAAATGATTTGCAATGAATGGAAAACATGCAATAGTGAGTATCCTATGATCCTACAACTATTACATGGCAAGGAGCAACAACTATTGTTATTGTTTATAATAAGTAGACAAAGTATCAATTGTATGCATATCTAATGAAATATTTCCACATGTAGTATCTATTAGTTCAGGATGCACCAAATATAAACTTGTCTTGGAAGAATCTTTTGTAAGGTTGTTGATATTAAGTGAAGAATTTTTTGATGCTTGTATTTCTATCAAAGGACAATAAACAATACCATGAGTTGTTTCTTGTGTGTTAGGCTCTATAGGAACACAAATACCTTGTTCTCTAGTACCACATCCTTTTCCACTATAACCAAGTTGTTTCACAAATTCATAACCTCTTCCATAAAGATTTTTCATTTCTTTAGGATTTGGTGGTTGTTCATAATCAAGTTTGTCAAAGTTGCTTGTATAATTTGCTTGATCTACTAAAGTAGTTGAGGTGGATGCTTTTGAATTTTATGTTGACATTACTACTTTTTCTTTTCCCTTTTTAGACTCTTTCTTTATGATCTTATATTCGTCCATGAATGATGATGTGAAATCTATAAGGAACCCCAATCATCTTCCAATAGCTTAGTGACTTCATTAATTTTCTTCTTCTATTCTTCTTCCTACGTAAATTTCTTATTTGTAGCTGATTCTAGTGCTTCCAAAGGGTCTCATCCTTCTCTTTCAACAATCAAGCAACTTTTAGGTTCAATATCATCTTTGAGTGTGTAAACCTTGTTGTTATAAACATACTTCATTACACGATGCAAAGTAGAAGGCACAACATTCATTTCATGAATCCAAGGTCTTCCTAAGATGAGATTGTAAGAAAGAGCATTAGGCATATAACATAGACCAGAGTTTGTAATGTTACTTTCCCAACTATAATAGGTAATTTGATGACTCCAATTAGTTGTTTTCCTATATTATCAAATACAGAGATAGATAGAGAATCGGGTTTAATATCACTTCTACTCCTTTTGATCTTTTCCAAAAGGCTCACACTACACACATTCAAAGCCAAACCATTGGACCAACAAGGGTTTGTTTTATCATAGCTCGATTGACATAGACTATTATGTTGAAAGCTTCATGTCTCTTCTGAATTTCTAAGGAAGGTAACTAATCTTGATGGAAAGTAATGGCTAAGTTTTCCAATGTTATAGCTTGAATTTGGGCTGCCACATCATTTGATTGCACATTAGGAGGGGTAGGAACTTGTTGTAAGGGACTTTGAATCATGTTATGATATTGAGGGGATGCTTGAATAAGGTCCCATATGTAATGATATCTTAGCAGGAGTATTCTTTAGTTGTTCAACAAGATTATACTCCTTTCCACTTTGTACATGAAAATGAGGAGGACTAGGAAAGATAGGGTTAGGAATGGGAGGGATGTTGAAGGTGTTTGTCTTGGTTGTATATTGTCTCTAGTGTTATATGTATGAGAAATGGTATTGGAATTCAGTTGCTATGAAACATTATTAAGTTTCCTTTTAGGTGGTTCCAAGATAATCATGGGTTTATTTTGAACTTGTGGTTGTTGTTAGGGTGGGTAAATGATAAGTTTAGGCTCAAGAGAGTACTTCAAGGGATATCTAATGTGCATAACCTCAGAAGAATTGTCCTTATTTTCATGATCTCTTAGTGAAGGAGATTTTAATGTCACCTCATCATCTTCATATAAGAAATCCTCGTCATTATTGTTTGAAAGACATGTCAATATTCTCATTTTCTTCCACCATGATATCTTCTCTAGTAGGAGACTTTTTAGGAGAGAAAAAAACTAGATGTTCATGACATTCAAAGGTTGGTTCTTCTAAAACAACTTCATCACAAGAAAGGGAGTCATCTATGGTTGGGTTATCTTGTGTATCAATGATGGCATTCTCTTGTTCAATAATGTTTTCGCTAGGAGAAGAGGGACAAATGGGATTGCCATAATTCTCATCGATCAAAATATCTTCTTCACCAATAGTAGAGATATTAGGAGAAGGCCCAATTCAATTGTTATGATTGTCCATGATTTCACCCTTTTTCTCTAAGGTCTCATTCTCTTGTGCCATTATATCTACCCTAGTGGGGGAGATTTTAAGATGTTCATCACATTCCATGGTTAGATTTTGTAAAGTAGCTTCATCACACATAAGGGATGCATCAAGAGAAGAACAACTACGAGTTTCATGCTTACTAGTTTAGTTCAAATAGATCTTTCAAAATGGTAGGAACATTAGGGAAGGGAGAAACAAGATTCTCATGATTGTTAATAAGTGTATCTTCTAACACCAAACTATCTTCTTCATATTAGAAAAGAGATATTAGGAGAAATTTTTTTATTGTCATAGTTATCTACAAGTTCATCCCCATGCCCTATAATGTCTTCCCAAGTAGGAGAGGTAGGATTGTCATAGCTCTCAATAATTGGATCTCTTAACACCCACATTTACTCCTCACTAATGTGATTTTCATGATTGTCTACAATTGTATCCTCTTTCACTAAAGCATTCTCACAAGTAGGGGAGGTGTTGGGAGATGAATGGAGACTAGGTAAGGTAGTGTTAGTGATATCATCCTCTTGTATCATAATATATTTCTAAGGGAGATGAGGAAAGGAACAAACAAGAACTTCATGATTCCCAATGATTGTATCTTCTTTCACCAAGATACCTTTGTCACAAATAGGAGAGGTATCAGGAGAAGAACAACTATGATTATCATGATTGTCTACGCTTATGCCCTCTTTCACTAAAACCTTCTCACAAATAGGAGAGATATTAGGGGATGATGGGATGATGGGAAATGTGGTATCATGTAATATTTTAGCAAGATAAATCTATTTTAATAAGATATTCTCATGAATAACATTCTTGCTAATGCATTTTTTCTTTGCAAACTTGGAAAATAAAGATAATAGCATTTGTGAAAAGTAATCTATACGAACTCAAAATCGAAAGAGACTTAAAATGCAATTTTTAGATTCTAAACAAGGTAATTTTCTAACTACACTATGAAACAATCTAAAAATGAAATGTTGTAAATGCCATTTTGAATTTTGAAAATGCACTAAATGAGGAAAATTAAGTTAGATTCAATGAATTTGATGAAACAAAAAATCAGAAAACTAAAACAGGAAAGTAATAGCAGCAAACACAAGCCTAAAATAGAGATTTCAAATCTTAGAAAATGTAGATCGGGACCTATCAGGGACTCATTCACCAGTAAGGGTGAATGGGTCTTGGATAAGGATTTTTGAAGTGTTTTTACTAATTTGCAAGTGTTTTTTAGTGCTTTTTAGATGGCAGAAAGTTTGGGTTAAGCTTGATCAGGGACTCATTGGCCAGTAGGAGCGAATGGGTCCTTGATTAGGGTTTTTAAACTATTTTTGAATAATTTTTAAGCTTTTTCTAATGTTTTTCAGTTTTAGGTCTAAGACAGTAACTTTCAGCTTCAAATTTGTGCAAATGTACTATGAAATACAATGTGAAAAAGTAATAAAAGATGAATGCAAAGGGCTAATTTGAAATGCAATGTTGTTTTGATTTTCAAATGCCAATTTATGTAATCTAAATGATATGCAAAATGACTAATTTGTGTTTGTATTTTTTAGATTTAAGGAATGCAAAATAATGCAATTCTAAAACCCTAGATGAAATGTAAGTTTGGATGCAAAGTAAGAAACACTAAATGAGATATAATTCAATGCAAATTAATGCAAATGAATGCAAGATCTAACACAGGATGAAAAGAAAGACTCCAAGATCAGAAAATTATAATATTCAATAAGTTCGGATGTAGTGCCAAAAAAAGTAACCCTTTTTCACACTTAATTTGGGAATATTTGATATATAATTAAACTAATAATGCCTTGATTTAGTGTTGTAATGTGTACACAATCACATTGAATCTAGGGCCCATTTTAACAAAATGTACTTAAATTTTACCTTATTTAGGGTGTTGTAAAGTGTTGTATTACACTTTCACACTTATCTAGGGTTTCATTAATTAATTGTGGTTAATTGAGCTTAATTGGCCCCTTTAATTCAAATTTAAGTCTTCTTAATGACACCTTCCGAAGGATCTATCCCAACACCCAATAATCAAATTGTTTGACATTTAATTTGGCAATCAAGGTCCTAGAAAATGGTGTTAGGATGGCGAATGGATCCTCTCCACATAGGACACCCCGTTCTATGCTTTTTTGAGGTGGATTTTTTATGTTCTTTCAACCCCCAGAAGCAAGGTCCTAGAAAGTTGTGCTAAGACCCATTTTCCTTTAGTGGTGAATGGGTCCTCATCACATAGGACACCCCTTTTTGAATTTAATTGTGGTGGGATCATAATGATTTTCAATCCTAGATTTGGTGTCAGCTTGAATTATTTGAATTTCAGGGTTAATCTCTAGATTTAGTATAAATATGGGGTTAATTCACATAGTTTCACCTAGCAACTTTGAGAGAGCATCCTAATACTTCACAAGAGAATTATAGAGCACTTCAAGAGAATTTTCAAAGACATTCAAAGGTGGATTATCAAGAGTTTATTGCAGCAATTCAAGATCATTTCATCATGTCAAAGGTATAGTGCATTCAAGCATGTTGTTGAGCTAAGATTGTTGATGTAGTATTGAAGATCCATTGCAAGCATTGTTTCACATCCTATTTGAGATCAAGATCTATATTATTCACTACCACTTCATGTTAGTTTGTAGATTTACACTCCAAGACAACTTCCAAGGTATCAACATTTCATGTTTCATGTTTCATGCTTCAATTTCATTATTTCATCATTTGGTTTATTTACCTAAAAGGGGTTTGACCGAGGAAAACCCCTATTCACTAGCAATCAACAAGGTTTCTCCCCTTGAATGTGAGTTTACAGATTTATAGGTTGAAGATCAAGTGGAGAACAAATTTGAAGCAAAATTGTCAAAGTTGTCAAGTTACAAAGTTGTCATTCATATTGCAAGAACATGAAAAGAAGGCTACAAAATTTGGTTTAGACTTTCAGGAGTTGACAACTGAGGATATGAGAGTGCATACATCAAGGAATAAAACCCAAATCTCAGTTTCAAAAACCCTAACAGGGACCCATTCACCACTAAAGGCGAATGAGTCCTTTGTGACCTAAAAATAACCTTCTTGCAACAAGGTACACATCATTCTAGCCTCCCAAAACTTCCCTTTTAATTGATATAATAGTTAGGATTAGTTTTTTATTGTTATTTAGGATTTTTGGCCCTCATAATTACATGTTTTATAGTAGAAACATAGTGGTTCATCATCTTGTTGACTCATTTTGGTGAACCTCTATTTTTCCATGAAACATAATGGTGAACCCAACCTATTGAATATTGCAATTTTCTAATTTTGAAGTCTTTCATTGCATCCTAGGTTAGATCTTGCATTCATTTGAATTTAATTTGCATTGAATTAGATCTCATTTAGGGTTTCTTACTTTGCATTCAAACTTGCATCTCATTTAGGGTTTAGAATTGCATTGCTTTGCATTTCTCTAAATCAAAAAAATACAAAAGCAAATCAATCATCTTGCATATCATTTAGATTTCATAAAATTGCATTTGAAAATAAAAACAACATTGCATTTCAAATTAGGTCTTTGTATTCATCATTTTATTGCATTTTCACATTGTATTTGTGGAAAATCTGAAACTGAAAGTTATTGTCTCAAACCTGGAATTGAAAAAAAATATAGAAAGTTGGGAAATCATCCAAAAATAGTTACAAAACCTTAATCAAGGAATCATTCACCTTTACTGGAAAATGAGTCCTTGATCAAGCTAGGCCTTTACTTTCTGGCATTTGAAAAGCATTAAAAATATTCTAATCAAGGCTACAGATGTGTGTAATTTGTTGTGGTGGATTTTTTTATTATCTTTTGTATTTGTAGGCAGTGAGCGTCCTTGTTGGATAGTGAGTCCTATTTGTAGGCAGTGAGCCTTGTATCTGGATAGTGAGTCCTTAGGCAATGATCCCTTTGGCAGTGAACCTCTTGTAATCGGTTTTGGAATTACTTTATATTGAGAGTTAATCCTCACCATGGTTTTTCCCTTATTAGGTTTTGCATGCAAATCTGGTGTCTCTTATGTTGATATTGCTTTCTATTATTTGCATTTCATGTTCATAATTAATAAAAAATAAAATGGATGTGAAGTTGATAAGTGTTTAAGATTTGTGATTGTGTTTGGTGACAACTGATTCGCCCCCTCTCAATTGTCTTGTTCCTTTCAACAATTGGTACCAGAGCTTTGGTTCCTTGAAGAAGAGATTAATCGCTTGAGGTAGATTCGATGGAGCACAAATTGTCAATCCCCATGTTTGATGGATCTGAATATAGTGACTAGAAAGTGCAGATGAGAGATTACTTGATCTCTCTTGGTTAGAAGACTTGGAAAGCTGTTGAGAAAAAATATGTTGCACCAACAAGTGGTCCTTCTTTTGCAAATGATATTTCTACCTATGAGGAAAATGAAAAAGAAAGGTATGCAATCTATAGTTCTTTATCTAAAACTGAGAAAACAAAGGTTATTTCTTTGGGCACTGCTTATGAGGCTTGGAAAAAGTTGGAAGATATCTAATATGAAGGAAATGATAGAGTGAAATTGTCAAAGAAGCTAATAGCTAAGCTCAGATATGCGAACTTGAAAAAGGAAGAAGGTGAAGATATTGCAAGCTATTTTCAGAGGGTGGATATTACAATGAATGAAGTTAAAAATCAAGGTGGTAATCTGACAGATGAAGATGTAATGGAGAATATTTTGATGAATCTACTAGAGAGTTACAATGATAAGGTCTCTGCTATTGAGGAAGTGTATGATCCTAAGAAGTTCACTAAAGAGCAGCTATTTCACACCTTAACTGCATTTGAGATGAGAAAATTTGGAAAGGAAAAGGAGAAGACAAAATTAACCTTTAAATCCACTAAGACAGAAGATGATCCAGATAGTGAAGGTTCAAAGGAGTTGGAAGCAAAATTTACAAGGAAGTTGAAGAAAGGTACCAGTAAGTACAAAGGTATGCTACCTTTTAAATGTTTCAGTTGTGGAAATATTGGTCACTGTGCTTCAAGATGTCCAAATAGAGCTATACACAAGAACAAAGACAATAAAGACAAAAAGGATAAGAAGTTCAAGAGAATGTATTATGTTAGAGAAGATGTTGGAATTTTTGATGATGAATCTAATTTTGAGGGTGATAATGATGAATGCTTGTTTCTAGCATTAGAGAATAAATTAGTATCTACTAACTCTGGAAGATGTGCAAGGGAAAGTGGTCCAGAGAGAAAGAAGGAAGAGATGGAAGGTACTCTGGTTACTGCCTTTCATTCTAGACAAGATGAAGACTATTGGGTGATTGGTAGTGGCTGTTCAAATCACATGACTAGAGACAAGAGTAAGTTTACTAAACTTGAAAAGTATGATGGTGGACTAGTCATGTTTGGAGATGATTCTAGTGCTAAGATTGTTGGAAAAGGAATAATTAGTTTTGATGGAAAACATAGTACTAATGATGTCTATTATGTTATGGGCTTAAGGCATAATCTTTTGAGTGTTGGAAAAATGTGTAGCAAGGGATTTAAGGTTGTGTTTCAGGATTACACTTGTGAGATAAGAAAAGGATCCGAAACTATGGTAGCTAAATGAAGAAGAACATATGGAAACATTTATCTTTTTAAAGGTGTTGATGGTAAGTTCCTTGTATCTCAAGTTAATGAAAGTTGGCTATGGCACTGGAGGATGGGACATGTAAACTTTGATAATTTGATTAGGATTAGTTCAAGAGAAGTCTGGGATTTGCCTAAAATCACAAAGCCTACCAATATTGTTTGCAAAAGTTGTCAGTTGGGAAAACAAACAAGATGTAGTTTTAAAGGAAAAGATCAATCAACTACCAAAATGTTGGAATTGGTTCATATAGACCTTTGTGGTCCCACACGAACAAGAAGTCTTAATGGTGATAGGTACTTTATGCTTCTGATTGATGATTATTCGAGAATGACATGGGTTACATTTCTTAGGGAGAAAGCTCAAGCTCCGAATAGATTCAAAAGTTCAAGGCCAGGGTAGAGAATGAAGTGAACCTGAGAATCAAATGTTTAAGGTCAAAAAAAGGTGGAGAATTCACTTCCAGTGAGTTTAATACATTTTGTGAAGAGCATGGCATAAAGAGATATTTTTCTGCTCCTAGAACCCCTCAGTAGAATGGAGTTGTTGAGAGAAAGAACCAGACTATTCAAGAGGCTGCAAGAACTATGATGAAAGAGGAAAATGTACCTAATGTATACTAGAGAGAGGCAATCCACATTGTTGTTTATATTCTTAATAGAGTTCAAATCAAAGGTAATAGCACAAAGACTCCTTATGAGTTATGGACTGGAAAAATTCCTATTGTGAAGTAATTTAAGGTGTTTGGAATCAAATGTTACATTAAAAGAGATGATGAGAACCTTGGAAATTTTGATGCTAGATGTGATGAAGGTATTTTCCTCGGATATTCAACTAATAGCAAAGCTTATAGATGCTTCAATTGAGGAAGATTGTTGAGAGTGAAAATGTGAAAGTTGATGAAGATATGCATAGACCAGTTGAAATAAGTGAGGTTGAACCTGACGAGCCTATTTGCGGACAAGTACCAAAAGAGAATAAGGAAGAAGAAGAAGAAAAAATTGAAGAAGAAGAAGCTCTGGAACCTTCTCCTAAGACTCCAAAGTATGTACAAAAGAATCATCCTGAAGAACAGATAATTGGAGACAAGAGTGAATGTGTAAAGAGAAGAAGTAAAGTGGTAGCAGCTGAGGTAAATCCATGTCTACTTGCAAAGATAGAACCTAAAACAGTGTGTGAAGCATTCAAATAAGAAAGTTAGGTTAGAGAAATGAAAGAGGAATTGCAACAAATAGAGAAGAATTAGACATGGGAATTGGTTCCTAGACCCATAAACAAGAATGTAATTGGTTCAAAATGGGTTTTTAGGAATAAGCTAAATGAGAATGGTGAATTTGTAAGAAACAAAGAAAGGCTTGTATGCAAAGGTTATTCACAAGTTGAGGGAATAGATTTTGACGAGACATTTTCCCTGGTGGTAAGAATGGAGGCCATTTAGATGTTTTTGGAATTTTTTGCTCACAAAGATTTCAAGGTATATCATATGGATGTTAAGTCTGCATTCCTGAATGGAGAATTAGAAGAGGAAGTGTACATGGAACAACCAATGGGATTTTAGTTAGTAGATAAACCGGATATGGTTTGCAAGTTGAAAAAGACATTATATGGACTCAAACAGGCTCCTAGAGCATAGTATGCAAGGTTGGACAAGTATTTGACATAGCAACGATTCAAAAAAGGCTCCACAGATAGTAATCTCTATTTCAAGGTGGAAGGAAACATAATGTTGATAGTGGTTGTGTATGTTGATATTGTTTTTGGAGGAAATGAAGGTATGTGTAAGATATTTGTAGAGGAGATGCAAAAAGAGTTTGAAATGTCTATGATTTGTAAGTTGAATTTATTTCTTAGACTTCAAGTGAATCAAACTGATAAGAGAATATTCATTTCATAATCAAAGTATGTCAAAGAGTTTTTGAAGAAGTTTGGAATGGATGAATCCAAACCGGTATGTACCCCTATGGTGACTAGATGCAAACTGAGTAAACATGATGAATCTCCTAAAGTTGATCAGAGCATGTACAAATCTATGATTGGTGGACTATTGTATCTTAATGAGCCTACTAGACCAGATATCATGCATGCAGTATGTTTGGTTACAATATTTCAAGAAGAACCTAAACAAGCACATGTTACAACTATGAAGAGGATATTCAAATATCTAAAAGGCACTCTGGATTATGGATTGTGGTATCCTAAGGATATTGATTTCACTTTGAGTGGTTACACTAATGCATATTGGGTTGGTTGTGTGGATGACTGGAAGAGTACAAGTGGTGGTGCATTCTTTCTTGGAGGAAGATTGGTTTCATGGATAAGAAAGAAACATGATTCAGTTTCTTTATCCATTGTAGAAGTTGAGTACATTGCTGCAACATCTTGTTGCACACAGGTTTTGTGGATGAAGCAAACATTGAAGGACATAGGAGTGATGTGTGATGAACCTATCCCTATCTTTTGTGATAATACAAGTGCTATAAAAATCTCAAAGAATCCGGTAATACATTCAAGAACAAAGCATATATCTATCATATATCACTTCTTAAGAGAGAAGGTATTGAAGAATGAATTTAGACTGGAATATGTGCCTACAAAGGATCAAATTGCTGATATATTTACTAAGGATCTTTTGAAGGATACTTTTGATTATCTTAGTGAGAAGTTAGGGGTTACTACCCCTCCTTCTTTGAATTAGGTGCACATGGAGGTGCATCAATCTAGTGGATCTACATATTCTTCATTTGTCTGGATTGATGAATGGGTCTACTCTACAGGGGGAGTAGGAAGTATCATTGTTGCAGTATGAAATGGGTGCACTCCTAAGGGGGAGTGATCAGAGCTACATATGGCTGAAGAATTATGCAAACCTTTTTTTCTTTGCCATTGATGTCAAAGGGGGAGAGAGAGTCATGTGAAAAATAGTGAAAGAAAAATAAAGAGAGAATATTGCAAGGAAAATAGAGTGCAAGAAATGTTGTGTAGGTTGTCTAATCTAAAAGAAAAGGAGACTGTAGGAATGGAATGGATGTTGTCTTTGATGTTTTTTCACATCATGTGTTGCCATAAATGACTAAGGGGGAGATTGTTGCAAGTATGAATGAGTATGGTGGTGTTGTCATTAATGTTGTCATTAATGTTAAGACAATACAGGTTGATGGAAAGAAAGGAATTAAGTGATTGCAAGTTGTGCATGTATAGTTGAGATACTATTGATATGTTGTGAGTACATGGAGCTATCTTTATGGTGTTGTTGGTGTGTTGATATGATGTGTTGCCAAGTTCTTTTGAGAAATAGTGAAGTCAGAATTGTGTATGTGTTCAAAATGTGCTCTAGTTTGTGCTCCACATTTCTTTTGTATTGATCCTATGCTTGTGCAGATTTGAAGTGTTTTTTATGGGAATCTGTTGGTGATGTATCCTATTTTTAGTTTTTGGTTTGATACATGTGAAAGTTGTGTTCACTAGTGTGTGAATTGATTTGGTAGAGTTGTTTGTCTATGGATTGGGAGAAATGCTTCTACTCTGCAATCCTCTGTTGGTCTGTTTTTGGTCTTGCAGATCTCGATGAAGGATTGTTATATTTTTATTTGTGTTTTGACAAAGGTTTTCATGTTTTGGTGCTCTGAAAGACGAGTTTCAATATTATTGTGTGTGTCTGTACAATCCAAATGGACTAATGGAAGGTGTTTTGTGTATGGAAGTTGGTGCATTTGCTGTAGATGAATCTGGAGGTATCTAAGATGTGTTCCAGTGTTTGGTGAAGTGTTTTATGTGGCTTGCATGTTATCTTCTCATTGTGGAAGTGTGTACTTCAAATTTCATTTATGTTCTCATTAGGTTTCAACAACTTGGTGTTTACACGTCATGCAAAGGATAAAAAACAATTGAGGAAGCATGTGATTGATCTGAGATGTTGTTTTGGGTCTTGATTAAGTGTTGGTTTGGTCCACTCTCATTCTCTTCCACCACGGGAATGTTGAGTTTCCAACCTAATTTGAATTTGTAAATTGAAGCGTGTGTAGCCGACCTTGGAGAAAGTTTCTAAGATTGAAGATGGTATAAATACAAGTCAATATGTTACAAATTGATGTATCAAGAATGCCACAAGTTTGAGAAGCAAGAGTGTGCAAAAGTGAATTGAGGCAACAATACTTTAATGTGTCAGACTCCTAAAAGCAATGACCTAATGGTGTCTGCAATCTTTTGATCAAGGCTGTGAAAGTGTGTAATTTTTTTTGGTGGATTTTTCTGTTATCTTTTGTATTTGTAGGAAATGATCCTCTTTGTTGGACAGTGAGTCCTATCCATAGGAAGTGAGCCTTGTATCTGGACAGTGAGTCCTTCTTGGGCATTGAGCCCTTTGGCAATGAGCTTCTTGTAATCAGTTTTGGAATTACTTTATATTGTGAGTTAATCCTCACCACAATTTTTCCCTTATTGGGTTTTCCACGTAAATTTGGTGTCTCTTATGTTGATATTGCTTAATGTTATTTGCATTTCATGTTCATACTTAATAAAAAAATAAAGTGGATGCGAAGTTGATAAGTGTTTAAGATTTGTGATTGTGTTTGGTGATAACTGATTCACCCCCGTCACAGTTGTCTTGCGCCTTTCAACAAAAACACCCCTTTCTATTTTACCAAAATTTCCTATGGATATGTCACTTATATTTCTTCCTCTAGATCCCCATAATATAAAGTTTTTTTAACATCTATTTGCTCAATCTTAAGCTCAAATGTGATAGTAATAGTTAATAAAGATCAAATGGATGCAAGTTTTGTAATATGAGATAAAATCTCACCAAAATCTATTCCCTTGATCTAGGAATAATTATTTGTCATAAATCATGACTTGTACTTCTAAATATTGTCCTTAGAATTGAACTTCTTAAAACCGAATTCTAACCAATATATTTCATACTCTAAGGAAGTTATAAAAGGTACATTTTTATTATTATTCTCTAAATCAACCATAACATTCATGTCCATCTTCTAGAAATTTATATATTCAAACTCCATTGCCTCCATCATAGTTCTATGGTCATCATTATTAGTAGAAAAAGTAAAAATATAATAAAATTGGTTAGGAAATACCTTTCTAGTTGCTTTCTTTGTTGAGTGAACATCCTTAACAATGAGGTATGAGATTATTGTTCTTCCTATGATTCATCTAAATTATATTTGAATGAAGCTCCTCCATAAGTATATATTGAGTATTTGGTTTAATCTCAAGTATAATCCTATCAATCTTGGGATAATTTGTATAAGTATTTTCTCCTCATTTGTAGGTTGTAAAAGATTAGGAGAAGGTTGAATCTCCCCCAAAAAACACATTTTAACTATATATTATCTTCTTCGTCTTAAGATTCTAAAGCTTGTATCCATTAACTCCATTACATTATTTGATGAAGATAAAATTATCTATGAAATCTAACTTAAATATATCATCCTTTGACATGTTTACATATACATTCTTAGATTAACTCAAAATTTTGTAATAAATGAATATAGAAAATTAAATAAGGAAGTGTGTATTTTCTATTTAAATTGAAGATGGATTATGATTGTAAATGATTTATAAAATTGATTGGTCACATTATATGAAATTAATGGTCTTGAAGTGTAGACTAACCTAAGATTCTCTTAAGGTTGATTTTATAGTTCTAGATCGATTTTGTGTAACATGGATATGTTTTGCTATCTATGAATTGGATTTGGAAAATTATGTGCATTTTCTTTCCAATTTATTTTAATTGTTATTGTATATTTATATTGAAGGATTGATGATATTTAAAAATATTTTGGAGAAATTTTGTAATTTATGAGGGTTCACATTCTCCATAATCAACCCCCTTAAACAGATAGATTTGCAACATTCATAAATGTGTGAAAATCAACAAGAAAGCATGCAAGTGTTTATACTATTCCAATTGTCAAGGATGAGGGTGTCTAGGTCACTTTCTAGTGTGCCTCTAAAATGTGAATTGTGTTGATGCACAATGAAACTCAATTGATCCCATACTAGGGGTGGGCTTGGATGTGATGGGATGACCCTAGAATGGACAAGTGATTCCCAAAGTGTGAATCACCTTTCCTAATGTGTATCCATAGTCTACATCATTCTGAGATACACCAAAAATATATTTGTGTAGTAGCATGGTCACACTAGAGAGGCATGTGATTGGGGAGATGTTGAAATGATAGTTTATCACCAACTGAAAACTCAACCATGTTTCTAGATGCCTTAAAGTCTTTTTGACCAATATAGCCCTTAAAGCCTTTTTGACCAATGTAGCCCATGTGCTCATGCAATATAGTAGTATTTTTAGCAATTAATTTATGATTCTTAAAATCACAAACCTTAGAACTATTACATTCAAAAAAAAAGAAAAAGACTAGGTGGATTTACCCCTCTTAAAAAAACTCATATCTAGAAACTATTGCTTACATTTAATTAATTTTATTTATTTAATCCATATCTAGAAACTATTGCTTACATTTAATTAATTTTATTTATTTAACCCACTTTAGATATTTGTTTAAAAAGTCCATTTATCTCTACAAATATGAAAAAAATTGTGCATAGTCAAAGAAATATCCATCCATCTTAATGAAAAAGAAAAAGTTCTTTAGTCTTTTTCCTAAGAACTAAAAAAATCATGATGATGATTTGAAAGACACCAAGAAAATTCCATTATGAATCAACTTTTCGAGGTCATTATCTCGTGAGTAAGTGACACTCGGCTCATTATGAGAGCATGTAAATTTAGCCCACTCTTATTCTAAACTGAAGTTTCTCTTTTTGGTATTCAAACCCTCTTTATCCCACTCATAACAAAAAGAACTTTCAAACGAATAACTTTTTAGAAAGGAGTGGTTAGTATTTCTTCTAATATCAGAAAAGTGGCTTACCTTTTTATCTCTTCAGCGTCACAAGAAATATGGTGGTATTCACTTAATATAGTATTTTATGTGTAAAGGAGAAAAGTGTTTTGTTTTTATGTGGGTATTTTTAATGTATGATTTTAATATATATGTTTATAGTTTGAAGGATTTTTTAAATTATTTTAAATAGGTTTAAGTTTTTTTTAAAAATGAGTTGTGTTTAAGATTGTGTATTATGAACATTATCATATTCATTTTCATAATCATATGGAATCAATATTGTATTGGAGATAATCATATATTGATTGTATATATCATAATAAGTTGGCATTAGTCTTAGTTTGTATTAGTTGTAGTTTACTCGACATCTAAAATTATGTATTTATCTCTTTCAATATTGTTAAATCAATTTGGAAACTTGACTATTATCAAGGAAGTTGAATCCTCTTCCTTTTATAGAAAGGAGGCTCCTAGCAACAATCGTTAATACCACTCTATTTTTATACCCACATATGCGTCTAGGAAAACATCTTCTACCTACTCTAAAGGATAGATTTTATGGAAGATACAACTATGCCACCTAAGATAGAATCACACTAATCAAACCAAATCATGAGGATGATCTAGTCTCAATCCCTCAAAAGCTCAAGGTTCATTCATCCACTTCCAAATTATGTTTCTCAATTCTTTGTCATAGAGTCACAACAATCAAATTTCACATCAATCTAATTCGCAAGTAAGCACTAATCTCTCTTATTTTCATTTATCATCTATTTTATGTCTTAGTGTCTGAAATCTTTACCATTAAATTAGTGCCCCAAATATTGTCTATTAAATTAATTTAAGTTCTAATTGCATTGAATGATTATCATCTCTAATTAAAAAAATGAATTGATAATCTATTACTAAAACAAAAGTAGGTTACAATACAAGTTTACAAGGCCCAACTATGGGTCACCAAAACAAAATACAATCAATTAGTTGCATAATATTTACAAATTATATCCCAACATACATAACCTCAAAAAGGGCCCCATCTTGAGTCTAAGTAGTAGATTTCAACTATAATTAAATTACAAATTTCACTATAACTTTCAATTTGAAAGGCCCCCATAGGTAATGAGATAGCAAAAACATTGTCATTCTCCATAAGCACCTCCAAGTCAACACCTTCATAACATGCATATATTTTTTTAAGACTGTGTCTTCTAGGAGATCTTCAAACTTATGGAATTTCTTATATTTTTCTTGAAATTTAATATAATGTTTAACAAAGTTGTCATCGAGCTATCTAGGCATCATGTGGCTAGTACTTAGAAAATTTTATCTTTGATATTTTGATACAAGCTTGTCCCTCATCCATGAGTTCCAAGAATTTATCTTTAGATATTTCAATCATTAAAATAACGTGCATCACAAATTTATAAAGCATGAGTCTTCTAGAAGAATCCATAAGGTGTCTCCTCTTGTCTTAAAATATATCTTCATTTCTCAATTTCCATAGGAGCCAAAGAATCTCAATGGTTAAAACAAACCAAAAGGAATTGTATTTACTACTAAGCCCTTCAACATAACCAAACATAATTTTGTACTAAGAAAATCTATCCCTATTATCCCAAACCTTAAGATCGGCTAAAAAGAAGGACCAAACACTTTTGGTAAACTCAACTAAAAAAGATGTGATAAAAAAATACAGGCACATTACAAAAACTATAGCTCCTCTGAGTGGGGTCAAAATTAAAAAGAATCATTCCCAAAACCAATCTCTTAAGTAAAAGAGGGCATTTAAAACAATATTTTTTCTTTCAAGAAGGCTAAACAAACAACCATTAAATATTTTAACCCATTGACTGTGACTAAGCTAATGATTCTAGCTCCCATTTACATGAGCAATGACTTCATGGTAATCAATTAACTTTTTGTACATGATTTTTGTCTTGATCTTCAAGAAGGAAAACCTTTTTCTCCATAGGAAATTGTCATATATTTTTTAATCAAAGTAGATATTGATGAAAAAGTCCATTTTACAACAAGATTTTTTAAGCATAGAGTGAGTTCTTTAATGAGAATGAGACAACCCAAACTTTTTGTTAAGCTTTTGTTAGTCTTGTAAGTAATCCCACTAATAATGTCCTTGAATTCACTCACTCCTTTGATATTCCAACACTTATTAGAACATCCTTGCAAAAGAGTAAGAGTTTTATTTTTCACTAGAGGTTCCACCACACAAACCTAAAGCCATAGATCTTGTTATCCTCTTTACTATAGGCACTGCAACCTTTAATATGACTTTTCGCAACTTCCAAAGATTTTCAAATACTTATAAACACATTAGAACTATAGGGAATGATAGAAAATATACCAAATACGATATCATGGGGATGCAACCCTTTCCACTACCTAACCTTTTTTGGAGTAACATTATATTTTTTTTAATAAGGATTTTCCAAGGGTTGTCCCTAGTAAATTCCTTCACTATCCATTTCTCTACAAGAGTAGTACCTTGGATCTTGAAATCCTTTAAACTAATATTACCTTTCTTTTTATCCATATAACACTATTTCCAATTAATTGTAGTTCTCTTCATACTACCCTTCTTATCATACTAGAGGAAGTTCCTAATATTTTTTTGGATGTCATTGATCTAATAACTGTTGAAGAGCCATATAGAAGCATATTAAATATTGTGTGAGGATAAAAATTAGCATAACTAAAATATGTCTACCATTAATAGGTATTACCTATTTCATTTGGAAAATTTCTTGTCCATTTTATTATAAATTCAGTTCCACATTTCCTTAAGATAAGGACTAATATACAAGGGTATACCAAGATATTTGGCCTATGTATTAGGACCCCCGAAAAAAGGTTATATTTTCTAAACCACACTAAAGGATTTTCATGGCAATTGAATAGAGTAGATTTACTATCAAATATATTAGCACAAAAAATCATGCATAATAGCATGAGCCTATTCATCATATTATAAAAATTGTTCTCTTCCAACTCCATAAAAAAATTTAGTATCATCCACCAATTGAATAATCAATAAATTATCATTATTTGGTAGAATAATCCCTTTGACCTTTTCACCAAAATAGCTAGTTATCAAAAAATAATACATGTCATCATAAGCAATCACAAATTATTGTGTAGGCAAGAGGGTAGCCTTTCCTAATTGATCTGTATAGGGAGAAGGGCTCTATGATGGTTCACTTAATGTCAATTTGCATAGAAGCAACATTAAATAAAACCTTAAACATGTTGCAAAAATTAAGTGGGAATATGAAGGCCTCCAATATCATATTAATGAATGAACATTCAACCCTATCATGATATTTCTAAAAATATACTATAAGCATACCAACATTCTGAAGGGCACATGGTCTATTGAGAGGGGGGGTGAATCAGTACATCAAAAAATTCTAGAAACCCTTAAAACTATTATATATATTTTCAACATAAAGAACATTGGACCATACAAGCTAGTAATTAGAGAACAACACAAGATAAAACATAACACTAGATATCCATGGAAACCCAGGATGGGAAAAACCATGGTGAGAAATAGTCACAAGTAGGAATATAATAAGTGAACTTTACAATGTGATGTAGGCATAAACCTACCAGAGACACAAATCCCCAAATGAATCTGTAGGAATCAACCTACTGGAGACAACAATCCCCACCGAAAAGAGACACCAATCCTACCATAATACAAAAATAATGGTGGATTTGAAATATAACTCTAGCATGCACCAGAGACATGAAAAACACTCTCTCACATTGAGAATGACCCTCTAATATTGGTGCTCCCTATTTTCTTCACACTTCTTTCACATACCTTTCATTTATTACACTTACATATGACACATTTTTACCACACTTGTGACATACTCCATTACATTATAATGCATCTGAATATATACATGATGTCACATAAACACTCTCCAATATCATCAGGAATTCACACATACCTAGACAACATATGGTGGACCTAAATTCAAATTACTTGAAATATGTAATACAACGTTCCAAACACCAAATTATTGCCACCAAAAAAACTTGACACCTTGTGCCACCACATGAACCTTAATCAGGTCTTATCCTCACTCCACATGCATGCTTTGAATTTCACACACTACTAGTTGTTACTGCACATGCCTCAAACTTTAAATAGCTTGAAAAACCTTCTAACACTTCAAACTCCTTGCACACTGAGTCACACCACTGGAAACTCAAGAAATTGATTGAACTAGTGTATACATGCTCTCCTTGCAAACTATAGAGCTATACTACATTTTAAAAAGAAATTATAACCATTTTAATAAATCTCTCTGCCCAAAAGATATCCTTCTGAACCACCACACTCATGTTGATTACATACTCAACATGGTATAATAAATACATTAACTATATGAAGAAAGTCATGCCATAACAAAAACTTACTTCATGATACATGAATCGATTAGACAGTCTACACACTGATAAACAACATGCTTTTAGAACCTTAAGATAAATGAAATTCTAGTACTACAAATCTTCTTCATCTTGAAGAACCTTCGCATTTGACATCCTTGGCACCCTTTGATAACCACTATTAGCAATAATGACTTTTTGAAATCATTTTAACATCAGTGACAACCTATGCTCAATAATCTCCCCCTTTTTCATTGATGGTAAACATAAAAGTGTTGGGGCCACCACTCTTGAAAGATAGTGTATGAATGATTTCTTGGCTATAACATTTACTCCCCCTATGAAAGATATGGAATTCCAAGATCACTTGATTTAGAATTTTCTCAATTCAACATTTTGAGCCCACTTTTTTCCCCTTTGGAATCAATGGAAAAGGATCAACAATATTTCTTCCCTAAATTGGTACATTGCAACATCCAAAAACCTATTTCTTGAATAGAATCCCCCTGAGTCTATGCATCACTACTTCTAAAAACACTTTGGAAGAGAACCAACCCTTCTTGCAGCAAGGATACCAAGCTCCCCATCACCCTATACTTCCCTCTTGAATCAAGAGGAGGGAGCAACAACTCCCAAATTTTGTCGAAGAAACTCAAATGTCTCCTTAGGAAGTGGCTTCATGAATATATCGACAACTTGTTCCTTTGTGTCCACATATTCTAATCTTACTTCTCTCTATGTGACCTTCTCCCTGAAGAAATGATATTTGATTGCAATTTTTTTTGTTGAGTGCATCATCAGATTCTTTGAAATGTTTATTGCAGTTGTGTTATCCCAAAGAATGGTGATAGGATATTCAAACTCAATTTTCATTTCCTTCAAGTTCTACTTCATCCAAAGCACTTGAGTGTATCATGATATTGTAGCAATGTATTCTACTTCTGATGTAGATAAATAAATTGATTTCTACTTCTTACTCAACTAGAACACCAAACTATCTCCAAGGAATAATGCATCGCCACTTGTGCTCTTTCGATCATACACACTTCATGCCCAATCTGCATCTGTAAATGTAGTAAAAGTGAAATTTTCACTTTTTGGATACCATAGACCAAATTTTTTAGTGGCCTTCAAATATCTAAATATCCTCTTCACTACCTTTACATGGGCCTCTTTAGGTGTCGCCTAAAATCTGGCAACTATTCCAACTTCCTGCATAATATTTGATTTGGATGTTCTCACATACAACAAATTGTTGATCATAGACTACTACAGAGTTTGATTTTCCAAAGAAGAATCATCATCCTTTCTCAACTTACATCTGATAACCATAGGTGTTGCAACAGGTTTGCAATCTTCCATTTTGAACTTTGTTAACATCTCCTTTATGTATTTGTGCTATGAAATAAAAATTCCTTTTCCTAATTGAATAATCTACAACCTCAAGAAGAAAGATAATTATCCTAACATAGACATCTAAAATTAATTATGCATAGCCATCGAGAAGTTTTTGCACATTTCTTCACTTTGTCTTCACAAAAAAATGATTAGACAGGGACGTGGGTTCCACTGGGCATGCCAAAATGTCATATGGTTAACCCCAATTGATAAAATAACAAATAAATTAAAGAAATTAATAATATAATGTTAAATGAACAAGATAAATGAGAGGGGAGTGAATCAGTTATACCAAATTAAAACATCAAAACCCTCAACAAGTAATCAGATCCACATGCATTCATTAAACCCTTAATTTTTTATAATGTTTAAACATGAAAAGTAGATAACAAAAACTGAAACAACCAACACCATACACAAGAGAACACTAGATTTACATGGAAAACCCAATGAGGGAAAAACCATAGTGAGAATTAGCTCACAATATAAGTAATTGAAAAACTAGTACAAAGGCTCATTGCCAGAATAGGATGCACTATCCACAAAGGCTCACAACCAGGGCTCATTGCCATATAAAGAAAAGAAGATAGAAGAGAAATGTTACACAGAAAAAATTCTCAATGCAACAGAGAATCACACACAATAGCTCCAACACCTTCATAGTCTTGTTTGAATGATTGTGGACACCTTCAACTCAATACATTCAGAAGTCCAACACCTTGAAATTTTCATTTCTCTTCTCAAACTTGCACTCTACCCTTTGAAAATTCACATCACTTGCATCACATACCTCTATCCTTTATATCTTATTAACCCTAAACATCTCAACTCATACTTATATTGTCATCAACCTTGAAAACCTTCTCCAAGGTTGGCTATACATGCTTCACACTTCACAATTTCAAATTAGATTGGCACTAAACATTCTCGCAGTGGATAGGAATGAAAAGCATGCCCCCAAAAAAAATTGGGACCCAAATCAATTCTCACACACCACACTACACCTTCTTTAACACTTGAACATCTTCAAATGTAGTGTAAACTCTAAGTCGACTGTTACCTATGTAATACATTAAACATTTGAATTACACATTTCCTTTGAACAATCTAAAACTTCTAGACAACAAAATTCACCTAAGCATGATCCAAGAATAGTTGGAAACCAAAAAAATCCTTAGCAACAAATCACACCTTTAGGATGTACACATCTAGTACACTCAGACTACAATACCAAACATTGCAACTCTACAATCCAACTTTTGGAATACCAAACCACAAATATTATTGACATGGGAAAGATAATAACATCATCAACTCTAAACATCTCGACTCATACTTATACTCTCATCAACCTTGAAAAACTTCTCCAAGGTCAATTATACACCCTTCACACTTTGTAATTTCAAATTAGATTGGCACTAAACATTCCCACGATGGATAGGAATGAAAAGCATACCAAAAAAAAAAAAAATTGGGACCCAAATCAATTCTCACACACCATGCTACACCTTCATTAAAACTTGAAAATATTTGAATGCAGTTTAAACACTAGGTCAACTATTACCCATGTAAACACATTAAACATTTGAATTACACACTTCCTTCAAACAATCTAAAACTTCCAAACAAAAAAATTCACCTAAACATGATCCAAGAACATTTGGAAACAAAAAAATCCTTAGCAATAAATCACACCTTTAGAATGCACACATCTAGTACACTTAGACTACAATACCAAACATTGCAACTCTACAATTATCCAAATTTTGGAGTACCAAAGCACAAATATTATTGACATAGGAAAGAGAATAGCATCATCAACTCTCCTTTAGAATTGCACGTCTTGAAAAGCAACTACAAAGAAATGTGAATCAAATACATTTCTTCTAGACACCTTTGTACACAACATTGCAAATTTGGTTCACACACTGGTGAACATAACTTCCTCTAACCATCGATCTAGAAGCCAACATTCTATACATAGAAACCCTAAACATCTCTAACCAACATATCCAAACCACAAAAAAAATATTTAGCCTAGAAGAAATGTGAAGCAAAACCATAACACCTTTGCAAACCAGAACACCTCTGCAACACCTTGTTTCCTTATTTTATCAATTTTCTCAGTATCCTCGACATCTAAACTATAAATAGAAGCTTATCAATGCAAAACCAAAGGTTAACATTAAAAAATTAACTAATGACAACATAATGCAACTAATCAAAGCAACAATCTCTTCTCAACCACTATAAAACTATCATCAATGACAACACAGGCTTGTTGACATCAATGACAACGCCTTCATACTTGCAAAAATATCCCCCTTTGTCATTGATGGAAACACAAGATGTGAAAAATCATCAAAGACAACATAAAACTTTGAACATACTCATTTCCTTTTCTCTTTTCTCCCCCTTTCACAACTACCTCATTACACTCTCTCTCCTTGATACTTGCCTCTTTCACATGAATTCTCTCTCCCCCTTTGACATTAATGGAAAAGGATAAGGTATTTTGCATTTTTCTCCTTCTTTGAAATAGAACCAAGATACTTTCAACTACTCTAAATACCCCCCCTTATGAGTACACACCAAACAACTCAACAACCTCTACACATGGCAACATAAATTTCATACTGCAACAATTTTACTACCTACTCCCCCTAAGAGGTAGCCACCAACATCAATCTAAAAAAAGAATGAATCCATAGATCCACTAGACTGAAGCATATCCATATGAATATAGTTAAAATATGGAGGGGAAATAACCTCCAACTTCTCCTCAAGATACTCAAAACTATCCTTAAGAAGAGCCTTGGTGAATATGTCAACAATTTGATCTTTTGTAGGTACATATTCAAGCTTCACCTCATTCTCCACAACTTTCTCTCTCAAAAATTGATACCTAATTGATATGTGCTTTGTCCTTGAATGCATTGCTGGATTCTTTGAAATGTTAATTGAACATGTATTATCAAAAAAGATAGAAATAGGCTCATCATACATTACTATGATATTCTTTAATGTCTATCTCATCCACAATACCTGTGTGTAGCAAGATGCTACTACAATATACTCAACCTTTGTAGTAGATAAGGAAATAGAATCTTTTTTCTTGCTTAACCATGACACCAATTTGCATCCAAGAAAGAATGCACCACCACTTGTACTTTTCTTGTCATCAACACATCAAACCCAATATCTTTAGTATACCGTAAGCCATAATCCAAAGTGGCTTTTAAATATCTAAATATCCTCTTTACTGCGGAAACATGTGACTCTTTAGGATCTTCTTGAAATCTAGCAATAAGAAAAACTACATGCATGATATCTGATCTAGTAGTAGTTAGATATAGAAATTCACCAACCATAGATCTATACTTGCTTTGATCAGCCTTAGGTGATTCATCATCCTTGCTCAATTTGGAACCAGTAACCATAGGATTACATACTAGTTTGCAATCCATTCCAAAAAATTTCAACATCTCTTTAACATATTTTGATTGTGAAATGAACATTCTTTTGTTTGTTTGATTGATTTGTATCCCAAGGAAGAAATTAATCTCCCCAAATGTAGAAATCTCAAAAAATTTCTACATCTCTTCTACAAATTTCTTACACATGTCTTCATTTCCTCCAAAGAAAATATCATCCACATACACACCACTATCAACATTCAATCTTCCTCAACTTTGAAGTGAATATTACTATCTGCGGTACCCTTGTTGAATCCTTATTTTATCAAATATATGTCCAATCTTGCATACCAAGCTATGGGAGCTTTCTTTAATCCATACAATTCATTTTTCAATTTACAAACCATGTCCATTTGATCTAATAACTGAAATCCTTTTGTTTGTTCCATGCAAACTTCTTCTTCCAATTCTCCATTCAAGAAAGCAAACTTCACATCCATTTGATAAACTTTAAAGTCCTTGTATGTTGAAATTGCTAAAAATACTTTGATTGCTTCCATTCTAGACACCAAGGATTTTTTTTCCTCAAAATCTATTTATTCTACTCATGAGTAACCCTTACACACAAGCCTTGCTTTATTTCTTACCACTTCTCCATTCTCATTCAACTTGTTTTTGAATACCCACTTAGTTCCAATTATATTCTTATTTTTAGGTCTAGGGACCAGTTCCCAATCTAGTTTTTCTCAATTTTTTGTTGATCTTCTTATATTTCCTTCATCCAATATTCATCTTTGCATGCCTCACTCACTATTTTTGGTTTAGTTTTGGAAAGTAAGCACAAATTTACCTTGGTTTCAACAACTTTTCTTCTTGTCAATACAAATTTTATTTTGTCTCCAATAATCAACTCTTCAAAATTATTTCTTTGCACATACTTAGGGGACTTAGGGTTCTTTTCTAGAGCTTCTTCATCTTCAATTTGCATTTCTTTTTCCTTATCTTTTTCTTCTTCTTCTCTGCAAGTAGGTTCATTTGATACATATCCATCTATAATAACTAAATTCTACAAATTGTCATCAACCTTGACATTTGCACTTTCAACAATCTTTCTTAGCCTTTTTTTGTAACATTTGTAAGCTTTGATTTTAGTAGAATATCCAAGGAAGATATCTTCATCAAACCTTGAATCAAATTTTCCCAAGTTTTCTTCATCTTTTTTGATATAAAATTTTCTTTCAAATACTCTAAAGTACTTGATAGTAGGAATCCTTCCATACCACAACTCATAGGGTTGAGCTATGTTAAGTATGTAAATAGAAGTATGAATTGCTTCTCTCCAGTAGACTTCTAGGAGTTTAGCTTCTTTCATCATAGTCCTTGCAGCTTCTTGAAGAGTCCTATTTTTCCTTTCAACAACTCCATTTTGCTAAAGAGTTTAGGGAAAAATAAGTACCTCTTTATTCCATGATCTTCATAAAAAATGTTAAACTCATTGGAGGTGAATTCTCCACCTCTTTCAAACCTCAAATGTTTGATCTTCAAATCCATTTCATTTTCAACCATAGCTTTAAATGCTTTAAATCTATCTAGAGCTTCAAATTTTTCTCTAAGAAAAGTAACCCATGTCATTCTAGAGTAATCATCAATCAAAAGCATGAAATACCTATCACCTTGAAGACTTCTCACCCTTGTAGGACCACAGATATCTATATGTATTGATTCCAGTAGTCCAATAGTAGATTTCTCTTTTCCTTTGAAACTACTAATTTTTTTTTTGAATTGACAATATTTGCAAATAGCATTGATAGGCTTTGTGATTCTTAGAAGGTCTCTTATTGCATGAATTGAATTGATTCTAACCATATTGTCAAAATTCATGTAGCGCATACTCTTTGGTGCCGCGGTTATCGATGAAATCGGAGTCATAAAGCAATGACCATCAACACCTTTGATTTGATAGATATTTCCATATGTCCTCTTACCAGCAACAATCACAGTTCTAGATCCTTTTCTAATCTCACATCCATCATCATGTAACACAATATTGTACCCTTTACTACAAATTTGTCCAACACTCAAAGGTGCTTTACGCCAAACAACATAGTAATCACATCTTCCGATTATGCTTGCCACCGTGAAACTAGTGAACTATTCCCACAAATGTGGTTCTAAATCATCTCCAAATTTAACTATTCCTCCATCATAATTTTCAAGTTTAAAAAAATTACTATTGTCTCTAGTCATGTGATTAGAGCATCCACTGTCAACAACCCAATAGTTCTTATCCTGTCTAGCATGAAGAACAAATACCAAAGTGCCTTCAATCTTATCCTTCTTTTTTGGAACTTACTTTTCCTTCCACTAATTTCAAAGTTCAAAGAGTAGTTAAATGTTATAGAGGCCGAAAAGATTCATTACTTATCATCCCGCCAATCATATTCATCATTAGGAAATGCACCAACATCTTCTCTAACGCAAGAAATGCTTCTCGCAAAATCCATCTCCCTTTGTTTTCCCTACTTTTGGCTGACTGCGCTCTGTTTTTGGACATCGAATCATAGTGACCCTCTATATTTTCGCTGGGTAAATTTTTGAAGGGAGTTCTTTGGCCCACATTACCCATTTCATCCTAACTTCGAAGTTATCTACGGAAATAGAATTATGTCACCTTACACAAATTCTCCTTTCCGCGCCTCACCTTGAAATCAATTTCTAAAGGTGATTCTACATCACCAGCATCTGTCGCTTGGAATCCCCAATAAGCATTTAATTGAGAGAATGGCCCAGTAAGGGATGCACCTGCGTAACATCACGGACTTCCATTAGATTTATCATCGCGATGCGTTCCATACGGAAGGCGTTACACTCCCTATTAAGGGGATGAATTTTGACCCTCTCTTTGACCAATAACCTGAAGCCTTTCTTCCTCCATTTCCTCTTTGGTGTCCGTTCTCGAACCCATTTCTCTCTCTTACCGTCCCTACACATATTCTCAAACCATCTCTTAGCACTTACAGGAATTCCACTTCGCTCTCATGCTTAGCGCCATTCGCATTGTAACCTCCATCAACCATAGAAGTGTGAAGCCAAGGACATAAACATGGGCCCGGAGTCTTGCTGAGACATCCACGGTTAGCAGTTGTAGTGAGCCTTTCAAGAGTCTATATTCTGTCCTCCATTTGGCTAAAGTGGTGAGATTTTGGGTGGAGGTGGTAATGTTTCACTCCTCTCCTTTGTGATTTGCTAGATGTAGCATAATATTGTTTGTAGAGTTTTTTCTATCTCTTCTTTCCTCTATCACATATTTCTACTTCGTTGCTTTTTGGTTGTCCTTGGAGATGGAAACACCAAAATGAGGGTTAGACTAAGGTAGACCCCTATACAATTTAAAAAATTTCCCCTTCTTGTGTGTGTAGGTGAATGTACATGTGGAGCTAGCTGGAGAATAGACATTTTTATGAGATTATATTCATCACCCTAGCCTTTATTTATTTTCTTTATCATCTCCATATCTATTTCTCGTACTTTATCATCTATTTTTTCCCATCAAAACCAACTAGCTAGGATATTAGTTATTTTTTGAGTAGTTTGTATTGTGTTTACTATTTTCTGACCGTATGGATGCTAACGCACCCAAGAGATACCAATGTGTTCTGTTATTGTCTCAAAACCATGCTACTATCCTCAGATAGAGAGTTGTATCGAATATAGAAACCAACTCACCTAGCCCAAACCTAAGTTTAGGTTCTATAGGGTGGTAGAATTATGTTATAGTGCTCATCATTCTCGATCCTTACGCTGAGACATCTTTTAGAGTGAGGTAAGTTGGGGCATCCCTCTGCTCTCAACTCTCCATGACCTGGAGCCTTGATGTGGTTGGTCGCCCTCTCTTACATTTTTGGTGAACCCAATGTGAACCATTCTAGTTCCATTTTGTAGTGTTGAAGGCTCCTTTCCTTGTATTCTAGGAGTATTGTAGGTGTGAGCATTGTGGGTCCTTTCACCTTGCAACCCAACCTGCGACCACTAGTAGGCGTAGTTGGAAGGTTTCATAAGTGTTGCATCATGAAACCTCAATTGAGTCACTATCCTATCTTATAACCTTTGGGGGAATTTGTGATAGTATCATTTAGCATGTGTGATGGCCTCTTTTCTACATCTTCCTATCCCCTCTACGTAGCCTGTGAGTAGTAGAATAGGTATAACCTTCACCTCACAGGACCTACCAATGGGATCTAATAGAGAACCATCTCCTCTTTATATCCATGTGTGAATCAATGAAAACAGTGTAGTAGGTGTTCTTGTTGACCCCATGTCTCAGGTGAATATCATAAATGAGGAGATCATGTTGATTAAATTCCTCCATAAAGATGGGTATGACACACCTGTAAGCACCATCCGTACAAATAATGAAATTTCCATACCTCCCCTAGGTTTTTATCTTTTTGTAAGTCCTTATCGGGACTAAATCTATAAACATGCTATTTGACATAATCCTGAGGTATGAACTCTTCAAAGTGAAGTTGGGTGTCCCCTCGCTAGTAGCTATGAACATAGTTCCCTCAGTTATGCATAAATGTTTGAAGTTCATTCATGAGGGTTTTGTGTATGTGATCCATGACATTGGTTATAGACCACTAGTTGTGCATGAAAATTATTCTTTTGATCACTCTTTTCCTACACCCATTGGTCCTCTTTAGCCTAGAAAGGACCTCTTATACCAGACATATCAAAAGTACAAGAAAGGGCACTTAATGCCTAGAGTGAGGTACCCTCCATCACCTTATGTTGTTTCACATAGGGCTTGTTTGAAAGTTGATAATGATGTTGCCAAGGCCCGTAGAATAGAAGAAGATAAGCCCTCTCAGGGTCCCTCTTCTTCCTCTTCCATTTTCTAGCCTTACGCTTCCTCTCATCCTACTATGGCACCATTAGATTTTGCTTTGCATTTGTGAGAGAATCCTATGGTGCCTGCTTGGTGAAAGCCCAAGCATCCCCATTCAAACTTCTTGTGTTCCCCACAAAGCCTAGGCCCATTTGGTATGGGAGGAGAAAGGGTCCCCATGGAGAATCCTTTATGCCCCAACCTCCATGACCTCCCACCGCTTCTACTCCCAAAGTAGTAAACGGGAAGAGGCTTGCTACCGAGGCATTAAATCTGAATGCCCTTATTTTTTCTCAATCTACTCCTCCTGATCCAATTTAGGATTATGTCCCTTTTCTAGAAACTGCTGTAGTGGACACTCCTATGGATAAGCAGGAGCCTTCCATCCCTTCATAGCTCTTGACCTCTAGCTCAAAGAGTTGTAGAAACTGCCTTGCACATGAGCACAAGCATCAGCAAAAGGCTCTCATGGTTGAGCAGGCTGCTTTGTAGAAGAAGGAAGAGGAGATGATCACCCCTACTTTAGGGCTTCTTGTTATATCTTCCTCTCTCCTCTCCTATGTTTTTCGTTCAATCTACGTGTGTCTTGCTTCCACCTCCCACTGTGAGTGTGAATGCACGTGACCCCAAAAAGGTGTAGGTGTTTATTGCTCCTTCGATCAAGCCGCCCTTGTTGATGTCCCTACTAGACATCTTGCCATTCCCTAAACCCATGGATATGTCAAATACTTTGGTGGTATCTTCACAGTTTTCTCCTCCTCCTCATCTTGCTCTGCACCTCTTGCCTCATCTATGGGGAATTCACATCCCCCTACAAAGCATAAGCTAGAGGATGGCCCTTCCAACAATGGAAGGTGTCAGAGGAGCCCACCTTCTCCAAAGGGTGGTCTTGTGCTAGCTTATTTTGTCATAGTAATAGAGCAAGTCTCACCTTCCCCTAATTTTTTTACCACTCTTGAGTCACTTGGTGATCCTAGCAATTAATCTCGAGTGCCACCCTCTCCATCTGTTGAGGTACGACATGACACTCCTATTAAGTGCATGTTTAACTCCTTATTGTGAGAGGGTCGAAAGTTCCTCCCCTTAATATTCCACCACTGTAGGCTCATCCCCCTTCCCCTTATAATGATCTAGATTGGGAAGTAGATGACATATTGGTCAATGGTTGTTAGGGGGAGGCCTCTTCTTTATCTATAGATTAGAGGTGTGTGTGTATTGTAATGTGTTCCCTGTAATTGGGATATGTGTTCCTAGATGACCCTTGTCACCCTTGTTGGTGCTTGGATACAGGAGTGATTTTTGTGTCGTGAACCTTCTATCTATATCATCATTCTTCCATGTTTGTGCTTGATTTTAGGAAAATTGGGGATGATGCAAAATGTTGGGGGAATTTAGGATTCCCTTCCATGTTGACCCAATTTTTAATTTTTACTGTCTTCTCGTGCATTCTTTACATGGTCTAATATAGTAGGTGGTTGATGACAATTCATTAATATACTATTACTATACCTATATATATATTCATGAGCAACTCTAACCTCAAAATATCAGATCACCCTTGTGCCCTTTGTTTGTGATGTCTTTTTCTCTTTTTACTTTTATTTTATCGTTCTCTCTTCTTTGCTTGACATGTGATGTTGTGGTGCATATGTGTTGTCCCTAATGTGTGTGATAACATCACCAAGGTAACATCTTGCTATGTCCCACGAGCCACAACATCACTTTTTCCATTCTTGTTTTTCTCTCCTTAGGTTGTCGCGTGCCTCTGCTTTCAACACAAACCACCCTAAGTGGGGGCTACCATGTCAACCTCAAAATTTTCAAAAAATGCATTCATTGCCAACGAATCTTTTCTCGAGAATCTTTGAAAACTTTTTCAAAAAATTGAATTTACGACTTGGACCCCTAGCGGAATGTGTTTCCTTCATCATGGCTTCATAAAGATAGAGCTTGAAAATTTTCCTCCAAGGAGGGGGAAACCTTTTCCTATGGGAGAAGCCCCAACCTTCCCCTTGCAAGGGGAAATTTTCTTCCTTTTGAATTCCTTGATGAAGTGAACATATTTTGAAGAGATTCCTTGATGATGAATTGATTTGAGAAAAAAAATCTTTGTTGCACTTTCTAACAGTGCATCCCTTGAGTGGACTTCTCTTTCATGTCAGGTTCCCAAGGGACCCCTTTAAAATATTTCTAAATTGTCGATGGTTTGTGTGACTGCCCACTTACTTTCCTATGTGGTATCTTTTTTTCGGACATGTTCTAGATTTGTGGGTAAACATGTTGCTTCGTAGGTCACTCATGAAACCACTATCTGACTTTGCGGAGTCCCCTTCTCTAGGTTTTCCTCCATGCAAGAGATCTTGGGGGATACCTCTTTGTAGGTCTACAAGCTTGTAAGGCACTTTCTTCTCTAGGCTTCCTTCATGTGAGAGATCTTGGGGGTTGCCTCCTTGCAAGTCTATGGGCCTGTAAGATGCTTATATCTCAGGGATTCCTTCACGTGAGAGATCTTGGGGATTGCCTCCTTGTAGGTCTATGGACCTATGAGATGCTTTCATCCTGTGGGATTTGTCCATCATTGGTCTGAGGGATTTTGGTATACTTTGTGTAGCTTCATAGTTCTGTGGGGCTATAGAGTCTTTTTGTTTGAAACTCCCCAAGGAGAGTACCTATGGAGTCCTTTGCCTATCCTGCACTTTTGAGCTTGTCATCTCGTGGTTTTCTTCCTTGATGGTTCAAGTAAAAATTTATAACCCTACTAACTCTTTGAGCTACTTTACTAAAGCACTCATCAGTATGCTCACTAAAGTGGGGGGGAAAAATGTATAGGAGAAAATTTTCACCCCTTATGCAAATTCCCCTTTCAAACACTCTCACCTTATAAAATAAAATTCAAAAGAAAAATTCCACATCACCCTCCTTCCTTCTATCCATTTGGAATCTGTCCTTTATGTCTGTGAGAGAATATTTTTTGGGGAAGCACATGCGACGCACAAACATTTGTGCAATGCACTACCATCCCTGACAGATTCTCATGTCTGAAGTTGGTAGCAATGTTACACTCCTGATTGGGGATGAATTGTAATATCCCTCTTTGACCAACCAACCAAAAAAATGCCTTATTCTTCCTCATTCCATTTTCTCTCTCTTGCAATCTTTGCATACATTCTCAAGCCATCTCTTAGCACTTCCAAGAATTCACTTCACTCTCAAGTAACACTTGAACACTCCATTGTAGCAGCAACACTCCATCAACTCCACATAGCAAGTGTGAAGCAATCCATAACAGCGTGGGCTTGGAGTCTTGTGAGACCTCCCTTCATCACATTTGTGGTTGTGGTGACCTTTCCAACTCCGTATTCTCCTCCATTGGCTAGTGAGATTTTGGGTGGAGGTGGTAACATTTCACTCCTCTCCTTTGTGATCTGATAGAGGTAGCATAATACTATTTGTAGTGTTTTTGTTCTCTCTTCTTTCCTTTATCGCATATTTCTACTTCATTGCTTTCTAGCTGTCCGCGAAGGTGGAAACACCAAAACGGGGGTCTGATTGAGGTAGGTCCCTATGCAGCCTCAACAATTCTCCCCTTCTTGTGTGTGTAGGTGAATGTATGTGTGGAGCTAGCTGGAAAATAAGAATTTTTGTGAGATTATATTCATCGGCCTAGCCTTTATTTATTTGCTTTATCATCTTCATCTCTATTTCTCATACTTTATCATTCTATTTTTCTTGTCAAAACCAACTAGCTAAACTGTTATTTAGTTTTTGAGTAGTTTGTATTGTGTTTACTATTTTCTAACCATATAGATGCTAGTGCACCTAAGAGATGCTAGAACGTCGTGCTATCATCTCAAAACCGTACTGCTATCCTTGGACATAGAGTTTTTTGAGACATAGTATTGACTACAAACCAACTCACCTAGCCCAAACCTAAGTTCAGGATCTATAGGGTGGTAGAAGTACATTATATTTTTCATCATTCTTGATCCTTACCCTAAGACATCTTTTAGAGTGAGGCAAGTTAGCGAAGCCATCCGCTCTCGGCTCTTTGTGACCTAGAGCCTTGATGCGGTTGGTCCCCCTCTCTTACACAAAGTTGTCTTCCACATCATCAAGATCTCCTCCATCTGATTTTTCAACCTTTTCTGATTTTCTAGCCTTGAAAGCAGTCACCACTTTTGTACCATTTTTCAAACCAAGTTTTCTCATTTCAAATAAAGTTAGTGTGCCAAAAAAAGGATCTCTAGTGTAAGTATAAAAATTTTCAACTTCCTCAGCAAATACCTTTTCACTATAAGAATCAGGAAGAGATCTAAGAACTTTATTTACTACTCTAGGTTTTTGACTTGTGCATCAATACCTATCATTGCACTTACTAGCTCATCAACCCTCTGCATATAACTTGTAATTGTCTCATCTCCATAAATTTGTAGGGTCTCAAATTGTTCCTTCAGATTCTGCAACTTTTCTTGTTTAACCTTATCATATCCTTCATAAATTATTTCTAGATTATCCCAAACTTCTTTAATAGTTTTAAGATTCATAGCTTTTATTAATTCAAAATTTGAAAGACTGTTCACAAGAGTAAACCTTGTCTTACCATTTATTTCATGGGCCTTGATCTCATCACTTGTGCTCAGACCATTCAGAGGTGCAATATATTGACTCTTTATTTCATTTTCAATCTCAAATCCAAAGGATGCCAAATATCCTTCCATCTTTGTCTTCCAGAATGCATAGTTTGTGCCATCAAACTTAGGACTCTCTATGTTGTTTTCCATTCTAGATCTACCTCAAGCAATTAAGCTTTTCTCCAAGGAACCTTGCTCTGATACCAATTGTTAAATGAATAAGAAAACTAAGAGGGGGTGAATTAGTTATACCAAATTAAAACATCAAAACCCTCAACAATAATCAGATCCACATGCTTTCATTAAACCCTTAATATGTTATAATATTTAAACATGAAAAGAAGATAATAGAAACTAAAACAACCAACACCATACACAAGAGAACAATAAATTCACATGGAAAACTAGATGATGGAAAAACCACAATGAGGATTAGCTCACAATATAAGTAATTTCAAAATTGGTACAAAGGTTCACTGCTAGAATAGGACACATTATCCAAAAGGGCTCATAGCCTCGGCTCACTACCACAAAAAGAAAAGAAGATAGAAGAGAAATGTTACATAGAGAAAAACTTCTCAATGCAACAAAAAAACCATCACAATAGCTCCAATACCATCGTAGTATTGTTTGAATGATTGCAGACACCTTCAACTCACTCAATTTAGAATTCCAACACTTTGAAGTTCGCATTGCTTTGCTCAAACTCACACTCTACCCTTCAAACATTTACATCACTTGCATCACATACCTCTATCCTTTCTATCTTATCAACCCTCAACATATCAACTCATACTTATATTGTCCTCAACCTTGAAAAATTTCTCCTAGGTCGGTTATAGACACTTCACAATTTGCAATTTCAAATTAGGTTGGCACTAAACATTCCCATGGTGGATAGGAATGAAAAGCAGACCAAAAAAACTTAATTGGGACCCAAATAAATTCTCTCATGCCACACTATGCCTTCATTAACACTTGAACATCTTCAAATGTAGTGTAAACATTACGTCGATCATCACCCATGTAAACACATTAAATATTTGAATTACATGCTTCCTTTGAACAATCCAAAAATTTTAACAAAAAAATTCACTTGAACATGATCCAAGAACATATTGGAAACCAAAAAACTCCTTCACAACAAATCACACATTTAGAATGTACACAACTAGTACACTCAGACTACATTGCCAAACACTACACCTCTACAATCTAACTTACGGAGTACCAAACCAAAAATATTCTTGACACAAGAAAGAGAAAAACATCATCAACTATCCTTCAGAACCACATGTCTTGAAAAGAAACTGTGGAGAAATACAGTGCATATACATTTCTCCTAGACACCTTTGTACACAACATTGTAAATCTGGTTTACACACTGGTGAAAATAACTTCCTCTAACCATCAGTCCATAAGCCAAAATTCTAGATATAAAAACTATAAAAATCTCTAACCAACATATCCAAACCACAAATTCATATTTTCAGCTTAGAAGAAATGTAAAGCAAAACCATAACAGCTCTGCAAACTAGAACACCTTTGTTGACACCTTATTTCCTTATTTTATCATTTTTCTTAGTAACCTGGATATTTGAACCATAAATATAAGCTTATCAAAGCAACACTAAAGGTTAACATAAACAAATTAACTAATGAAAACATAATTCAACTAATCAAAGAAACAATCTCTTCTCAACCACTACACAACTATCATTAATGACAACGTAGGCTTGTTGACATCAATGGCAACACCTTCATACTTGCAATAGATAAATGATCAAATTAGAATCCATACTCAATTAAATTTGATTAACAACACTAAAAGACTCAATTCAAATCAATTAAAGATATAATTTTAAAAAATTGAATTTAACTAATGTGCAAACCTCCCAATCCCATTGTAGTTAAACTTGTAGTTTAGTGATGTGGAGTGCTCAAATTTTCCTAATCCATTATTGCAAAAGCTTGATTTGATGGTAATTGATTCACAAATTGATGCAGAGTAGGTTGGATGGTATCAACACAATCTCAATTAAATAAACTTTGTAATTCAAGAGCCTTAACTTGGTGGTATTCACTCAAACCTTACTACTCTCCTAGTAGTACTTGAAACAAGGGTTTTTCCCTATAACTTTTTGAACAGACCCAACACCCAAAATTTGAACACCATTCAAGATACCCTTTTCTCCATTTGAAAAAATACCAATTTTTCAAATAGGGTTGCTTTGGAACAAAACCCTCAAATTTGGACTACTATGCTACAATTAGGCCTAATTAGGCTTGAACAACAAAGAACTAATATGATATCCTATCTCCTAACCACAAAAATTCACTCCAAGGCTTCTATCATGTCACATGGGGTTTGTAAAAACAATTTCCATCAACTAGAACAATCACCAAACAATTTTTCCACCAAACCCTAAATCTATCTAACTCTTAAGCTTAATACATGATGATATAAGGCTAGGGCAATGCCAAACTTGCCCCTAACTCCATCCCCTACTCCTGAAAAAAATAACAACATTAAAATCATCCTATCTACTTCCATTCCACTAATTCTCATACCTTTTCACTGATGGAATGGGCCAAAAACTAGTTTTTTGCAATCAAACCCTCCTTAACTAAGGTTTCTGGCTGTTTGAAGAAAAATTGCTATAACTCACTCAAACCTTTATAAAAATAGATGAAATCACTTGAAAATGAGATTTAATTCAGTCCATCATCAATTCCAATGCAACTTAGAACATTTTCATGTCGTACGAAATTACAAAATCCTTTGTAGTAGTAAGAAAGCAATGAAAACACATAAAATAGAGTATATTGTTATTGCTTGATCTCCAAAAACTTCTCCAAGAGATTTCCTCAGCCATCCCAAGGCATATTTAAACATGTATAAACAAAAACAACTATTTCCAACTACTTTTTGAATGCCAATGGTTCAACTTCCTTTACACACAAAAATGCAAAAGTTGCTTGTGCAACTTTGCAACTTTTTGCAACAAATGGCATCTTCCTACAAACCTGACCCCACATAACCAAAACCAAAACACAACATCAAACATGATTTGAATAGACCTTATTACAAAAAAAGTTGACTGAACCACACAAAAACTAACATTTGACCCCTTTTTACAAAAAGACCCAAGTGCCCCTACACCATACTCCTAGGGAAAACAAAATCTCAAGTTCCACTTGAGAGAAAATCTTCAACTACTACACCATGATTTTTTATGTCTTCCTCTATCATCCAAGTGGCATCCTCCATAGGAAGGCCTTTCTACTTCACAAAATACTGATAATACACTTTGTGCCTTGTCCTTTTGGCTTCTTTGGTATCCAAAATGCACTCTAGCTTCAATGGTTGACTTGGTGGAAAATATTTGATCCAATCTTCATCTGGAACCTTTGATGTACCTGCATCTTTAACTACAAATCTCAACCCCTTTAAAAGGGTATAGGTCAAAAACATTAAAATGGGAGAGATAGAAACTCCAGGAGGGAGTTCTATCTCATATGCATTTGCTCCAAATTTATGGACCAACCTACATGGCCCTATCTTCTTCATTCGCAACTTTGAATACTTTCCCTTAGGAAGTATTTCCTTCCTAAAATGAGCTAAGACTAGATCTCCAACTTTGAAGTGAACTTCTCTCCTTTTCTTATCAGCATCATGCTTGTATTTGTCCACACTCTTTTGGAGATTATCCCTAACCTGATGGTGTATTTCTTTTATGGCCACTACAAACTCTTCTCCTTCAGCACTCCTCTACATTCCACTCAAATCCCTCAGTTCAAACACCCCTCTAGGCTGTGATCCATACACAATTTCAAAAGGTATTTTACCAACACTCCTATTCATAGAATCATTATATGCAAACTCATCTTGGGGTAGGATTAGATCCCATTGTGTTGGATGTTCCTTTTTTCAAGCATCTAAGGAGATTTCCAAGGCTTCTATTTACTACTTTAGTCTTCACATCCGTTTGGGGATGATAGGCAAAGCTAAAACTCAAATTGGTGCCTAGTTTCTTCCAAATGGTTCTCCAAAAGTGACCCACAAATTTATTATCCCTATTTGAAACAATGGTTAATGGCAGTCCATGGATCTTGACCACCTCCTTGAAAAAAAATCCTACAATGTATGAGGCATCATTTGTACTTTTACATGGTATAAAATGTGCCATTTTACTAAACTGGTCCACCACAACAAATAGTGAATCAAAGCCTCTTTGGTTTCTAGCCAACCCCATCACAAAATCCATGTTGATGGACTCCCAAGGTCTATTTGGGATTGGAAATGGTTGATAAAGACCTATATTTCTACTCAACCCTTGGCCCTTTGACAAACAACACACCATTCTACAATTTTTCTCACATCACTTTGCATCTTTGGACAATAATAGTACCTTCTTACCTATTCCAAAGTCTTGTCCATAGCAAAGTGACCTGCCAAGCTACCACCATGCTTCTCCTTTAAAGAGTAAAAATTCTTGAATCAAGAAATAAAAATTCTCTTCATGAAAAGTTACATTGAATTGACTACAAGAAGCATAAATTTCTTTGAAATCATCATCCTCTACATACATACCTTTCAAAGCATCAATCCCTACACTTTACAATTGAACTTCTTGGACCAACAATGTTCTCCTACTCAAAACATCCACCACCTTGTTTAATTGCCCCTTATGTTTTATGGTGAAGGTGAAACTCTTGTAAGGAAAGCTAAGGTGTGGAAACAACTCTCCTAACATCAAAACCTAAGGGAAGAATGCAAATGTACTTTACAATTTTACAATTACATTCCAATTAAGATGCACTTGGAAGAGATAACAGAAACAAAGAATTAGAAAAACACGTATGAACACCAGATTTACGTGGGAAAACCCTTACGGGAGAAAAACCCACCACACCAAGAGAAGTCAATTTGTATTACAACAATAAAGATTACATACAGAGATTGGACTTATCTTCCTGATGTCATTTTACAACAGCATTCACTATGATCAACCTTGCTATAGAAAATTCACATTACAATTCTTATTGAATTGAATTCACACTGATCATACACCGAACTGTTCATCCAACTATTGATCAAACCAACCGAACCTTCAAGCATTTGCAACTACAAAATGTATCCATGTCATTCCCTATCTGTCAAACTTCCTCACAGAACTGCCACAATAGACTATCTTCCAACAGTTCCCATTCGGCTTCTCTGATTGGTCAAATACAAGCCACATAGGATAGTCTTCACTCGATCAAAATAATTTGAACTTTTTTTGCATGTATGTGAGACACTAACCATGTATCCCTGATGCCAAAATTCCAACATTCGATATTGCCAAGGGTCCACACTATCGACAAGATGTTACACTGAGTTCAGAAGGCTATCGCTAAAACTTCACCATGTCGCCAAGACCTCATGCCAAAGTTCTTCACATGTATCGCTATTGCCAAGACTTATCACTTTCAGTGAAACATCATAGCATAGCTTCAAAGTCACATAGATGTGAGTGTTCTCATTGGCAAGGCTATCATCTTTCATTGAGGGATCATAACGAGTCATTAGTGTTATACCGAAATGTTCATCAGTCGGCAGGACAAACCTACTATTGCTAAGATGTTACTTCAAAGCCTTCAAGTCACACTATAATGTTCCACTATTGGTGAGAGAATCAACCTTCGGTAAGACTTCTTATTGAGGTTTCCACGTTACCCCGATGAGCATCATTCGCTAGAAGTCATATCGAACTCATCACACAACATCGGTGAGACAAATGTATTTCGCCAAGAGTTCATAGTGAAACCTTCCGTTACCCCGAAGACTCCAAGTGGATGCTTATCAGCAAGACTTCCCTTGTTGGTATGAGACATACCAAACAACCAAGTCTCTACCTAAAACCACTTGTCGTCCAGAGTCTCCCCAATATCCGATAAGAGTGGCCTGTCAGCCAGAGATCTGCTCGGGCAGTAAGAGATAGAAATATCACAGTGACCAACATGTCACAGTGATAGACTCCTTCAGCAAGACTGAAGAAAGGTTTCAACTACTAGTTGGCCAGACATGATGGATGTCACACCGACTTGGCTCTAATAGAGGTTTCATCCTGTGGGATTGAGGCACATATTTCTAACAATCTCCCACTTGATGAAGATCACACAGGCACCTCCAGAGCACAATGAAAACTACTGAGAAACATGGGAACTAAGGCCCATTGAATTGGCACACCACCTAAACTTGTTTGTGCTCACTGGCTTCATCAATGTATTTGTAACATTCTCCAGAGTATCAACTTTTTCTAAATTGACCTTTCCATCCTCCACCATATCTCGTACAAAATGATACTGTACATGTATATCTTTTGTCCTGGCATGGAAAGTAGGATTCTTTTCTAGACAAATTGCACTCTGACTATCATAGAAAATAGTTATTTTCCCTGCATCAAAACCAATGTTAGAACACAATTTTTTTAGCCAAACTACTTCTTTACAAGAATGTGTAGCTACCATGTATTCAACCTCTATAGTGGACAAAGAGACTACAGCCTGCCACTTACTCATCCAACTCACTGCACCACCATTCATCATGAAAATGTATCCACTGGTGGATCTCCTGCTATCAATGTCCCATGCCAAAGTAGAATCCACATAACCTCGAATATTGAGAGTCCTCTGTGATTCAACCAAGTTCCCATGGTAAAACAAAATCATATTCTGAAGTCCCCTTCAAATATCTAAAAACTCTCTTCATAGCATCCCAATGCGTTCTTCCAGGATTAGCCATAAACTGACTAAGTACTCCCACTATTTGGGCAATGTCTGGCCTTGTACAGACCATTGCATACATAAGACTTCCAACCGCACTAGCATAGGGTACACTGGTCATGTCCTCCATCTCAATAGGAGATTTTGGAAAATCTTCAACAGATAGCTTCGTTCCCTGCAAGATTGGAACAACTAGCTGCTTGCAATCATTCATGCAAAATCTCTCTAGAATAGTCTTGATATACTTACTCTGATTAAGCCAAAGTTTTCTTTTAGTCATGTCCCGGGTTATCTCCATCCCTAGAATATACCTAGTTGCACCAAGATCTTTCATTTGGAACTTAGCAGACAACTGACACTTAAGATCAGAAATCATCAACTTACTATTGTCTATGAAAACATAGAGAGCAATAATAAGCACTCAATCACTTTCAGCTTTATAATAGACACAATGATCAGATTTTGATCTCACAAAACCCAAGGACAATACAAAAGTATCAAACTTTTGGTACCACATTCTAGGAGATTTTAACCCATACAAAGACTTTTTTAACTTACAAACCAGTTTCTCTTTACCTTTCTCCACAAAGTGCTCAGGTTGGGACATATAAATTTCTTCTTCAAGATCACCATGAAGAAATGTTGTCTTCACATCCATCTATTCGATCTCTAAGTCATATGTAGCTACAAGTGAAAAAAGAAATCTGATAGATGTCAGCTTAGCTATAGGAGAAAAAATCTCCCCATAATCAATTCCCTCTACTTGGGAATAACCTTTCACAACCAACCTTGCCTTGTACTTTTCCACACTGCTATCTAGACCAATCTTCTACTTAAATACCCATTTGCAACCCACAACTTTTTTTCCTTCAAGCAGGGGCAGCAAACTCCAGGAATCATTTTTCTCTAATGATGCCATTTCTTCATTCATGGTTTCCAACCAAGAGTTTGAATCAAAAATTTTAAATGCCTCTTTTATAGTCCTAGGCTCATTAGTGCTAGAAATCAAAGCATAGGCACAAGTAGAATCTATCAAGAGAACCCATACCTACTAGGTTGCTTTCTTTCACGAGTTGACCTCCTCACTGGCTCAGGCTGAGGTTTTTCTTCTTCTTTAGAACTTCTAGAACTACTTGAGATCTCCTCAGTTTTAGGTACATCTTGAATTTTTAATTCCTCTTTCTCTGGTGTAGGAGGAATTACAAATACATCCTTATTGTTTTCATACTTTGTCTCTAACTGCAAATCCAAGGTAGAAGGCTTCAGCTCATGAAAGATTACACTTCTACTGTAGAGAACCTTCTCTGTATCAGGAATCCAAAGCTTGTATCCTTTTATGCCAGCATTATAGCCAATAAAAGTACATTTGACAGCCTTGTTCTCCAACTTAGATCTTTTCTCATTTGGCACATATGCATATGCCTCATAGCCAAAAACATGAATGTGTCTCAGAGAGAGATTCTTACCAGACCACACTTCCAAAGGTGTTTTCTCAACAAGAGTAGAGTTTGGAGAATGATTTATCAAATAACATGCAGTAGCAACAACCTCAGCCCATAACTTCTCCTCCAAGCCAAGACTACTCAGCATACTTCATGCTCTCTCCATCACTGTCCTATTGAGCCTTTCTGCAACTCCATTTTGCTATGGAGTATAAGGTGTAGTCTTATGTCTTTTAATCCCATGGTCTTTGCAATTCCTCTCGAATTCATCAAAACAAAATTCACCACCATTATCAGTCCTTAAACATTTGATTTTTCTTCTAGTATGATTTTCTACAAGGTTCTTAAATTCCTTAAATTGACTGAACATTTCTGATTTACTTTTCAAAAAATAAACAAATGCTCTTCTTGAATAATCATCAATAAACGATACATAGTACCTTGACTTAGACAAAAAGGAACATTCACTGGACCAAATACATTAGAATGAATATAATCTAGCAAACCAGAAGATTTATGAGGACTGGAATAAAAACAAACACGGTGCTATTTTCCATATATACAATGCTCACAAAATTGAAATTCAAGGTTACAATCATCAATACCCTCAACCAGGTTTTTATTCTTCAAGGTTTTTAAACCTTTCTCTCTAATGTGGCCAAGCCTATGATGCCAGAGCATAGTCTTTTCTACTGGAAGTTTAACTTCCATAGAATTTACACAATTAGGAACATTTCCCTCTTTTCCTCCATGAGTAGCTTTCTATGACTTTACAGAGACACTATTACATTGAAGAACATGTGCATCCAGCTTGTACAAGGTACCAATACAAGCACCCCTTGCTAGCACCATTGAGCCTCTAGCCATCTTGCAGCCATTTCTAGAGAATGTGACTTGCACTCCAATATCATTTAGCTTATTGACAGACAATAAATTTTGAGCTAGACTTGGTATATGCATAACATCCTTGATCCCCTTCACTCTGCCATCAGGGAATTGGATTCTAACTCTTCCATGACCAACTATCTCCAAAGATGAATCACTTGCCAAGTACACCTTTCCACCATCGTATTCTTCATACTTCGTGAACCAGTCTCTATGAGATGTCATGTGAAAAGATGCTCCAGAATCAATCATCCAGACATCATTTGATGCCTATGTAGCCAAGGCTGTAATGAAGGCATCTGCATCACTCTAGGAAGAATCATTATCAGAAAAGCTCTTCTTCTTCTTCTTTTTCTCCTCTTTACAATCCTTTCGAACATGAATAGGCTGCCCATGATTCCAACATTTCACCTTGGAATTCTTGCAAGGAGACTTTGATCTCCCCTCTAATTTCAATTTCAATTTCTTGTCCTTCTTCTTGCCTTTTTGTTTTGATTGTCCTCTAACAACAAGGGCCTCCTTCGCCATCTTAGAAGATTTCCTTCTCATCTCTTTTGATAACAAAGAAGCAACAATATCTTCCATCTTGAAATTCGATGTTGCACTCCCAATGGCCATCACCGGGTGATCCCAAGAGTCTGGAAAAAAACACAATAAAAGCATACAATGATCCTCTTCATCAATCTTTACACCAAAAAATGTTAAATGTGCAATCAACACATTGAATGTGTTCAAATGATCAGCTATAGACCCTCCTTCCTGCATTCTCAAAGAGTACAGTTTCTTCCTCAGGAATAGTTTATTCACCAAGGACTTCCCCTAATAAATAGATGCCAGTTTCTTCCACAAGGAAGATGCAATTTTCTCTTCATGCACATTCAGAAGAATGAAGTCTACCAAACAGAGCCTTATCATCCCCTTAGACTTTCTATCTAAAAGGTCCCAATCTTCTTGCTTCATGCCTATAGGTTTCGTTCCAAACACAGCAAGCCATAGATCACAGTCAACCAATAGATCTTCCATTTTGAGTTTCCACAACTCAAAATTGCTGCCATTGAATTTCTCTATTTCAATCTTTCTTGACGTGCTAGCCATCTCAATCTGTAATTAGAATTACTAGAAAATTTCTACAAGACTCCCATTGAACAAAATTGGCACAAAAAACCCAACATACCCACAAGGATAACACAACTGACCAGGCTTTGATACCACTTGTTAGGAAAGCTAAGGTGTGGAAACAACTCTCCTAATGTCAAAACCTTAAGGAAGAATGTAGATGTACTTTAAAATTTTACAATTATAGTCTAATTAAGATGCACTTGAAAGAGATAATAGAAACAAAGAATTAGACAAACACATATGAACACCATATTTATGTGGGAAAACCCTTACGGGAGAAAAACCCACCACACCAAGAGAAGTCACTTTGTATTACAACAATAATGATTACATACAAAGATCAAACTTATCTTCTTGATGTCAGTTTACAACAACATTCACTATGATCAACCTTGCTATAGAATATTCACATTACAATTCTTAATAAATTGAATTCACATTGATCATACACCGAACTGCTCATCCTACTGTTGATCGAACCAACCGAACCTTCAAGCATCTGCAACTACAAAATGTACCCATGTCATTCCTTGTCTATCAAACTTCCTCATAGAACTGCCACAACAGAATGTATTCCAATAGTTCCCATTCGGCTTCTCTGATTGGTTGAATACAAGCCACATAGGATAGTCTTCACTTGGTCAAAAGTATTCAACCTTTGTTTGCATGTCGATGAGACACTAATCATGTCTCCCCGACGCCACAATGCCAACATTCGATATCGCTAAGGGTCCACATAATCGACAAGATGTTACATCAAGCTCAGAAGGCTATCGCTAAAACTTTTCCATGTCGCCAAGACCTCATGCTGAAGTTCTTCACATGTATCATTATCACTGAGACTTATCACTTTCAATGAAACATCATACTAAAGCTTCAAAATCACATAGATGTGAGTGTTCTCATTGGCAAGACTATCATCTTTCACTGAGAGATCATATCGAGCCATTATTATTATACCAAAATGTTCATCAGTTGGCAGGATAGACCTACTATCGTTGAGAAATTACTCTGAAGCCTTCAAGTCACACCGCAATGTTCCACTGTCAGTGAGAGAATCAACCTTCGGCAAGACTTCTTACCAAGGCTTCCACGTTACCCCGATGAGCATCATTCGCTAGATGTCATATCGAACTCATCACACAACATCGGTGAGACAAATGTATGTCACCAAGAGTTCATAGAGAAAGCTTCTATTACCCCGAAGACTCCAAGTGGATGCTTAATGGTAAGACTTCCCTTGTCAGTATGAGACATACTGAACAACCAAGTCTCTACTTGAAACTACTTGTCGCACAGAGTCTCCCCGATATCCAATAAGAGTGGCCTATCGGCCAGAGATCTGCTTGGGCAGTAAGAGATAGAAATATCATAGCAACCAATATGTCACAATGATAGAATCCTTCGGCAAGACTGAAGAAAGGTCACAACGACTTGAATCATTTCAACAAGGTTTCAAATGCTAGTCAACCAGACACGATGGATGTCACACCGACTTGGCTCTAATAGAGGTTTCAGCCTGTGGGATTGAGGAACATATTTCTAACAACTTTGTAGGTGTTCCACCCACTTTACATGTTTGTGGCTGAGTTTATCTTGGTTTTTTAAGAACGACAAAGCATGATTTTTAGTAAAAACAATGAATTATTTAGGTAGGATATATTGTCTCCACTTCTTCAATGATTGCACCAAGGCATACAACTCCAAGTCATAATATGAATACTTTTTCTTTGCCTCATTGATTTTCTCACTGAAAAAAGAAACAAGCCTACCCTCTTGGCTTAATACTGCCCCAATTGCATACCCACTTGCATCACATTCAATTATGAAAACTTTGCTAAAGTTAGGAAATTCTAAGATAGGTTGTTGTGCTACCCTTTGCTTCAGATATTGGAAACATTTTTATGCCTCATCAGACCATACAAATTTATTTCTTTTGTCCCATTTTATTTTTTTAGTGATTGGAGAGCATATATGACTAAAATTCTTTACAACTTTTTTGTAAAAACTAGCTAGGTCATGGAAACTTCTTACCTCACTCACTGATGTTGGAGTAGGCCAACTGAGAATTTCTTCCACCTTACTAGGATCCATCTTCAAAGAACCTTTTGAGATCATAAAGCCAAGATAAACCAATTCTTCCTTCATGAATTCACACTTCTTAAAATTTATCATCAACTTTTCTTCATTCAACCTTTTCAAAACCAATTCTAAATGTTGCAAGTGTCCCTCTTTAGTCTTACTTAAAACAAGAATATCATCGAAATATACAACCACAAACTTACCTATGAAGGGTTTCATAACTTCATTCATTAATCTCATAAAAGTACTTGGTGCATTTGAAAGCCGAAAAGGTATGACAAGCCATTCATATAACTCCTCATTTGTTTTGAAGGAAATTTTCCACTCATCCCCCTCTCTAATTCTAATTTGGTGGTAGCCACTTTTGAGGTCTATCTTAGAAAAATAACATTCCCCTCCTAAACAATCCATCAAGTCTTCCATTCTCTGTATGGGGAACTTATACCTTATGGAAATATTGTTAATTTCCCTTGAGTCAGTGAACATTCTCCAATATCCTCCCTTCTTTGGTGCCAACATGATAGGAACAACACATGCGCTAAGACTCTCTCTTATGATTCCTTTGTCAAGAAACTCTTGGATTTTCCTTCTAATCTCTTCATTATGTTTTGGAGTCATTTTATATGTTGCTTTGTTAGGTAGGTTTTTTCCTACTATGAAATCTATATGGTGACTCACATCTCTTATTGGTGGTAAAGAGCTAGGAAGTTCATCTACCACAATGTCCTTATACTTGTTCAACAATGCTTGAACCTCTCTAGGAACATCATCAACTTTTGTTGTTGTTGTCATCACAGTATTTGGTCTGATCACAATGGAAAAATCTTCTCCCTCTTCCTTCATGGTTTTCAAAAACTCCTTTTCCCCAACCAACATTACACTAGACCCAACTTGTGTATCTAGACCTTCATCTTGCAATGGAGAAAGAGTGAATGAGATTCCATCTTTTCAATGACATAAGTGTTATTTTTCCCATCATTTTTAGCCTTTCTATCATATTACCAGGGTCTCCCTAAAAGTAGATGAAAAACATCCATTGGGATGATGTTGCACAAGATTTTGTCTTTGTACCCACCTATGTTAAATTCCACCCAAGTTTGTTCATTTACTAGGACCTGATGTCCCTTGTTCAACAAGGAGACCTTGTAAGGAGTGGTATGTGGGATTCTTTTCATTTTCTACTTTCCTACCATCTCAAGAGAAACTAAATTATATGTGCTACTTGAATCAACAACAAATTTGCAAATCTTACCTTGAGATTTACATGTGGTTCTAAAGAGGGATTTTCTTTGTGGAGGCTCTTTCACCATAGGAACTTTGATCAAGATTATCCTTACCATCAGAGATTCACCCATTTCTAGACCATCATGTTGTGATGGAGAGTTTACATTCTCATTTTCTTCTTCTTGCACCAATTGAGTTCTTCTTTCTCCGCCATGTGAATTTGAAGGTTGCTTATCCAAAAATTTCCATGCTTGATGGCCAATCTTGTTACACTGATAGAACCTTCCTATGAATGCATTTGATCCTCTTCCTTTGCCACCAAATATGCCCCTACTATTTGATCTCCTTCCTCTGAAACTTCCTCTTGATTCAAAACTTTGTTCTTGATGACTACTTGTCTCTCCTTGTGGTTCTTGGGACTATCCTTTTCCTCCAAATGTTTCTCTACCTCTAAAAATTTTTCCTCTACCCCTACCATGCTTCTCTTTCCTTCTCTTTAAATTTTCTTCTGCCTTGATTTCCAATCAAAAACATTCTTCCACCATTCTAGGGGTGGTAAGACTTAACTCATCTTGTATATTGAACCTCAACCCATTTAGGTACCTTCCTACTTTCTCCACCTCATCCTCCACATGATCTACCCTTATGCGTAGCTTGTGAAAGTCCTCTGTATAAGCCATCAAATCCATCTTCTTTTGTTTGAGGTTTTGGAGCCTTCTAAGTTTTTGAATTGCATAATCACTGGGTAGAAATTGGCTCTTTATTTTAGCCACCATTTTGTCCCAATCATTAATTTTTGACTTTCCCTTCTTCACCCTCTCTTCCTACACATAATTCCACCAAGTTAAGGAAGTGCCTTTCAGTTTTTTTTGTAAAATTTTACCTTTTGGTCTTTTGCTACCTCTTCATACTCAAATAGTTATCAAGTGCATCAATCCAACCTAGCACCACTTCACTATCCTTCTTTGCACCGTACATGGGAAATTCCATCTTCACCTTAGGAGTGTCTCCATTGATATCCTTCAACAACTTTTCCATTCTCAATTCATTAGGGTCCAACTCTTCCTCTTGGACTCCTCCTTGAGGGTTTTCATTCTCACCCTCTTCCTATCCCTCTTGATCACTTTGGTCTACAGTGACCACACCTCTCCTTTGCTTTGATTCAAGTATTGCAAGTCTGGCTAGAATAGCTTTCTGAGACTCCTTTACCTATCTCATCTCATAGGTATGCTTTTCCTTCATATCTCTCATTTCTCTAGTGGTTGGATTTCCTTTAGGAGGCATCTTTTATTCTTTCAAACTTCAACCTTTTCCTCCTATTGACCAAAACCTATGCTCTAATACCAAATTCAATGTAGTGTAGGGTGGATGGTATCAACACAATCTCAATCAAACAAACTTTGTAATTAAAGTTCCTTAACTTGGTGGTATTCACTCAAACCTTCCTATTCTCCTAATAATACTTGAAACAAGGGTTTTTCCCTATAAATTTTTGAGCAAACCAAACACTAAAAATTTTGACACCATTAAAGATACCCTTTTTTTCCATTTGAAGACATACCAATTTTGCAAATAGGGTTTCTTTGAAAAAAACCCCTCAAATTTTGACTGCTATGCTATAATTAGGCCTAATTAGGCTTGAACAACAAAGCACCAATATTCAATATCCTATCTCCTAACCACAAAACTTCACTCCAAGGCTTCTATCATGTCACATGGGGTCTATAACCAAAATTTCCATCAATTGGAACAATCACCAAATATTTTTTCCACCAAACCCTAAATCTATCTAACTCCTAAGCCTAATACATGATGATATTAGGCTAGGGAAACATCAAAATTTCCCCTAACTCGATCCCCTACTCCTGAAAACACTAAGAACATTAAAAGAATCCTATCTACTTCCATTCCATTGATTCTTAGACCCTTTCATTAATGGAATGGGCCCAAAACCATTTTTTTGTAATCAAACCCTCCTTAACTAAGGTTTTTGGATGTTTGAAGCAAAATTGCTATAACTCACTCAAACCTTTATGAAAATAGATGAAATCACTTGAAAATGAGATTTAATTCAGTCCATCATCAATTCCAATGCAACTTGGTACATTTTCAAGTTGTACAAAATTGTACAATCCTGTGTAGCAACAAGAAAGGAATGAAAACACAAAAAAATGAGTATATTGTTATTACTTGATCCCCAAAAACTTCTCTAGAAGATTTCCTTGACCATCCCAAGGAATATTTAAACATGTAAAAACCAAAAAAAACCATTTTCCAACTACTTTTTGAATGCCAATGGTTCAACTTCCCTTACACACAAAAATGCAAAAGTTGCTTGTGCAACTTTGCAACTTTTTGCAACAAATGACATCTTCCTACAAACCTGACCCCACATGACCAAAATTGACACACAACATCAAACATGGTTTGAATAGAACTTATTACAAAAAAAATTGACTAAAACATACAAAAACTAACATTTGAACCTTGTTTACAAAAAGACCCAAGTGCCCCTGCACCACAAATGCTCTGAAAATACTCTCAAATTGCTTAAGGATGACACAGCAATTAGAGAGAGTAAGGTTCCTATGAAGATTGTGAATATAATTTATATTGAAAGGCATGGAATTTATAGATTTTAGTAATTATAATCAATGGTGAGGATTGAATTGGATAATTAGTAGATGAGATAAGATTAAGGAGGTGAGTGGTGATAAAAAATTAATCAAGTGGTTAATAATCCATGAGGAATGGATCAAGGATTAAATCAATGGTTCATAATCCATGAAAGACTCAACAATATCCCTTAATTCATGAAATTAAGTTGGAGATATTTCAAGTGGAGGGAAGAATTTGTATTTGAAAGGGAATATTCTTTGTGCAAGTTGGAGGATTAGAGGAAAATTAGTTAATTAAACAATTTAGGAAATCATTTAATTGTGCAAGTTGGAAGAATTAAGACCTTTAATTAAATAATTAGGAATTATTTAATCAAAAGGGGAAAATTAGCATGAAGGAGATGAATTAATCAAATAACCTTAATTATTCGATTAATAGGAGAACTAAGTGAATTTAACTAAATAATTGGACATTATTTAATTAAATAGAGGAATCAGGTGAATTATGATGAATAATGATGTTAGTAAGCAAAATCTAGGTGTGTCATATACTTAGGACATTTTCAAGTGTCTATAGTTTTCTTGTTTTTTTTTTTTGTTGGGAGTCTTTGTCACAATAGCATTAGGTCTTTTGTCAATCCTTTTTGGAGGTATGTGTTTAAGTTCACACAACCTAGTGGCCACATATTTTTTATTCAAGGTTTTATGGGTTTTATCCTTTTTGGGTTGCTTTGTTGGCAGTTTTGGATTAGGATTGGGGGTCATAAAATGATGTTTATATTCTAGTGATAAATTTTATACTAAAAATTTATCAAGTTCTTATGTTTATTTTTTGTCACGCTACCTTCAATTTGATGAATAACCTAGTTTATCAATAGGATTGATTTTTAAATGTTAGATATTGGGATCAACCCAAATATTCACAATTAGTTTTATGTTATAGAGCTACTATGGGGTTTCACATAGGTTCCAAATGCCGAGAGAACTAGGTGGGAAGAGCCATTTGAAGAGGTTTTTGAAATTTCCTGAAGGCGGTGATGGTGAGAGTGATGGTGAGGATGTGGATGGGGATGTTGGTTCCCTTTCTTCTTGGCTGAATATTGTTGTGTAGGGTGGTAACGTGCTTGGTAGTGTTTACGGGTAGAGAAATTTGATAGCCTTAGCATTTTTGAAGTGGAGGTGGATGTCATTGGCTTCTATTGGAGGGGGATCTAGTGGTGATAGGTCTTTTGGAAGGCTTCTTCTTGGAGTTTACCTTGTCTTGCGGGGGTCTTCATTACCTCTGGTTTTGTGGTGGTGGATTGGCTTCATGTCATGGCACCTGGTCTTCCTAGTGTTCTACAGTGGGTATGTTGTCTTGCTTGGGCTCTTGATGGGAGTGGTGGTTGGAAAGCAGAAGCGGGATCGACAGAGTTTTGAGTCCTGTGTTGGGTGGGAATGGGTATGGCTCCCATTTTTTGATTTTTGTTGTGGTAGAAGGCATTACCAGTGTTGCTTGGCTAACTTTTGTCTTTTGCTCTTCGACTGTTGCTTTCCCTTGGTGTTTGGAGGTGCATCTTTGTGCTCCCTCTTTATGTTGGTGCTTGGTGGAGTTTTTGGGTGGGATAATTGGGGTGAAAGTGTGGCTTCCTTCCCCACATCCTTTGTTTTTTGTTTATTTGAATTTAAGCTAGTGGTATTGTCACTATTTTGGCTCGGCTCTTGTAGGGGATTTATTTTTTGGTTTATCTCGTGTTCTACTATGTTTGTTGGTGCTTCACGGTGATGGTTCCTCTCTGAGTGGGGGTCTCAATGGTTGTTTGGAGCTCTACTCTTCACAGGAGTTGGGGGTCTATTTTTCTCCCTTGCTTGTCCTCTGGTGATTGTGCTTGGTTGGGGGTACTTTGATGGTGTTTCTAGAGTTTCCTCTTCCTCTTCTTGTCGGAGGTGTTGGGGTTCTTCATGTAAGATCATTTGGTGGTTTAGAAGGCCTTGCACTATTTCGATGTGGTGGGTTTTGTGCTTCAGGTGGACTTCTCGGTCAGTGGAAGGCATTTTTTTGGTGCTTGTGGTTGGTTCGGGGAGGAAGCTGGTGCTTTTCTCTCTCTCTCTAGTTCCTACAACTGTGGTGTGGCCTGGAGATGCATTTTTCCCTCTTTAGGGCTTCAGATGTATTTCCTTTCCCCCAATCCCCACTCCAGCCTGCCGGCCCCCACGGCCACTCCCATGGCTCTCAAAACCCATGCCACCGCCCACTCCCACTGTTCTATCCCGGCTAACCTCCTGCCACGCCGCGGCCTGTTTGTGTTTTCCATTTTCTCCTGTTTTCTAATTATTGTCCCTTTTGAGGTGGGTTCTACTCCTATGGAGGTGGAGTATTGGGTTGTTGGAGATCTATGGGTTTGGTGGGAAAAATTTTCATGTGATCCTCTCCATTAGAGGGGAGCTCTCTCCTTTTGAGGCAAAGTATGAGTTGGCTTCCTGGTTCGGTTGGTGTGTGAAGAGGGGCTCGAAGTTGCTGTTCCTGTGTTGTAGGTTTCTACAGTCTGTTGGGTCTGTGGTTGGTTTGGCTCATTTTGGTCTATTTTGAGTGAAAGGTTTGGTGTTGTCTTGCTGCTCTAGGTGGTTTGTGGCCTAGTTGTTTCAAATAGTCTCTTGGAAGCCACTATTTGTGGATCATTTCGTGGATCAAGGCCTTTTTATTTAAGGTATGGCTCTGTCCTTGTTTATGTGCTCCTAGTGAGGTGTCAGGTTTGGGTTTTTGTCTATCTTAGTCTTAGGATTACTGTTGATCCTAAGTGTGTCGTCTCTCCTAGTTTCTGGTAACCAGGCGTTTGTGTTTCTGTTGTGTTTCTATGATGTCTCTGCCATGTCTGTCTTTATGTTTCTTGGCTAATGTTTGTGTATTTTTTGTTTGGTCTTGATCTTTTTTTTTCCCTAAGGCTTGATGTGTAAAGGGTACAACACCCTATAAATGCTACTTATCTTATAAAAAAAAATAGTTTTATGTTTAATTGATATTTTTTAAGGAAATGCATTAATTGAAGTTATTGCAACCACTTCTTGGGATTTGAAGGGCCACTTTTACTACTCCATTTGGTAGTTTTCATTTTCTCTTCTTTAATTTGGTAGAAAATTTTCTACCTTCTATTGGTTTACATGTTGATGGATAATTTGGCTTTCCTGCTCATGGATTCCTTGGAGTTTAAAAAGAGGGTTTCTATTATTTTGGAAGGGGGTAGTGGTGGCCACTAGAATCAAAGGAATAAGAAATCTAGGAGCTTTTGGTGTCTGGTAATACTCTCACTATAATATTATTTATTAATTTGTATGCATATTTAATAGAGTATGTCAATAGTTTTAGATATTAGTTGTACTTTTTCTTAGCTTGAGGGGAAATTCTATGCTTGATTATTATGTTATGCCCTTTCCCCTATAGTGTGTATTAGGTTATGAGTAGTCAAATTGTGGCTACCTTAAATATTAATTAAGTCATATTATCATTATTATATTGTTATTTAGTTAGGTAGGTCAGCCTAGGGCTTATATAGGGCTATCTAAGTCGGCCTAGGTGATATCCTAGACATAATAGGTATATATAGGAGGTTGTGAGTCTTATTTCATCATTATGTTGAGTATTGTGTTGTTATTGAAGAATATTGGACATGTCCCCTAGAAGTCACATATTATTATCATGTATTTTTAGCATATTTCATATTATATTATTCTTGTGCAAGTTGTTTCATTACAAGTGGTATCAAAGCATGATCTTGGCACCATTACGACAACACATTTTTTTCAATTTTGGAGGTCATTTTGTGAAACCCATATCTCCCAGATTTTGTTGAATATTTCTCTGATTTTTAAAGGGTTTTTGAAAGAGATTTCCCAGAAGCTACAGTCTAGATTTCAAAAGAATTAGAGAAGAATTGAGCAATTTATTATAGAATTAGGGTTTTATCCAATTGTTTTGGAAAACTGATATCTTCCATATATTGAAGAATTGGTTCTTTATTTTTTGTGGGATTTTGAATTAATATCATAAGAGACTACAGCCCAATTTGTAGAGAAATTGGATTAAAAATAAGTGATTTATTAGGAAATTAGGGTTTTCAACAAATTTGCTCTCAAGGCTACAAATTACCTAATTTTTGGGAGATTTTTCTACTAGAGTGCGACCTAGACCTTGCCATAGAAAAGAATAAAAATAAAAAGGAACAAGAAGTAGAAAAAGAAAAAGAGCAAGAAAAAGAGAAAGAGAAAGAACAAGAGTAAGAACAAGAACAAGAGTAAGAGAAAGAGATTCAAGGTAAAGAGAAAGAACAAGAGCAAGAGAAAAAAAGGAACAAGAAGTAGTAGTAGAAGAAGGAGCGAAAGTAAAAAAAAAAGAGAAAAAAAAAGAACAAGAACAAGAACAAGAGAAAGACAAGAGGAGGAACTGATTCAGGGGAATCTGAAAGCATTCAGAAAATTGAGGTAGTTGACAATGAAGTTGCAGAGTACTGGATTATTGCATTTGATTTCTACAGGCTGAGGAGCTGAAATTAGTTACTAGACACTATTAGCATTAATGTCTTAAGGATGTATATGTTGAGGATATTGAAAAAATTGTAATAAAATAAGTTGCAAGTTGTAAGTGATGCAGTGGAGTGCAGTATGCTAGCTAGCTCAGTATAGTGATGATTAGAGGTTGTGGCTTAAAGGGTTTGTTTTTTAGTAGATCTAGTGTTTCCATGCTAATTTTTAGAGATCCACATGAAGATTTGATTGAGTTATGAATATCTATGTTCTGATAGTTGTTCAGTTGTTCTAGTTGGTGTTCCTAAAGGAAGATGATGTGATTCTAGGAACTTGAGTTGTTGTGGACATGTCTATGGTGATTCATGATGCTCGTGGATGTTTCCAGATCATGTGTTGTTGGTCCACATTGATCGTTGTGCTTGTGATTGGTGATTTTATTTTATGAGTTCATGTTTTCCATGTTCTTGGACGACAGGGTGTTTGTAGCATGTTGTAGATCTTTGAGGAATAATCTTTGAAAGTGTTTTCATGTTCAAGGATGTTGTTCTGGGTCCTCACTTTGTTGTGGCTGACATTGGTCTATTTGCATTGTAAATTGTTTAATTGTTTGAGGTGGACCTATTTGAGTCTACATGTTACCTTACTAGCCATTGTAATTAGGCTGACATGTTAATGGTTAGATTGCTTGCAGATGATATAAATAGAAGAGAGAGGATTTATTACAAGGGAGAGAAGGGGAGGATAAATAAAGTGATTGCTATTACGAAGTATGAAGCATGGTCAAAAATTATTTTGATCTAGAAGAATCATAGATCAAGAGGAGTGTGGAGCAGGAGTCAATGAAAAATTGTTATTGCATGAGTTATTTGTAATCCATGGGCTACGACCTAGAATCTATTAAGCTCAAGAGGAATATGTAATGTGTTTTGAGATTATAATATAATGAGGAATGAGCTTTGAAGGTTGGGTTTTTCCTTGTTAGGGTTTTCCTAGGATATATCTTATGTCTGGTGTTCATGAACATCTTTTATCTTTCTATTGATTAGCTATTAATTTCTGCTACATATTTGTTGTGAGCATGGAGTTAGTAATTTAGGCTGCAAGGCTGGACCATCCTTAATTGGGCCCTCCTACCTTGACAACATCAAATGGTATTAGAGCTACTTGTGAATCTATTAGCTAGTTGTGAATCTATTGGGAAGAAAGACAGTGTTGAAAGAAGTGTGAAACCCCATAAGTAATAAGTGTCATCATAAAAGAAAGATCGAGGTAAGAAAGATTCAGGTAAGCATTCAATTTTTTTTTTATCTGATTTGTTTCAATGGGGAAGATTGGGAAGAGGATGAAGAAGGAAAATGAAACCCTAATATGCAAAAGGGATACTTTGGAGGAAGAATTGTGTGAAATCAAGAAGTGTAATTCATAATTGATGGAGAGGATGAAACTAGGAGGAGACAAGTATGATGCTCTTGAAGCATAATTGAAAAATATAAGGAGAAATGAAGAACTAGAAGCAGAGTTGGATATGTGTGAGGATCTTGAAAAGAAATTTGTAGAAGGATTCAAGTTGTTTGTAAAGGTGGAAAAGAGGAATTGAGATCTGGAGGAAAGTTTGAAAGAGCTAAGAATAGTTTGCAGAAGAAGGAAATATCTGGCTTGAAGGACCATGTTAATCAGTTGGAGCAATCACTTATAGCATGCTAGAAGGAGAATGAGTCTAATCTGAGATCTAAGCTTGAATTTTGTGATGTTTCTTGTGATACTAATGATTTGTGTCATGTTGCAGAAGTTTCTTTAGAAAGTGAAGTTAAAGATAACAATGTAAAAAGGTATACAATCATTGGTGATGGTATTGGTTTCAAATTCAGGTAGAGAATGGGATATGAAGGAAAAGGATTGGGAAAGCATTACCAAGGAATTACATAACCTATTGAACCAATAATGAGACCCAAAATTGAAGGCCTTGGATATTACAAAGGTAAGGATGTTGTTACAAGTTCAAAAAATTTGAATCAGGGAAGAAAGAGTATGTATTGTTCACATTGTAATAGGCATGGACATGAAAATGAATTGTGTTGGGATCTATATCCTTGTAAGTTATGTGGATTAAGGAATCATTCTAAGAAGATTTGTTGGGATAAAATGAGAAGGAAAAAACCTATGACAGATTGTAAGTAGATGGATGATGGATGGATTGATGGAGCAAATTGGAAACATGTTACTTGTATGTTTAGAAGATTGTACAGATGGAAGAACTCATATGTTGGATCAAGATGCAGAGAAAGAAGACCTTATGAAGAGAAGAACTAGGACAGTTATTCAAACTATAGAGGGTTAAGTGATAGGAGTCATAATACTTATCACAATGAAGGGTACCAGAAGAGTGAAAGAGGATTTTGTAGAAGAGGAACCTATTTTCAAGTTTGGAGGAAGAAAGAATCAAGCACTAAATGTCATTGAGAAGCTAATGAGAGAGAAATAGTAAAGGATGTAGAGATAGTTTGTGCAGATGAAGAAGAGCCTAAATTAGTTTATGCAAAGGAAGGGGAACCTTTGGAAGTATTAGAATTCATAGAACTGGAAGAAGATGAAGCATTTCAATCTTAAGGAGAAAGTTTGTGTACCAAAGCGAAGTAAATGTGAATGAAGGAATAGAAACATACAATGATCTTGAGGAAACTTGTAGAGAAGGCTTGCTCAGATCACCGGCCAGTGAGGCAATGCAAGGCTTGCAAGTAGACCACCAAACCCAACCGGTGCCAGCATTTGCTGGGGCGAACTTGATGAAATTTGTAGGGATGGTTTGTAATAACAAATCAATGAGGGGTGAAGGAATGAAAGAATGAAGAACGGAGGAAGGAACATGGAGGGATGGACACAAACTGAAGAACTGAGGTGGAATGGAAGGAATGGAGGAATGGAAATGGAATCAAGAAATGGAAGGAACAAACACCGAGTGCCTATGGAGAGATCGTTGAACTAATTCAAGAGACAACATTGGATTTGACATAGTACAGACCAAAGTGAATAGGCTCACTTTTCAAATAACCCCGAGAGTTTGATGCAGGGGCGTCTGGAAGCATTCAAAAATTTGAGGTAGTTGACAGTGAAGTTGCAAAGTACCAGATTATTGCATTTGATTGCTAGAGGCTGAGTTGAAATTAGTTACTAGAAACTATTAGTATTAATGTCTTAAGGTTGTATATGTCGAGGATATTGAGAAAATTATAATAAAATAAGTTATAAGTTTTCAATGATGTAGTGGAGTGCAGTATGTTGGCCAACTCAGTATAGTGGTGATCAGAGGTTGTGGATTAAAGGGTTTTTTGTCGAGTAGATCTAGTGTTTCCATGTTAAGTTTCAGAGATTTGCATGAAGATTTGATCGAGCTATGAATATCTATGTTCTAATTGGTGTTCTTGAAGGAGGATGATGTGATTTTGGTAACTTGAGTTGTTGCAGACATTTCTATGGTGATTCATGATGCTCTTGGATGTTTCTAGATCATGTGTTGTTGGTCCACATTGATTTTTGTGCTCATGATTGGTGATTTTATTTTGTGAGTTCATGTTTTCCATGTTATTTTATTTGTTACAAGGGAGAGGGGGGAGGTTCAATAAGGTGATCAATAGTACAAATTATGAAGCACGGTGACAAAGTATTTTGATTTGGAAGAATCACAAAGTAGGAGTGTGGAGCAGGAGGAGTCAATGAAAAATTGTTATTGCATGAGTTATTTGTAATCCATGGGTTGTGGCCTAGAATCTGTTAATACCAAGAGGCATATGTAATGTGTTTTGAGATTATAATATAATGAGGAATGAGCTTTGAAGGCTGGGTTTTTCCCTGTTAGGGTTTTCCTAGGATATATCTTGTGTCTGATGTTCATGAACATCTTTTATCTTTCTGTTGATTAGCTATTAATTTCAATTGCATATTTGTTGTGAGCATGGAGTTAGTAATTTAGGCTGCAAGATTGGACCATCATTAATTGGGCCCTCCTACCTTGAATACATTAGGAACAAGAAGCAACAGTAGAAAAAGAAGCAGCAGTAAAAATGAAGATGAAGAAGAAGAAAAAGAAAAAAGTTAGCATTGAGGATAATGCTTTTGTAAAGAGCAAGGAAATGTTATTCCCTTACCCCTATAGTGTGTATCAAGTTATGAGTGGTCATATTATGGCTACCTTAACTCTTAATTAAGTCATATTACCATTATTATATTGTTATTTAGTTATTTAGGTTGACCTAGGGCTTATATAGGGTTATCTAAGTCAGCCTAGGTGATCTCCTAGGCATAATAGGTATATATAGGAGGTTGTGAGTCTTATTTCATCATCATGTTGAGTATTTTTTTCTTATTGAAGAATATTGGAGGTGTCCCCCTCGAAATGGATTAGGAGGTTTCCCCCTCGAAGTGGCATATTATTATCAAGTATTTTCAACATATTTCATATTATATTCTTCTTGTGCAAGTTGTTTCATTACATATTATTTGGCCCATGTAGTCCCTTGAGAATTTAAATTATTTTTTAGACCAATTATGGTTGTTGATATTATCATTTCTATAAATATGTTCTGGTTATTGACCAATCATAGTCGTTGATATTATATTTTTTGTTAATATGTTTTGGGTACTAACTAGTCATCATCATTGATATTATATTTTTTATTAATTTGTTTTGGGTACTAACCAATCATGATGATTGATATTATCTGTTCTATTAATATCATATGGGTACTAACCAATCATGGTCATTAATATTATATTTTATGTTAATATATTTGGGTACTATTATTAGACTAGCCATGGTCATAGTTAGTGATAATAATTAAATCCATTATACGTATTATTATTTATGGTTATTAAGTTTCTTAACTAATAAAGATTGTGGCTATTTGTTATAAAAGACTGTTATGGTTGTTTTTATTCTTTATAACAATTAAGTTATTTGACCCATAACAATTAAGTTATTGTTCCTATCAAATGGTTTGGACCTTTTAGTATCTATAAATGATATTGCTTTGTATTCTACAAATTTTTTAGTTGTACATATAATTGAGTCAACAAAAGATACTAAATCACTCATGGTAGGCAAAGGATAGCTTGTTCAATAGTGTTTCTAGAATAGTGTGTTCCACTTACATGACATCATAATTTTTTCTTGAAATCAAATATCTTTTTAGAAATATTACTAATTTAAGCCTTGAGGGGTTCCATCTAAAGGGTTTTAATTGAAGGGGGTTAGATCAAACCCCCTTAGATCAAACATCCCTAGATAGAACCCCTAGTCTTAAATCAAACCCTCAATGGAGTCTCTTTCCCACATATCAAAATGCTAATAAAAACAAATTTTGCTTCACCCTTGTGGGGATCAATGAATTCATTTAGAAATTATATTTTGGAAGTATGTATCCCTTAGTATAAGATTTCCAAAAAGTATAAATTTGAATATATTTAATTTTTTTTTTTTTTTTTTAGACCCAGGAATCGGTAGCACGAATTCTCATAAATCAAGTAGTTATGCCTGGTAACTTTAACTGACTCAAAGATCATGCGCTGACATCACTCCAGACCACTGAGCCTGGGGAGACTAGAACTGGTGGACTGCACAGAGTCTAATAGAATTACTTAGTTAACTGAAATAGCCTCTACTAATATATTTAATTTGACTATTATATTTATTTTCTATTTTTTAGTGAATGTCAATTTTCACTAAACATCAAGAACTATATTCCACACATGCAAAAAAATCTAAAAAAATAGAGAAGAAATTTTGTAAGAACTATTTAAGCAATTAGTATTAATAAAGTTAATTTTGATCAATAATACAAAACAAATGATATGGAATAAACCTATGTCTAAATTATAATTAATCTCACTTCAAAAATTAATAAAAAATAAAACATACAACAAAAATTATGAAAAAATATATACGCATTAGATATAGGTGTTTCCAATCTATGTTTAAGAATTTTAATTTTATCTTTTTATTGTAAAATAATTATGCTATATGGTACAAATGTCTCTTTTAAAAAATGTTAACTATAAAAAATAGGTTGTTAAAACTTACGTAAAAAAATTCACTACTCAATTTTTTATTTCTTTTAAATACATTAGAATGTACACAAAATATCAAAAATCACTAGTTCGCATCATCTTCAAATTCTCAATAGTTTAGTTGCTATGGGTGATAGAAAATGAAAATTTAGTTAAAAATGTTGACATTGATGTCCCATTTAACCAAAATGTGGGGCACACTATTGTGGGATCAGTTAGCAAATGTATAATTATTTGTTCTTAAATCATTTTGAGATTAGTTTTGAATGGGTATAATTGAACATTTATTCTCTCCTTTCATTATGATAGTAAGATGTTTGGAATCCCTGTCAAGGCCGACATAAGAGTAAATGTTATGATAATTTGAAGGTGTAATTATATCTAGTTGTTGAAATTTAGAATTATTTATTTGGTATGGATATCTACTTTCATGATAAGCTAAAAATTAATTTTGGGATTTTAAACCCTAGGGGATTTACCTATGTTATGTGTGAAGTCATGTGATTTTGGCTTTTGATCAATCATTATTTTTTTATGGGAATTCTTGGGTTTTTTTTTATAATTTCTTACACCCCATCATATGCCTTGTTGAGGGTTTATGACAAGGCCATGAATCCATGGTAGGGATATATTTGATCTAATGAAATTAGATATTTTTTATATCTATATTTTTTGTGCATTCACATATTAGTAGCCATTTGAATTATTTATATTAAGTACTTTTAATTATTCTATTGTAGTTGCATTATTAAAACTATGAACAATGAAATAAAAATAATATTTGATTATATCCTTAACTCAAATTTGAAACCTGGATTGTTATTTAAACACAATCAATTATATTTGATTTATTCTAAATTAATGAAATATAAGTGGTCTACAAATTATGAGTAATATAAAATTACATGGAAAATAAGAAATTCAAGGAGTTTTTATAAGGCACAAATATTTCTCATGATAGTTGATTCATGAGGTAGTTTGTTTAATGATTAGATTAGTTATCACCCACTTAAGTTAGTTAACATATATACAAAATTAGTTTTAACTAATAAGACAAATTCTTGTATTATGGAGTAAATCATTGAATTTATAATAGTTCATGATTGTAATACTTCTTACATATAAAACTACTTATCCTAAAAATTTATAGCCCTTTTTTGAGGATTAGTGACAACTCCCAAGTGAGGAAACAAGGAATAAAGTATAATATAGAAGATGAAATGAGAATAGGTAAAAAAAATAAAAATAAGGCTCAATCAAAAGGTCAAAGTGTAAAAATATATGAAATATATCAAAATAAAAACTAAAAAATGGATATATATATATAGCTAGAAGAATTATCAATGTACCATGTAACATATCTAGCAAGATTTACCTCTATGAATTCATCTTCTTCCCAAAATTTTTCATCATATTCTTAAATTACTCTATTATATTATGTGCTTAGATTCATGGATTACTTTTGTAATCACATTTGTTTCTTCTTGATTACTTCTTGCAAACACACTATTAGTAGGTGGAGCATTAGGTGTTTCTTTCTTTATCCATTTTTATTGTAACATTGGAGATGATTATGTAGAAAGGTTTGGCATTTTTTGTTGTATTCTTCTTTGGAATCCATGTAATAGAAGTATTGGTATGAAATATTAGTTATTTGTGTCTCTCTTAGGTGGTATATGTGGGAAAGTATGCTCTAATTGATCATATACCACCTTATCATTAGCCTTCTCTTTATTTTTTCTTCTAATTGTCTTTGGTACACACTAAGAAGAGATTTTTCACTTTCATATGGAGGTTCCTTTGTAGTAGGCATGTAAATATCCAAAGTAAAATGATTCAATCCTACAAGAGCGTCATATAGATCCCATGTAATCTTTACAACTTTACTATCATGAACAAATTTTACATAATGATGTACAATAAAAGGTAAAACTCTACCAAGTAATATATAAAGTCTATTAAAAGTAGCAATAACATGGCATATTATATGTAGTTCCTTAGTTCCAACCTTAAGAGGAACTATAACATAGCCCAAAGTATGAATCAATGCCCCATTAGTCATCTTTAAATATACTCTTGAATGAGCATAAGGACATGACCTCAAATTCATAGTAACTAATAACTTCTTTCTTCATATGTTGTATTGATTTGTAGCATCTAAAAGAATTTTATGAATGATTTTATCTTGGATTGCCTCATCCCATCCAATGGACCATAATGGTTGTCCTATGGGATTTTCTCATTTAAAAATGTGATCAATAGAGTACCATTGGAAAACAAAGATGTATCTTGAGAATGTATCATTTTCACAAAAGTATTTGTGTGTAATTTAGTATCTAAATCAACATAATTATCATCTAAAGTATCATAGCCATAGTAATTAAATTTTTTGTCTCCAAATTGTTAGCATGGTTAGGTAATGGATTGGTAGAAATTTAAAAGTTTTGATTGATAGGTGTAACCAAATCATTTTCATTGTCATTGACACCTTCAATATGAATGATTTTATTATCAATAAAATATTGTATCTTATGCTTCAAACCTATTCAAAATTTATTTTAATGTCCCTTGAATCTATGATAAGTACAAAATTATTGCTCATTATAATTCTTAGGGATTACTTTATTAAGATCCAATGGATAAATTGGAGAAAAATAAATCAAATTTGAGATCAATGAAAATTCAAGCACAATGTCCAAAGAGACATACAACTTTGTAAATTTTATAAGAGCATTATTTTGAAATAATTGTTGGAGTTGATAGTGAACCCCACAGTTCCCAAAAATCCTTGGAACCACAAAACCTATCACAAATAAGAGATCAAAGCAACTAATTTTCCATGCAACCAAGAGAGAAAATATTTAATGAATAAAAGCATCTAGTATTCCTTTTATATTGAATGAATAAATGTGAATTAGTGATTACAATTAACGTGCATGCTTATAAAAGAAAAATAAATAAAACCCTAGATGAGGATTACATTAGATTGTGACAAGTGTCTTAATCTCATGCAATGAGATTACTAGACCTATAATTAGCCTAATATAATCAATAAAAAAGAACTCGTAAGTTAAGATTAAGTGATTAAAGTAACA
>VDFB02086081.1:197119387-197366011 GCA_007258455.2 Sequoia sempervirens | reverse complement strand
CTTAAAATCTTGGTAGGTGCAAGCAAATGTAATCCTGTCATATAAAAAGACTTTGAAAGAAGCAGCTCACAGAAAGTCTTAGTCCTCACGCAAGTTATTGATATGCAGATTTTTTTCCAACCCAACTTGACATTGACATATCACAAAAACTGGTGTTCAATTCTTTACTGAAAAACTATAGAGGAAAATTCAAATGCCAAAGTGGAGGCATTAGAGGTGGCAACATTAAGACTTGATTATGTCCCCACTGCATCTCCTAACATTTCAAATTCTGCTCTACACTAAGACAGAAGCAGTCAAGGGAGAAGATCATGTATTCTACAAACTGCCATTGCGAGAGGCCCCCAGCTGACTTCGTCTCGTTTGGGAACATCTTTGAAGTTCCAAAAAACTATCTAGTATTAAATTGATGTATCATTGGTTGAGTTCTTCCTTATTGAGATTTATTGAGTCTGATAAGGTTGGCTCCTGGTTGACAATTTGTGTTTTGAGACAATGACAAATTTTTACCTCCAATCTCAACTTCTTGGAAGTCTTTTTCAATCATGGTAATGCTTGACAAATCTCAGCTAACCATAACCAAGCAAAGTGTCATATCCTCATGGGCTGTTTTGCTCAAGGAAATAAACATGAAGGTCAACTTAAAACCCTAGTAGTAATTACTACCTTACAAGCATCTAACACGCCAGGGCTGCAATACCTTATCACTTTGCTCCCAATAATCTTAAGTTTGGCATCCACAAGATGGACATACTTAGTTTGTGCTATGTCTGTTTGAAGAGAACGTGACTACTTTGTCGGTACCCCTAAGAAATTCAGTTTTCATGCCCCTTTAGTGAGTTTGTTGTCAATTAATCCTCGAGTTTGCATCAAGTCCAAATCAAGGCTGTACCCCCAGTCCATTTGATAGGGTTATCTTATCTTTGGTCCTTTCAATTAATGCTTTTAATGGTGGTTAGTGCAAGCTGATAAAGAGCAAAAAAAAATTTCGCTGTCAAGGATTTAATTATTTTTTTTCACATTCAGTTCAAAGAGATCAGCAGAACAACAAAGGAGCAGGATACAAATCAAATGATAGAGCAGATTCAGCATTCAAACAGCAGAAAGGAGCTGTCTACAGCAGAGGCAACCACATGAAAGGGAATTGATTTCAGCAAGGAGCAGATTTCAAGGCAATAACTAGTCAATTCTCTGTCAAAACATGAAGGAAATGGAGCAAACCGGTAACTGATTTAGGTGGCAGAAACCTAAGAGAAAAGCACCTATTGTAAGGAGAGGGGTTTTAAGCTATGTAACCTGGGGTCATGTCCCTGGCCTAATTAGGGGCATCCCTGGAAGGAAACGTTTCAAGGATGCAGGGATGCCTCGGAAACGTCCCCACACCGTCCAAAAATTTCACTGAAAATCAGAAATGTCCCCGGTACTGCCAGCAGAAAATCGGAAACGCAGGGGGACGGCTAGCCATCCCGTATGGCCCAGCCACTTTCCAACTGTTTTTCTTTTTCAAAAACACAATAATAATAAAAAATAAAGGGGTGTGGGGGCTGCTGATTAGGGACAGCTGCATATTTCTAGATTTTTCATTTTTGTCATTTTGTAATTGAAACTTGCAGCTTTTGGGCAACTTGACATAATTTTTATATAATATATATGCACATTGTCAATGAATGCAATTAAATTTTGTTAAAACTTCATTTGTTTATCACTCTCTATGAAATGAAAATAATAAATATCAATTGAACTCTAATATTATATGTTAAGGTTCTATGATATATATGATGATTGCCTTATCAATGCTATCATATGAATATTTGAAATTTTCTATATCTTTTAAATTTTTCCTATTTTCTTAATAGCCGCACCCTGCCGTCCCTAAAAATGGCCTCCCTCCCATCCCCGTCCCCTGTTGTCCCCATCCTGGAAACTTGGGGTACCATAGATTTTAACTCAATATGACACACAGTTTTAGAGTGTGAACAGCTGCTGAAGTTGGCAAAGTCTCAAGTTGAATCCACATAAATGATAGCAAAATGATAAGATTTATGCACCCATATCAGAATCAGCAAATAAATGTCTCTAGGAGCACTTTAGCAATGCCACTTAGAAGTTCCACCATATGACATGAAATTGGAGCAGTTTGTCAAGTAAAGTGTGCCAGCAGCTTTAAAGGATTTTTTAGAACACACTTTTTGAGTGGCAATTGACACATAAAATTCCACCCAGCAAATTATAAGATGTCTAACTCATTACTGAATTCTGCCATAGACCATAAGACCTGGCTAAGATGTTAATAATCTAAGTTGCCGGTTCTGGTACGGGATCGGGCACGGATACAGGATACGGGTATGCCAGTACGGCGATTTTCTTTTTTCCTGAAATACGGTACGTTTGGGTACGGCTGTATATATATGCAAAAACAATTAAAATATACAAAAGATTAATGCCCTCTATGACAAGAAGACCAGAAATACAATCCATTGAAATTACTAACCACTCCTATTGAGAAACCTGCAATGGCTACATTACAGAGTTCTTTTAAATTCTTAGACAAGTATTGCATTCAGAGACTTTATTTTGTATATCTTTTCTCATACCTTTCCAATGAAATGATTGGCAAACACTGTAATATTTTTAAAAAACAAACACTCATCATCTTTGACATACTCTACTTGAATATATTTGATACAACATGGGGCAATAATCAGAATTGCACAGGCTAACCCTTTCTCATATCTATGAGATAACCCAATATTATCCGTGCTCTTCCTATACAAAATTTCAGAATCAAATGTTCACATTTTCTTCTATTTTTGTTGTTTGATTGACAATTCTTTTCTAGTTCAAGGAGAAATTCAATACTGTCATTAACAGTTTTGACTAGGAATTTGCTTCCAAACAAATATTGTATCTATTTGCAAGCAGATCTATAACAGATCACAAGCTAAAAGCCTAAAACAGATCACATACGTATATATATATATATATATTTTTAAACCAGTATTGATTTGAAGCATATAACCCTGGGAGCGCCCAAGGACCCACAGAGAACCCGGGCCTGCCTGGGCTCTCCCAGGCGCTCCCCAGGCCGCTCCCGTACCCAAACGCTCCCGGAGCGGGCACAGGGTCCTTTTTTGAAGAACCCGGTAACTTAGTTAATAATGTGTGCCCAGCTACGGAAAAGAGACATTATGCAATATAGACACTTTTGTATGGTTCTGCCACTCCTAAACTATGTGCAAGTGATGGCTGAGTGTTAAGTGGCATGCACAAAACATGAAGAATAGGCAGTTTAAAGGAGGTGCACCTTTTAGAGGGTGAAAAAGCTCAAATTTTTCCCAGCACTTGAAAGTGCATCTAAATACTTGGTGAGTTCTGCCCAGTCCTCAGTTAGCTTTAAAGCAAAGGAAAAGCAGAGGTTTAAAGCATGTGCCTATATATCTAGTATAATCCCCTTTCAATCTTCATCAACAAACTCCTATCTGCTGTTTGCGGATGACTCAAGGGTATGTTTTTCTAATTTTTGCAAGCTTTTGATGTAATTTTCAATACCATTCATGAAGGTTGGTGGAGCAGCTATAATGTAGCTAAGTTGATCAAGATGTATAACCTAAAACCCTAAGAAAAATTGATACAGTAAAGAGAAAGTTATCAAAACAGAAGAAGTAATTATATTGTAGCTCAAGTAAGGATTCATATGTGAATGACCAGCACATCATCAAATCATTGATTTCATCAAAAGTCCCCAGGCAAAATGCAGAAACTTGAAGCTGGGTCTCAGGCTAGCTGTAATTAGTGGGTTCTTCATGGTCACAGTTGCTATTTTTGATTGTCAAGTTGCTATTGGCAAGATTATTGTCAAATTCATGTTCATGAAGTTTCAACTTTCAAACACTCCAAGGAAAATTTCACCAAGTTTTAGAGGATTCAATCAAGTTTTCTGGTCAAAGTCATTTTAAATTTTCAATAAAAACTTGAGTGACGAAAGTTCCTATTTTTCCAATACAATCACATCTAGCAGTTGTCATCATGAAGCAATTACTATTTCAAGGAGATACAGATGAGCCTATACTTAAACCTTTATTTTATTAATTGTTTTAGAACTAGTTTTCTTTAAAAGTGTTTTATTTCCTCTTTTATGTAGATACAGATAGGATTGCTTTAAAGTGGTATTCTTTTGAAAATATTTTAAATTATTTTTTCCCTAAAAGCTGCATCTTAAGAGCATGTAAATAAGTGCTTTGAGAACATATTTTGGGAAGAATAGTTAATGTCAAACATACGCTGCAGAAATTTCCATTCAAACGTTGAAGGAAAGTTATTGTGTTTTTGTGTAGCAAATGGGTGTGAGTTTGTGTTAATCCTATGCTACAAAAGCTTATGTTTAAGTAATTGATTTCTCTTATCTTGTAATTTTGTTAAATCAATTGAATTGAGTAACTTTGTCAAGCTTTGCTTTGATGCTCATTATTCATCAAGTAATATACTAGAATCTTGTGATGTTCATGTATGTCTAAGTTACCGGTTCGCCTAGGGTGACCCCGAGCCTTGGTCTGGTCTGACCCAAGTTCGGGGTCTGGATCCCGTCCCCTGTGGGTTCGGACAGGATCTGGCCCACAGACTGTGGGTCCTGCCCAGCCAAACCCGAGCAAACTCATGCCGAATTTTGCCCACTCATGCGCGCAGCCGATGAATTTTGGCTTTTTTTAATTTTTTTACCTATTTTTTTTACTCTAAAAAGTCAGTGTCATATATATGGTCCAAAATTTCATGTCATGTGTGCAGCAGGGAACAACATGTCTTTGGAATATGTTTACTAATAGTAAATGTTCAAAACTAAGTTTACTGTTAGCATCCTAGAAAAAATACACACAACTAGATGAGCGATTAGAGGATTCTGCATACATTGACAATATGCAGCCTCAGCATGTTAATAACTAAACACAGCAACCTGTGTAGCTCCTTAGCCCAACAAAACTGAAATGCTGACTGAATTCAACAAATTAAAATCTGATTAACAACTGCAAAACAAAATATTGAAAGAAAAATTGAAATGCTGAGAGCAATAAACACAAATCCAACTGACGATTGAAAAACAAATATGTAAAGAAGGTTGAAAGCCTTACCAATAGGAGGGTGAAATCCCTTCACAGCATCAAAATTCTTGTATGTATAGCCAACAAAATTTAAATCCTTTGCTGTCAGCATCTATTCAAAGAATAGACAAATAATCAATTTAATTACATCAGAAACTGCTGAAACAAACAAACAGATGCTAACTTCCAAGAAAGATCTTTATGCATAAAGAACTGAGAAATATTTTTTTGCCATTGCAATAGTCTCAATCTAGTTCTGTATGTAAGCATAATGCAGTTAAAAGTCTTTTGATAGTATTACTTTTCCTGATGATGTCTTAAAAAATCTTGGAAAACAAAAACACAATGCAAGATCGATCAGAAAAATTCTTTCTCGGTGCCTATTGATTTCATACTCTCAAGTAACATGAATTTTATGACTCTAGCAATCAAAAACAAACTGAAAATGTTGTGACAAGAATAGGCCTACAGATTGTAAAATATGACTACTACAAACCTAGCTTCAATTCAAAGTTTTTATCATCACCATTTGTTGCTGTGAGGTTTCACTAATTTAAAAGGGTTTGCCCAATGTATGTGTGTGAGCAGGCAATTTCAAATCATGGTATTTGGGGGAATAGGGATGTGTCTAAGTGTAAACAGCTTGTACATGTTTTAGAAAATCAAATAATCACACCAGAGTATTAATAGAACATAGAAAAAAATATTAAATTTCATCAAGATAACAACACAAAAAATAAGATTGCTTATTGTCCATGACATGTTAGCCTGTTGGGGATGACTCGTCCAATTTCCTTCAAAGGCACATGTAATGTAATATGATATGTAAGTGGTTACTTGCTCTCCACAGATAGTAAAACGGGTTTAATAATATTCAAAAATATATATTTTAAAACCTATAAGCCTGTCAATGATAGTTGAAATTCAACATACAATTCAAAAATTTTAAACAAGTGAAAACTGGGCAACCAAAAAAAGTTACATGCTGATATCAAAATTAAAAACGAGTGTAGTTTACATTAAAGCTAGCAGCCTCATCACCTATCCATGTGAGTGCCAAGATGTCTACTGCTGGCATTTTCCAATAAACCTTCAAATGCTTTCTTTTCCATTTATTTTGAAACATCACTTCATATAAGCAATTTCTTATGGTAAAGTAAAAAGTGCATGTTGAACACTTTCTCCTCAATGTTTTGTACCCATTTTAGTGTCCATCGCCCCTACATGTAATGAGCCTAGGCCTCATTTTGACCATTTCTAAGCCTGAAACTAATCAAAGATGTACCAATTTAGACAATCAAAAACCATTCTGTTGCATAGCCCTTATTCCCCTTTGCTTGCACTCTTCTATCCTTCTCAACACCAATGCACAGAAAGGATCATACACTTTCCAATGTCTAATCTACTTAGCTTGAAACACGTTATTCTACTTATGCAACCAACCCTGGTTACTTCTACAACCATCTTCGAGAAGCACGGGACCAGATGAACAAGTACTGAAAATCATAGATCACGTCATCTAAAGGATTGTTGTCTGAGGGTCACCAGCACAACTTTTGAACACTAACACCCAGAAACGATCACTGGTGTGCTTGTCAGACGCTAGAGTCCAACAAGGGTCACTAGCACACCTTTCAAACACTAGTGCTCACAAAGGGTCACCAGCATGCCTGATGAGCACAAGTGCACTTGGAGGGTCCTACCATTTGACAAAGTTCCATAATCCCCTACGCACACTCAAATCTTCTTCCAATTGATTTTCCCAGTACTTTCTAATCTTCTAAAATTGCTTTATCTGTTCTAAAAACTAAATCAAATACGTGTTTCTAACCATCACCCTTTTCTTCAATAGTTTCTTGTTCAATCTCAACTCTTGTTTTAAATCTGCTTAGTTTAAATCTGAAATTGCTATTTTATTGTTATTTGTATTGAAAAATCAGATTAGCAAGTAGATTAACCCACTTAATAAATATGTAACACATGTAAAACTTTAGGTGGTATTTATTTTAATCTACACATGTTTCAAAGCACTTTTGGTTGCAATGGAGTCGGCTCAAGAAAGGTTTGATCTCGAAGGGTGCTTATCTATATGCTTTGGTGCATGCTTCGGGAGAAGATAGATAAACATTTGAAGTGTTGTACTACTTTTTATCCTTAAACACAACAACATGACCAGCATAGGGTGGAGCATAAGTTTCAAGTTGAAGATCACATTTTTGGTGTGCTTGGGCAAAGAGAGGCTTCAAGGACCACCTACGAAGATTAAGTCAAAAACGTATGGTCTGCTTCAGACTTTGGAACAAGTGAGGAATAATATGTTTTGGTTGGACTTACCTCCCTGCATGAAGATGTACGCTATCATTAATGTTGACAAGCTTTGCTTGTTCGAGCCTTCAATATTGGATGAGAAGAACTTCTCATTGCCTTTTGTTGTTGACTTAGCTCCAAGAAGCTGGGAAGAGTTGGAGAGTGTTGTGGTTCTAGTTAAGAAGGTGAGAAAAATAAGTAAAGGAGAGAGTGAGACATGGTTAGTAGGGTTGAAGGGGCAACTACAAAGCAAGGCCAAGCATTATCCCAAAGAAGATGTGGAGAAGAGATTTCCTCACATGCCAAATCCCTGAGATTTTGGGGACCAAAAGCTTCCTTAGTAGTGAGGTGTAATATGAAAAATGGATCATAGTTGCATGGCCGTGTGGTCAAATATTGCCCTTTCCAATTTTAAAGTTTTCTAAGACTATGGTTGCATATGTTTCCTCCATTTTAGCATGTTTTCAAGTCATGTTGTTTGGTCTCAAGTTAGAGGCAATCTTGGGGTGACCTAGCACATCTCAAGGAAGTTAAGAAGCAATGATCAGAAATTGAAACTAAGAGAAATTTCTGTGTCACGATACTATCGGTTCTCAACAAGAAACATCCATGCAACCATCCTAACAGTTTTGGAATTCTCACTATGGCAGATGTAACAGACTTTGGGTTATTTTAGGTTAATATTATTTAGGGCTACAATTATATTTAACCAGATTTGAAAGACCCAAAAATATCCATTTAAAACCCTAATATTTATCCTTAATAGTTTACCTTAAGTTTTTAAAATTGAACCCAAAATGACAAAAATCCAAATCCTTCATGGGCTTATATAGATATTATTAACCCAAATTTCACAAGGTAAAGAGCAACCATTTGTAGAGATTTTGGATTAATAATGGACTTTACAATCATAATTCAGTACATGACAATGGCAACGGAAAGCACAGTCGTGACTGCAGCAAGTATGAGGCTGCAATAGCAACAAATATCATAAATAGATACTAGAAATCCTTACAAGACCCCATCAGTCATTCTTGCACTCTGTAGTTCGAATCCAACACAATGGAATCCTCCCTCGAGCTTCGCGAGAAGTCATTGATGTTGAGTCAAAGAATTTTTGTCCTCTAACTATTGAAACCAAAGGAATTTTGTCCTTTCATTTGCTGCAAAACTAAATGTTTCTGTCCTGAATTTGTCACTCTGCACAACACGTTTTTGAAGTAAACAGTCCAATGAATGACCTGCTACATGTCCAACAAGAGATAACAAGAAGATTTGCAGTCAAAATAGAATTCCCACCCAAAACAACATCTAAGTCACAATGATCCAAGGGTTGCAGCTCCAACCACTGCATTGAATGAAACATAGCTATTTACCACCATGGACATCGTAAGTACAGTCAAATTTGCCTTATATAATGTTGGCAATATTTGCCTAGGCAAGAAAATACCCTTCAAAGAGCTGCGGCTTCAAAATTGGCCACTAATGGTGGTCAAGTCATGCAAAGAGGTAGGTGAGGTGAATAAAACAAAAAGGTAGAAAAGTAGGAGTTTGGAGATTTGGGAGGCAAAGAGAGGCATACCAAAAGGGAAAAGCACAAAACTCAAATAAGGGAAAAGGAAGGAGCAAGGTCGAGCAAAAAGGCATGCCAGTGACATGAAGTTGATGACCCGATAAAAGTAAGGGAAAGAGGAGGTTGGAGGAAAGGCATATTGGGATGGAGAAGTCCAAAAGTGCAACAAAAAACAAGAAAAAAGATTGGACCCATGCAAAAAGGCATTCGGAAAGAAGGAACTCCAAAACTCTAAAAATCCTCCAACTTACAAACACTTAGAGATACGACTAGATAGCATCCCACACTTGGGAGTTTTGAGACCTTTGGAACTTCTAACACATGGGTAGGCACCTAGGGGATGATGAAGAACCATACTTAGGCCTTGGCTTAGCTCATTGAAGATAAGGATTTGCCCTTTGTTCCACAAACACAAATTGATTGAAACGGGGACATTACAAGACTGCCCTTCCCAAAATTACTTGTCCTCAAGCAATTCAATTTCTAAATGCTCCAAATCATCTAATTCTTCCTTAATACCATCCTCTGAAGGTAGGTTCCTCCATGGAACCAAATATAGCTCTGATATCACAGTAAAATCCCATGATGGCTCTCCTTCACCTTTTCATCCTTGTGACGATGATGGTGTGTGTTATCCATGTGAGCACCTCTCGATTATGTTCTTTCAAATGAAACCATATAACTCTTGTGGATTGTTGTTCCAAAATATCTTCCCATCAAAGTCTAGCTAACCACTTATTTGCCATTTTTGTTTGTCTAATTGCTTGTAGCTGATAATTTATGCTAGGGATAAGTTCTACACTTGTCAAATGAAATAATCCCTTGGGCTAACTCATGATGGGATCCATTTCTATACCTATGGACTTCATGCTCCCAATTTTTATGTAGTGCCCCACTTGTATTAATATGGCCCCAATACTTTCTCCTAAAACACTACATCCTCCTACAAATGGATGTGAGAAACCTGAAATGATGAATATAGAACACGAACTCATTACTTTTTTAGTCTGATCACAAACCTCTTGTATTCTATCCATCCTTGTAACAGCTACTTTCTTTGTCCTATGGTTTAAAGGTATTACTGTATGTAAAAATCCCTTCATAAACCTTCTATTACTACTGCCTAAATTAAGGAATCTTCTCAACAGAATTAGTGCAGGAGGGGAGCTCCATCCTAGAGAAATTTGAATCCTCTTATGATTCACTGAGTGCCTTAAGCAACAATAGCATTACCCCCATACACAACATTTGTGAAATCAAGCTCACCTTTAAGTTTTCTTACAAATAGAGTTTGTTGCTTGTTGAATACCCATGCGGCTGAAAATGATGCAATGAGAAAGTTGGGGATGGTGATGATAGCAACCCAAGCTATAAGTTATGTGGGCAGCAGTCTTTGTCACATTTATTGTCCAACATAGTAGCAAAGTGTGAGCATCACTTCTTCTACTTACACATGGTCTATATTCTTGTAAAACTGAATATGAGTTTGAACTTCCTTCATCAAACTCCTTGGCATCCCTAAAGTGCCTTTGTACTATGTCAATGCCTGCCTCCATATAAGAGGTGGTTGGAAACACTACCTCCTTTTCCTTGGACGGTAACCATGGCATGCTTAAAAGTATGCTCATCTTTCCTAGATTGTTGTCATAATTATTACCGTGTGTTCCAAAGATTCTTACTAGGGCACCTACAACTATACCTTTTAACAAATGGCATGGATCAGATTGTAAAGAGCTAGAAGATGGATGTAGCACTCATATGTTGCTCAATTTTTCTCACTAAATAGCAATGTGTAGGTTGTGTTGTGACCTTTTCACACATCGCCCCATTGCAAATGGGGACCCTTTGTTTTTTGCTTTTTGGCTTTTTGCCTTGGCGTCGCAACTGCTAATCACCAGTTTTTTTACAATGAGGAGTTTGAGTTCTAAGAGTCGCTTGAGCCAAGTTGAAATTTTAAGCCTGAATCAGTGCCTAAACACCATGGACGGACTTAGGAGGCCCGAGGGACGAAGATCGACTGTCATTTCGATCAATTCTAACATCTCCTACTTTTTAGGGATTGCCCCTCCAGACCCCCTATTTTTTAGGGACTTTATTTTTAGCATTTTTGGCCTATTCTGGACTTCCTATTTTTTAGGGGCTATTTTTAGAAAGTTGCTATTTTGGGAAAAGTTTCTATTTTTGTCAGGATTCCTATATTTGGAAAGTGCCTAAATTTCGAAAATCCACTCAGAAGTTCCAAAAAATCAATGGAAATCACAGAAAATCAGTTTGAAAAATTTATGAAATCCATGGTGAAAATCAGAAAAATGTTGAAAATCTGGAAAATTCATGGAGAAATCTGAAAAAATCACAGTGAATTTTCCTAAGTATGACTGAAAATCATGGTGAAAATCATGGAGACATAGAAGATAGGTTGAAAGTCTAACCAGCATGGAGAAAGAAGAACAAAATAATGGCAAAAGGCTTCAGCCAAGCAACATTAAATGGCATGGACTGATGGAAAGTCCGCCCTTGGACAAAGGTTTAATGGCATGGATGAAGATGAAGTCCGCTCCAAATGTAATGGCATGACATGAGACCAAGTCCGCCCTTGACAATGGCATGAATACTTGGCAACTCCACCCAGCAATGGCACAAAGTTAGGCAAAGTCCGCCTAGCAACTTCAAAGTCAAAATGGCCTGACATAGTATGAACTCCGCCCAGCAGCATATGAAGAGATGGCATGGACTAAGGCAAAGTCCGCCTTGCCATGGCATGAGATAGAGGCAAGTCCGCCTTGGAGGAAAGTTTGAATGGCTTGGCAAGAGGTAAAGTCCGCCCATGTGGAAAATGAAATGGCTTGGACATATGTAAAGTCCGCCCAAGAGATGATGGCACAATACTTTGCCAAGTCCGCCCAAGAGAGATGGCATAAATTTATGCCAAGTCCGCCCAGCTTGGAAGAAGGCAGAAAATTAAAAAAATTGGCTAAGTATGAACACCTTTGAGGGGGAAAACTTGAAAAATTGGCTAAGTATAAGTGCCTTGCCTACATAATGCTACCTTGGGGAGAAAAATTTCATGAAATTGACTAGGTATTTGATGCCTCGGAAAATGAAATTTGAATTTTGGCCAAGTGTAAAAGGAAAATACATGTGGAAATGAAGTTCCAAGTCCGCCATGCCAAAATGAGAATGGCAAGAACTTCTTGAAGTCCGCCCTTGCAGTATGGAAAGAAGACTCCAAAGTCCGCCCTTGCAACATGGAAAGAAGGAATGGTGAGAATGTCCAGACAAGAGGAAAGTCCTACCTTGGCACTTAGAAAAAATGGCAAAGACAAGACAGAGTCCGACCTTGCTCAATAGATGGACGGCACAAGCATGAGAAAGTCTGACTTTGCCCAAGCATAGCATGTCCAAACCTTTATAAGAAAATGTCTTGGGCAAAATGAAGTCCGAAGAAAAACGTCCAAGCTCATATGAAGTCCGCCAAGGAAATGGCAAAACACATGCAAAGTCCAACTTAGCTCCTGTTAAATCCGCCTAAGGGTGAAGATGCCTAAGCACAAGACAAGTCCGCCCAGGAAAAAAATGAAGATGTCAAGACATGGATAAAGTCCGCCCAGCCTAGTGTGCCTTGGAAAACTCCTTTCAAACTCCGCCATGCCGTGATGAATGGAAAAATGTTTGTGAAGTCTACCATAGAGAAAAATACTTGGAAAATTGTTTATGAAGATTGCCTAGAGAGAGGTAGATAAATGGCAATAAGGCTCAGAAAGTTCGCCATTCCTAGAAGGCTATGGAAAAATGAAAAGGCAAGAAGCCTTGAAAGTCCGCCATGAAGAGATAACCAGAAGAAAATCACCTTGAAAGTGCGCCATGACACTTGAATGGAAAATAAATGGAACAAGTCTCAGAAAGTTCGCCATGAGTAGAGAGAGAGTATGGAAAATTCAACAAGAAGTTCAACCTCAAGAGAGAGAAACGGAGAATTTGACATGAGGTCCGCCATACCAAGAGAGAGAATGAAAAAAAAAACTCATCAAGTCTGCCTGGATGGAATGGCTAAGAGCTCACCAAGTCCACTGGAGATAGTTTAAAAAAGAATCAAGCAAGTCCGACTTTAGGAGAGAGAATATTGAAAATCTTCAGCCATCACAGGAATAAAGTCAAATTGACTAAGTGTTGGAAGGAAAACAAGAAGAATGAAGAGACTAAGGATGGAATCCTCCAAACTTCCACAAGCCAAATTCAAATTGAAGACAAATCCACTAGCGAAGTTCATTTGAGCAAAGAAATGGCCAAAATCTTGAAGGTATTACAAAGTAGCCAAAATTTGGCTAAGTATGGAAATTCTTCACAGGGAAGGTTCCAATTTCCTCCATCATTCAAGGTACTTGAAAGAATATCCGGACATCTTGGGGGGGGGTTCATCTACAATCCCAGACCTATTGAAGCAATCCGGGCAACTTCTTGAAGGATTTCATCTCCTGAAGAATTAAAGACAAGCTTCCAATCAGAATCGGATGATGACGAGAAGAGTGTTCCAAACAAATTTTCATACTTAAACAATTTCTTGACACAAATTGGATAATTCATAAAGGAAATCCAAAGGAATGACACTTGCTCCAAGGCGAGACTTCCAATACAAGCGAGAAGGAGAAGCCAAAGTCTCAAAGTAGATCCAAAAATCAAAGCTAGGAAAGAACAAGCGCAAAGGACAGAGTTGTCAGGCAAGGAAAATATTCTAAGGCAAGAACATGGAAAAAGAACAAAGTGACCAAGGAAGACCTCCAGCACACTGAGGTGGCACCTCGTCATCTTCCAACCAATCAAATTATTCCAAATCAACATGCAACAACTTTCTATTTTATTTGTTGGTTCATATTTAGCAAAAAGGACAAGTGTCCTCAAATGTAATTTTCTCATTGGTCGAGGGGTGGCAAACCCTAATTAGGGTTTTATTTGTAATCTTGGCCTTTGATCCTAAATCAATCTTGGCCATTGAATTGTAATTGGGGGGCCTATAAATTGAGCTCACCCCCTCATTTGTAAAGCATGGGAGCATGTTGCAAAACATGTTGAGATAAGGAATTGTTGTGTATGACTGCCAAAGTAATAAGTAATGCATGCATTGTTTTGATGGTGATTGCTTCTCTTATTTTGGAGTTGGCATGGTTCTTATCCCTCGTCATAGTTTAGATTTTATTTTATGTATGTTAGATGAATGCAAGATTTGATAAGTATTGATTTATGGTGAAACGTTTGCTCATACTTTCTTTGAATGAATGATTTTCATTCAATGCGTAAAGTTAGCATGAGCTTACTTTGTGGATGCTTAACTTCTGTTTGGATAAATATTGTTCGATTTGATGGTAGTTATTAATGACGTGAAAATCATAAGCACATTCCCTTGAAGATTGCACCCCCTTTGTGTAGTTGTCGTTGAGCGTGGCAAAGCAAAGCGTGGTTATTGGTTTCACCAGGTCAATGTCGTCTCTTGAATTCTTAGGAAGTAGACTAGAAATTCTAAACCCTTATCTCCTTTTTTAGTTTGTTTGATCCAAGACCCAAACAGTAGAGCCTCATTGTCTGGACCTTCATTGTGAATTGAACAAGCCTAGCATAAGTCCCCTTGTCATAACCAGCAAATCACATCAAACCACAGAGCTCATCCACACCTAACTGAAACATTGGAATTACCGTATGATCTTTCTTGCAGTCTTAGCATACGAGGTAGTTTTTCAAGAGGGGATAGAGCGTCTTTGACACTTTATTCTAGAATGTTTGTTGTGTCATAAAACACGCATCAACAAGTTGGAATACTTGCACTTGGTGATCCCAATAGGTAAGACATCCCCAAAACCAAATCAAACAAAGGATTTTTCCCCATATCATGGCTACCAAACTGAGTTCCCTTACTCAAAATCAAGAATGTAAAAGTTGGTACATTAGTTCCTTTAAATGACATGATGAATAACTCAAGGTGTTCAACAAGGCATCTAAAAGTTTCCTGTATTCCTTGCAGCCAAACATATGTTGGTAGCTTAATCTCAAGTAATTCTAAATCATGTTGGAAACCTCCGTACAGTAGCAATTCCAGAAGCATATCATTGAACACAACCTTATGTTGATTCAAAATAGTTTGAATATCAAATTGACAATAATGTTGCCTGCCAAAAAATGAAATAATGAGCATGCCCAACATCAACAAGCAATTTGCTGCCCCCAAAATTCCTCAGCATAGAATCTTTCTACAAATATGTTATACCAAGTCAACCTTTCTTGCAATGGACCATGTCTTTAATAATATTTTACAAGTTGTCATATCAGAAATCATACCTCAGTTCTTCCCAATTTGTCAAAAATATGGTTTCAATCTGGTCACAAGAGCATTGCATCCTTCAATATAGAAACTCAATCCATTCTTGATGATATCATATGCTGGCATGCTCTTCTGCTCATGTGTGCCAGTGATCCTAGGAAAGAATACAAACCCTTGATTGTTGATGCTGATATCCAAAATGATAGCAGTCTATGGCATTTTCTGCCATGATGAATTGCGAAAAAGTCCTTGAATATTTGCATACTCTATCACAATGTATGAGTACTCTTGAATTGGAGAGAAAGAACCCCCTTTCCATTTAGTACCCTTCATCTTTTAATCATCATTAGAATACTTAACATTATGACAAAAACATTAGTGACAGGATATAAAAATGGCGTAATAAATCCATGCTTCCACTATCATCCATATTTCTTGAGGTGTAATCAAGGAAGCAATCAAAATGTTTATCTTCCTTCCCAAAATTGGAATTTTTTGAGAGATCTAATAGATCATTCTCCTTTGGCATTGTCTCCTTCCTTTCTTTCTCAAACAATTTTTGATTCCCTAATCTTCTCTTAAATGTTTTCCTATTTCTTTTCTTCTTCAAGCAGATTGGATTTGAGTGCATTCTTACTAGTTCAAGATTCATCATTTGCCATTATGGTTCTTTATTAGATTTCCCTTGGTGGTGTAAATAGGTTTTTTACCTATCTAGGTCCTATTTACATGTTAGGTCCACTTAAGTTCTAGGAGGAAATCTTTCTAGATAGTGTTAGTTGTCAATAGATCTTATCTTTTGGCATTGAATGCTTGTGTCCTAAATCATTTAATACTGTTGAGGTAATTGTCTCATTGTATTGTTAAGTAGACTTAGGTCGTAGTAGGGAATCTTTCTAGATAGTGTTAGTTGTCACTAAATCTTATCTTTTGGCATTTAATGCTTGTGTCCTAAGTCATTTATTATTGTTGAGGTAGTTGTCTCATTGTATTGTTAAGTCCACTTAGGTCGTAGGAGGGAATCTTTTTGATAGTGTTAGTTGTCACTAAATCTTATCTTTTGGCAGTTAATGCTTGTGTCCTAAGTCATTTAATATTGTTGAGGTAGTTGTCTCATTGTATAGAATTAAGACACATGTCAAGGTCTAGTCTAATCCTATCTCACAACTTGCATTTATAAACAAGGCATCATATGTACACAGAATTCAATCTGGCAATCTTGCATCGATAATCATAGCATGATATTTCTGCCATTTCACTCTTGTGGAAATTGTTTTGCAGGTGATCCTGGGGTGTTGCGGAGTTCACAATTAACTCCTACATGGTATCAAAGCTTCAATGTTGCAGACTTCTTCCCAAATTTGAGGGTCCAATCTTGGCTTGAAGATTTTGCTGGATGTGATTGGAGGTTTCAAGGACCTCACCATTGAATCTAGGACGTCAAAGAAAGTCAGGTTTGCCTTTCGTTTCGTCAAAATTCATCATATTTTGTCTTATCTAGTTGCAAGTTTTTTGGAGCTTCCTAGAGACATTTTGAGCTCACCATTGAGTCCAAAGCAACTGAGATAGTCAAATTTTCCTTTTGTTTCGTCCTAGTTGGACATTGGAGGCCAAATCTATAGGGGTTTGAAGAGAGAGGTTCATTGCCAAATCCAACAAGGAGTCGTTATTTCAAAGCATTTTAAATCAAACTTGACCTTGCCATCATGCTCAGAAGGCCCAAAAACCCCTATTTTTATATATAATACTTCATTTTGGCAATTTTTTATTTTTGGGCAACTATTTTAAGTTTGATAGCCAAACGATTGTCAATCGAGACTATCTTAAATTTGACAGCCAAAAACTTGCCAATTGAAATTATCTTACATTTGACAATCAAACGACTATCATCCTAAACTATCTATAATTTAATGGCTAGATGATTTCACAATTTGACTTCAAACGGCCATAAATTGGGCTCAAGACCTCCTTTTTGCAAGAATTTTTTTTATTTGAGGTAACCTTTTACACTCTACGCGCTGGTATAGTCATTTTTTGATTTTGATGTACGAGTTTTTTTAGAATTTCACATTCTCACAAGTTACACTGTGTCATTCTCGTTTTTGGAACTTGAGAAGCTCATAACTTTCACAATCTCGGATCAAGGTGATTCTCTTTTTGAAAGTGCATGATTTTTATTTTACTACGCAGTGTTGTTTATTTCTCTTGGTATTGTGCCAAAATTGTACTTGCAACATAAACTCATTTTTTTGAATTTGTAATGCATAGAGATCAAAGACCACTTAGCTTTTTCTTGCAAGTGACAATTTTAACTACACTAATTATAAAGTACCAAATCATATTTTCTTGGGGGGGTTCTATGATTGAGTGATTTGGGGGCGGCGAGTGTCTATAGCTTTGCATTTCATTTTGCTTGAAAGTCTACTCTAAGGAGAATATTATGAGTATATCATCTCATCCATCAATTATTGATTTAAATAGAGGGAACTATAAGGCTTGGCGAGATGGAATGATGAAGCATTTCAAATGACTTACCTCTTGCCCTAATTCTATGAAGTTGTTCCTCAATCACCATATGTTTGGGAGACAAGAGTGGTATCTCAAGAAATGGCATATTGTTGGAACTTGGAATTATGTGTGTTCATGTAGACACCTCATGCAAATTATTCTATCAGACTTTGATTCCCCTATTCCTTCTTGGATTAAAATTTTGGAGATGTATGGAGATCTAAATGACACTCCATTCCCAAATGATCCTCTCTTTGATTATTCAATTCCCTTAGATGATTGTGATAATATTCCATGTGATGAGGATACCTTAGAGGTGCTAAATTATTGGCAATGCATTGAACACAGGAGGGCCATCAAATCTTCTCCTCTTCCAGAGACAACAATTGATTAACTTCTATGACTCCTATGGAGGCTTCTTCTTCTACATCTTTGGGTCAACATCAAGAGGACGAGGACTCTTCACTTTTAGCACTTGCAGATTCTATAGTTGTTCATGCTCAAAATTGTTATGTGGACACTACATCATGGGATTCATCTCTTATTGATCATTGGGATGATTACTTACAAGACATACATTATTTGTTTATTGAATCCCAAATACAAGATATTGATGATAGTATTGAGGATATTCATTTCCTCTTTGATGACATCTCATAAGAAGGTGCATCTCATTCTTCAAATGTTTTGAGGGTAGTGTTAGAACCTCTTGTTCTTTTTCCAAAGTCATATGCTTCTACAATGACAAATTCTGTAGTTACTCATGAGTTGATAATTTCACCTCAATCACCATTCATGTTGACATCTTCTACAATAGTACCCGATTCCTCATATCAGTGTTTGTCACAATTTGGCATCTTTTTGAAGCAGCATTCGGAAGACTCGTCATCATCCTAGGTCCATGCTCTACAACAATTTTCACATTTTCACATTGTCCCACATTGTAACCTTCTTCAATTAAGATTGGGACTCTAGACATTGTGACATTTGAACAAATTCCAGTTATATCCTTCTTCTGTCATATTCCTTATAGGAATGGGAAGCTATCCTACATGCAACAGAAGGGAGGAGATGATAGGCAAAGAGGGGGAGATGCAAATGATGTTAGGCTTGCAATTTCCCTATCAAAGCGAGATCAAGATCACTGAGAGAGATACGATTATAGGATAGAGAGGCATAGCCTCTCTGTTCAACTTGCTCAGAAGGTCGTAGAGAGAGATGTTGAGGTAGCCCGCCGACAACAAGCAAAGATTCAAGTGGTATAATTGACTACAGAGAGAGATACAAAGCGGACTCCTAAAGGGAGGAATGATCTTAGACCATCTTCAGAGTTCCATGTCGAGCATTCATCGTTAGTGCAAGAGATTGTACATTCAAGGGGAATCAGCTAACCTTCTCTCTTCTTCACTCTTATGGGGTGGCCTTTTTCCTCACAAGGGGTTTTGTCCTTCACATCTTCAGAGCATTTTTTGTTTTTCCTCTCTTTTGTAGAGGAGTTTTGTCCCACTGGGTTTTCTCCTTTTCTTCGTTTGTGAGAGATTGCATTTGCACATGGATACCTAACATGGCCTTGTAGTCGAGACCCATCATCATCTTTGCATCATTTGCATTTGTCTACATCTCCCTAAGTTGCACTTAAGAGGGATGTTGGTGTGAATAAGGTAATTTACCTAACTAGTTCACCTAGCAAGTCCTATTCACATGTTATGTTTACTTAGGTTCTAGGAATCTTTCTAGAAACCTTAGTTGGCATTACATCTTATCTCATCTTTTGACATTTACTTCTTGTGTCCTAAGTCATTTAATATTAGTTGTCTCATGTCATAGGATTAAGACACCTATCATGATCTTGTATAATCCTATGTCTCACCTTGGTTATATAACCAAAGATCTCTCACAAATTGTATATGCATTCTATTTGCATACTTTAATAGGAATACAGTTTATTTTTGTCATCTTAATCTTCTAAGTATTTTGTGTTTTCCATTAGGCCTCTAAATCTTGGGTGGCTATCTCCATAGCCAAACCTTACATGTCTCAATCTCTTTTTGTCTTGTTCCTACATTGATTAGTTGTGTTTCTTTTTTCTTTATGTTCTTGCAATTGCTTGAACATGTTAAGACTAATATTATAGGCATTTGAGCTGGTAATTCAGTTGTGTGGAGGTGTTGAGTGAAGTTGATAGGAAGATTTCAAGTTGGTGATTGCTAGGGAGAATATCTCCAACATTTTGTGGATCACTTGTTCTCAAGTTAATCTGATTTCTAAGGAATTGGAAGAGAAACTTGGATTACAAACATATCACACCCCAAACCATATGAGCTTGGTTGGATAAAGGAGAAATAGAATTGTCTATTGCCAAACAATGCAAGCTGCAGATTGGTTTTTTAATGGATATTTTGTTGATGAAGCTATTGTAAATGTGCTTCTTTTTTATATGTGTGGTGTGGTGTTTGGCAGCCCGTACATGAATCTTACAAATGGCATTTACTAGACGAGGTACAATAAATACAAGTTAACGAAGGAAAGTAAGAATCATTATCAATGTTAGGGCGGGAGCCTTAGCTCAATTGGCTAAAGCATCCTATTGTAGGAAAGAGGTCACGAGGTCCAGTCCCCCCCTGTCCCCTTGGTATTGGAGGGCATGTCTTGTCAACATCACCGATCAGGTGAAAAAAGTTTACCAAGCGCACTGCAGTTTATAGGGGGGGATACCCAATTCCTGCTGTCTAAAAAAAGAATCATTATCAATGTTTATGAAGGTAGCTCGAAGATCTCCTTGATAAGTGCACAAATAAGAAAGGTTGATTATTGTTAATGGCAACATTTATTCCTTTCTTTTGTTTCAGAAATCAGGTGCTCAAAATTGTTGATATGACAGCTCAACTCCATCCTAATCTTTGAAGCTATCAGCTGACTTGATATTATGAAAGACTGTAAATGTATGATAGCTTTTGGTTTTAACTATGTATTTAAAGCTTCATCCACCATATCAAATCCAATCAAGGGCATGGAATAATGAGGCCAAAGGACAATGCCATGACCAATTGAACAAAGGAAGGTTCTAACGCTTTGGCTGAAGATCGCACAGCAATTACTGAGAGGGGCGGGCGGGCGGGCGGGCGGGCGGGCGGGCGGGCAGGGGTGTGAAGTAGTAATTGAAAACTTTAAACCTCATAAACCATAAAAGTCTGAAATCTAACATTATAAGCAACATAAAACCACATGAACAAGTTGAATACCACAATTACGTGGAAAACCCTTTCGGGTAAAAAAACACGGCAAAATATTGCTTTTATTTCTTCAAAGGGCACCAACCCTATTACATAGGTGAGTACCAACCCACCGAGAGCACAAACTCTCACGAAGCACCAACTTTGATTTGTAGAGGCACCAACCTTGAACCAGCTGAAGTACCAACTTCAGTATTGTTGAAGTACGAACTTCAGACTTCGTAAACAGATCTACAAAACATTGATTTCTAGCAATGCCTTCACATGTACTGTGAGGCTCTCAACCGTACTCTGAAACCGAACATTCAACTTCTATAGAAAATAACCCCTTGAATCAAAACACTACAACTCTGGTATTTTTCTCAAATGTTAATCTCCAAGCATATAACCTCTTCAAAACAATCAAAGCTTTCAATCTCTCCTTTTTCTTCTATATATGTTTGAATTCAAGCTGCCTTCAAATATATATACTGCACTCACTTTCACACAGCACTCATTTTCAAAGCCCTTTTTTTTAAAAAGTCCCAGCCATTCATTATAAAGCTAATACAACCAACAACCTTCCTTCATCGAAACTCATTCATAATGATACCAAAAATAGACCATAAAAATTGATTATACTAACATCTCTGTTTTAGCCCGTTCTTCAAAGCACACAAGAAGCAATGCCATTCTTTATTACACACACAGCAGCCCAAGCCAAAGATAGAGCCTTCAAAAATTGTCGAAATCAACATGAATACACCCTATCAAAAACATTTGTGAAAACATTTTTACCTTCACAAAGTCATACACTGGAAACCGTCGAGCATTAATTTCTGAAGGAGCCGTTTTTTTTTTTTAAAGCCTTTAATACTTAGCCGCCTCAAGTAATAGAATCGATTCTCTTAAAAAAACGTCCAAATACAAACCGCCCCACTGTTAAATTTAATGATCAGATTTGCAATGCATAGAAATTAATTTAAAATTCACACAAGACACAGCAAATACCCTAGGAAAACCCTCCTCTTGAGGGAGAAAAACCCAGCCAGTAATATCTCTTATATTATTGAATCAATAAAGAAGTCTCCTTTTACAATTTAGGCCAATATGAGAGCCTAATACATGCACAACAGTCTGATGCAACAGACTGAAACAAACTAATTGAAGAGCACAGCCTACAGTATGATAAAAACCTTCTTCAATGGTAAACTCGACTGCCTCAAGAGATCTCGCACATACAGAATGATATCGAACTTCACTTGATGGCCTATAATATGCACCAAGGTACGATGCAACACATAATTATAAAGAGACAATTCACTGATGAGCTCTCAGCCTTCAACAATACCGAACTGATCTTGCATATAACTCGAACTGCCTTAGACTTAATCACAATTTGCTTCTGAGACAAACTCGCACAGCTCTTGATTAGAACCGAAGATGAAAGAGTGAAGAATGCGAATGAACTGAACTGAATGATGATTACAATGAGAAACCAACTGAATATTTATGCTTGCTTAAGGAGAGGACACGCCTCTTCAAGAGGTAAGTCGACCTTGAAAAGAATATAACCTTTTATAATCAAGGAGTCCGCCACCAATAAAATGAAATCTCTTCATAAATAAATGCGCCTAAGGGAATAAGGTCGGCCTCATTCAATTTGCATCTCTTCATTAAATATATTAATCATTATTTATAAATGACGCCTCTAGATGCTCTATAAATTAAATAGCCTTCTAGGCTATAATTTAATTTATCAAATGATGGCTGGAAGAATACGACTGAAGCTATATCATAAACATCAACACCCACTACTTATGAAATCGACACACAAAATGACAGAATATGTCAAAAACGCCTCCAAAAAAAACATTAGCTGCCTCATGTAATCGCGTCAGAAATATTTCGACTATAGCCGCCTGGAATAAATAAGCTCCTATAATAGGAGAGACCCAATATCAATCCAAAACCGACGCTACAAGAAAATAAGGCTTCGTCGAGCAAGGAAATAATATTAAAGCCATCATATGTAAAGAAATCGAACCACCTAGGAAATTAACCAGAATCCATGCCAAAGAAGCCATGTTGTAACTCATGACAAAAGAATGAAGGCACACTAATAAACTTAGGCTCACGTCTTCATTTTGTCAATTCTCAAGGCTCAGTCAAACCAAAAATGAATAATCAAAGCATTTTTTTTTAACTGATATCTTCCCAAGCCGCCAACAAGAAGATGAATCTTTTTTTTAAGGAGCAATCCAATTCAAAAATATCTGAAGAAGTCACTTCACTATATCTAAAATATTGAAACTCTACGTATGTCGTTGATGTTCATCATGAGACAGCCACGAAGTACTTTACATGCTCCACAACTTCAATTAATATCTCCTTAAAAGAAATATGGTCGGTTACTTCCGGAAAAAGACGAAAGTAAAAGCCAACACCCTTAATAAGAATTGCCCAATTTAGCCAACTCCAAGGATTTTAAAGGTTGTGAAAATAAATACCATCCTTAAAAGAAACCGAGCCACATCAAAAAAGATTGGACTTGGACTTTTCAATAGTTGACACTGTGCTGACTTGGCAGTAAGAAGCTCCACATGGCATAAGAGCTAACAAGAAAGCAAGCAAACACCTGAAGGAGACAACCAACCAGCAGAAGTAAACACCCAAGTAGTTCAAACAGGTAGGCAACCTGGTCAAGCAGCTCAAGCAACTCAAGCAGCTCAAGTTGAAATATGATGAATAATCAGCAGCAATACTCAATATTACTTTGAGTAATCCTCCATCAATCTGAACCGGTTTGACATCAATGACTAAAAACTTCAACATTGGCAGCTTCCAAGTAGATAGATTTTTGTTGAGCTGGTCTGCGAAACATGGTTGATGACTGTCATTGAGACTATGTGGTCAACAATTTTGGAGTAGAGACAATTTTAATCTTACATACTAAATTCAAATAAAACATAAAGTATATCCTAAAGTCAAAACGACTTTATTAAAGCCTATGAATAATAACAAATTAACCATTACTAAATAATGATTATTTTAACACCCTTAATGGTCAATCTACTAATTACACCAAGCTTATCACAAAATTTTACAAAATTTGTCAATGCCGAAAGATTTGGTAAGTATGTCTACAATTTGATCCTATGTTGGACAATTCTGCAGTGCATTTGCACAGGTTTGGTATGCTCGTGGAAGACTGGATTCTTGGCAAGTTTGACCACTCCTTGATTGTCACAAAACATGATTGTAGGCATTGTCTTTGGCGTCTTCATGTATGAAAGCATCCTTCTGAGCCAAACATCTCACACACTCCTTTCACTAATCCTCAATATTCTACTTCAGTCGAGGAAAGCCCTCGGGTTTGAAGGATTGGACAAAAACCCAAATCCTTCTATAGGCGAATTCAAATCAGGATTCGCATTTGACCATCAATGAATGGTTGATCCAAACGAATAAATTTGTGAAGTCTCGTATCAAGACAAATTTCAAAGGAGTTGCAGAGATATGGTAAAAATGAATTGATATATTTTATTTGGTAGCTGGAGATAGAGTTGTACTTGTACCATTTCAAAGTGATTACAAACTGGAGTTTTCAAATAAAATATTATTATTGATATCAGCGCTTGAATTCTCATACCATTATTCAAGTAATATACATAAGTTGGTGGTATCGTGGATTTTGGGGAGTTTGAGACTGAATCGTACTTCCTTATGAGAATCGCACCCTTCATAAATGATGGTGTGCATTCTCTAGTGAAACATACCTGCTTGAGGAGGGTGTCGTACTTAGTATGGAGTGTATGAAGGCTGATGTGGAGAAGAAGACCGATTAATGAAGAAGCACTAGCATATATGATACCATTCGTTGCTCATTGACTGCTGTCCCATATCTTCCAAGGAGTTTGTACACTTCCTTCCAACCGTACCTTCGTACTTCTACCTATGGAAATAAATGTATGAAGGGGTCTTTGGAACAAAAGAAATTTTGTCTTATATTTCCAGGTCAGCTCTATGATGTGTGTCTGCTATAATGCTGGTAAATATTGAATATTGATAAAACATTAAAATACTTTATCAGTTGTACATTACTTGTTGGAATAAGTGCATAAGCTACAATAATATTCTATCCATTATTCTGTAATTTGAATTTGTGGGAGATTTATTTTGTGAATGTATTGCATAAACATTTATCATATTCCGGAAGCAACTGTAAACGAGTTCTGAGCAGCTACACGAAAACTGTTTGACAAAATGCCTATCCACATCGTTGGTTGAAACTGAAAAATTATTGCATACAAAATTTGGTGGGAATATTACATTTTTGTAGGAGTGATACAAGAAAAGCTTAGAACATTTGAAACCCTAACCTTAAAATTTTCGCATAAATTTCATCATGTAGCATGAGAGAGACTTTGCATGGACATATGGACAAGCCATCCATAATAGAAACAAAATCAAATGCAATGGAGGCATTTATCGCTTCAAATATCATTTGGCTATAGTGAAGCCTTGCCAATAGTGCCCTCTAGATTTCACCCATTAGGTCTTGAGGACTTGAGTCCTATTCAAAAAATAAAGCAAAGATGGCAACGACAAGCATACCAGTTGGGTTGACTTCTAAGGCGTCAATCATTTTAACGAGGTGGAGTGATCACAATAGCCTATGACAAACACAAGCTATTTTGCATCTTTTTTCCTTGCAACAAGCAAATCTAACATGGGAAGGAACCATTAATGTGTTGAGCACGACTATCTTTAAATAGCTCGTGGAGGAAAAAGATTATTCATGAGTGGACCAAAAAGGCCATTTCTAATTTTTGGTATTATTCTAGCATGTCGTTCAACTTTTGCTAGCATCCTGGGTTCAATGCCCCCCTCCTATGAGACTTTGAAATTGAACATGTTGAGTGATACTATTTAGGATTTGAGCAATGTCCATGCAAATCACCACATGAAGTGGGCTAAGACAAGTTGTGTGATTATACTAGATGGATGGGTGGATTGTTGAAAATGTACACTTGGAAATTCCCTTGTTGCATCCAAGGTTTGCATAATGTTCCACAAATCAGCAGATGCATTAGATAAGAGTAAAACCAATGTAGGCACTATGCATTATATTTGATAAGATGGTAGTTCAAGTGAGACCAAAACATGCAGTTCCATTTATTACAAATAATGTTGATGCTTGTGTTGCCACTAGGAGACTTCTAATGGAAAAGTATATCACTATGCTTTGAAATCAAAGAGGGGCTCATTGGTTTGATTCAACCTTGGATGACATTGGCAAGCCACCATAGGTTGAATCTATATTGAATAAAGCCAAAACCATCATCAAATTCATCAATAATCACATGACGGTATTATATCTAATGCACAACGTCAAGAATGTCAAGGAACTCTCTAGGCAAGAGGTGACAAGATTTGCTACACATCCTTGCATTGTAGTCTTTGTGTGCCTAGAGGATAAATTTGAAACAACTATTCATTTAAAATGAGTCAGTAGTGTTCGGCTTGGAAAATATGCATGGCAATATTGTGGCAAAGTGTATTTTTGTGTACAAGTTTTATGCAAAGGAATAAGAGATTGTGTTATTTTCAGAGCCTTTAGTTGAAATTTTGTGGCTAGTTGATGGTGAGAAATCCCTAATGTTCTACTTGAGGCCATGGATAGAGCCAAGAAGGCAACTATGACAAGTATGGACCATGAGAGGAATAGATACATTCCAATATGTTAGATCATTGGTGAGAAATGAGATCAACACATGCGATGCACCCTCAGTACCATGGGATACTTCTTGAATTCAACATTGTATTATAATGACTCCTTTAATCTAGTTGAAATGACAAAGGACCTTCAAATGCATCAAGAGCTTTTTCCCTAAATCACAAGATTTGTAGGCAGCAACCAAAGAGTTCCCCTCATACCAGCAAGGAAAGGGATTTTTTTCCGCTATTTGTGTCATAGAAGGCAAGAATACTTCGAAATCAAATATTTGCAATCAATTTTTCCCTTATCACTCTTAAAGATTAAAATTTTCCTTGGAAATTTTAATACATTATAATAATAGAATATTGATAACTTTTGGTTTTTACAACCAAATGGTGGGATTTTTTGGCAAAGATGCCAAAGATGTACGATAGATGTCACGATGTATTTTGAGCTAGTCATGTACTTCATCTACATGTGAGCATTCTTGGAGTGTGTTTGAACACATACACTCGATGAAACACAATTGTTTGACTTGCAACAGATGAATGATTTGGTTTTTGTCCTGCACAACCTTCAACTTCAGTTCAAAAACTTCAAGACAAAGAACACTTAAATTTTTATTCTAAATTTTTTTTTTTTCTTGCAATTTGCAATTACAATACTTAATCTCCATCTATAATAAACTAGTGCAATCAATTTGATTATATCAAGGAGCATTGAGAACAATCAATCAATCGACCTTTGACAAGATCAATCTAAATTCAAAATGGAGGAGCCAGTTTTTGATGAGGACTTTGATATCTTGAGGGAGTTTGAGGTATTTGATGAAGATCAGATGAATCGATTGAAGAGAGGCATGGATGTTGAAACTTGATCATCACAACCTACAACACCCTGGTGGATTGTACTTCCTAGCAACCAGTCTCATTGGCTCCCTCCACTTTTTGTTACTTTGTACTATGTAGGTATTGATTTTCAGGTTCAAACTTTGAAGTCAAATTATGTAGTAATGTACTATGAGTATTCACTCTAATCCACAATCTCAAAACTAATGAAAAATCCATATTCCAAAATTCATGGTGTGCACTTTCATTTCCTTTCACTCTTTCTCTCTCTATACAATTAATTTGGCTTCAAATGCAAAAAGAGCAGGTTTTTCTCTTTTATTTTTTCTTTTGGTTTCCATTTTTTTCCTAATTAATGAAAAAAACCATGTCTTTTGATTTGCTTAGTTATTCCCTACAAATATTTTTTTCTATTATGGAATAAATTGTTTAGATTCTCTTTACAAATTGGATTTGAGTATGGGGATATAGCTGCTCAGAAGTAGGTAGACTGAAAATATCTTTAGGTCAGTCAGGAGGAAGCTATGCCTTCTTAGAGTGACTGCTTTGAGACTCACTCAGCCCTTGGAGCATAAGGAAAGATTTACACAAAATCTGGAATGGATGAAGACTGTAAATGTGGAAGGAGATAGGACGTAGAGCATGGGGGTACTAACAATCATCCAATGAAAAAATTTATTAGTAACCTTTGGTTACTATCATAACAGAGTTTCTATCACGACAAACTGAAAACTTTCAATGTGTTGATCTTTACAGTGTACCCAATATCCTCTTTCAAAGATCAGTTCATAAAAAAAAAAATTTATTCCATTAGCTCTGAAGTTAATGCCAATGAAATGAAAAAAATCATCCAAAGTAACAAAACAAAAGTTCAATAGAAAACTAATCAACTCAGCTTTAAAAAAAACAATTATGAAGCCTTTTTCATTTAGCACACAAACCTTCCGCCATGGGCCAGATCCTGTTCTTGTCTGAGATGCGGGTTCAATCTATTGTACAAAAAAGAAAGGAAACTTAGTTAAAACATTACCAAATTATTGCAGTATTAAAGTAATGTTCAACTAATGAGAATAAATTAACCAAATGTGTTTTATATAGTGGAGTTTATAGCAGTTTACAAGCAAGTAAATTAAAAAAAATGTTAAATTTGGAAATAAGGAGCTTCAAAGTGCTACTAGCAATAAGACTATAAAAAACTTAAAGTAATAATTTGAACATGATATTCTGGTCAGTTTATTTCTTAGCTAAGTGTATAAAATTAAATTTGTTCATCATGAAGTCTACAAATAGACATCAGCCTAAAGTAGAAATGACTTTAAAAAGGGCATATTTTTTCCTTGCCTTTTCAAGTGTTTTAATTATAGTAAACAACTAGCCACAAGCAGAGAACATATTAATCAAGTGGTTACATTTCTTGCCACTGATGCAGCTTCAAAACCTCCAAGACATACATTTTTTACAAATGAAGAAGGAGGAACAAATGAATTGATGTTATTTTTATGGTTTTAGTGCTTTCACAATGTATAAGCATGTTTTCTATGTTTAATAATTACTTCTAGAATCATTGTTGTGCAAGAAATACTTGAAGCCATTTCTTAGGCTAAGAAACATGTTTCTAGAGGAACAAGATACATTCTTGTGAAAAGTCACCAAAATAGCAGGCTGTTTTGGTCACCCTGAAATTGGGTAATGGTAATTCAAAATGTTGTTGTTTTCTCTTTTTTCATGTCCCATTTCTAGTCCATTTTTCTCTCAAGTAGGAGCCCATCTAAATTCTGGTCGTCCAGAACTATTCCAGTCACATGCTCGAGTGAGTAGACAAGTAGTAGTCATATACTTTACGATATTAAAATATATATCTTAGAGGTAAGAAAAATAAACTTCCTATATTGCTTTGCAGAGCTTGTATTTCTCAAACAAGTACTTATGTAAAAATGTCTTTCCAGAGCTTATATATACGCCAAAGGCATGTCCTATTTGAGAATAGCCGGCTGACTTTGTCCATCCACGGTGCACGCTGCTCGAGAGGGGATGCAAGACGGTTAAACTGTCCATAGCCGTCAATCATTTTCGTCAGTTTTCCCACTTACCGTTTTTTCGTAGGAAGAGTCTTAATTATCTTGTTTTATTTCGTGTTCAGCGTTTTTACATGTTTTATTTCACATGCAGTTTTTTGCTCATTAAAAAGGCCAGTTGAAAACGTAATGGAATACCTCACGAAAACAAGCCAGCATCAAAATACCGATGATCGAGAATTAAATTTATTTAATGTACTAGTCATGCCTTATATCCATATTAATGATCTTTGTTTTGAAAAGCAACCCACTCATCGTACAAGGGTTAATTACGAGGAATAGTAGCATTGGGTAGTTGTTTAATATTTACAAGGAAGGTTAGAATTAAAATTATATATTATTAATATATTTATTATAAATTATTATAATATTTAATATTTTAAAATTGATTATATTATATTATAATTTTATCATTAACAATCATAATATAATTAATATATTAATAATTATAATAAAATACGAGATGAAAAAGAAGAAAACACCATCATCAAAACAAATGCATCCAATGGCCATGCGATCCTCTAAGAAAGTTATAAATCTGTAGATCAATTGTTTTCTTTTTGGAAAGCTCTGTGTTGCCTCTATGTTGCACCCCTTGTGGCAAGGGCATGCTTTTAATAGTTTCTTTTTTTTGTTCTTATATTATGGGAGCTGCCCCCATGGCAATGCTCACCTTAAAAAAGATAATAATAATAATAATTATAATTAAATAGTTATTAATACTATTTTTAATTGCTAACAGTTATAGTATTAATATTATATATATTAATAATAACATAATATCCTTTTTATAGTTATATATTATTGATTGTTATACTAGCATATATATATTTTTAATAATATAAAAAAAGTAAACTTTTATTTTTTAAATCAAATTATCACAATAAAAATATTTGAAGCAAGCTTTACTAGAATGGTGAATATTTTTTTTTCCATTAAAGCAGTCATAATAGTAGGAAGACCCTAAATGGAAGTTGTTATTTATTTAAATTTTTAATTAAACTTGTATATATTATATGTATATCGCTAATAAGATTCAATTATGGACGTGATATAATACAATAAAATAATATAAACAAAATAAAATATAATATATAATAATATAATAATTTATTTATTTTGATACTATAGGGTTGTCCCCGCGACCCAACCCAGCGGCCCAGCAGCCCTTACCTTGGGAACCTGAGGTGAGCTAGGGCGAGACTAGTCCCTGCAGGTGAGATCCCTTGCCTACAAGAAGTCCCACCTCTTAAACCCGAGAGCGGAATCAAACCCAAAACTAATGGGGAGCAAACCCACTGCCCAAGCCAACTCTACTACCCGTTTGGGCTAATAATATAATAAATATTACTATAATATAGTATAATATAAAAAAATAGTATACTACTCAATTAATAATATAATATAATATAAATATCATTTAATAAATATAATATAATATTCAAATAATATACTATGATATAAAAATAATAATATAATATAAAATATTATAATAATATAATACAAATATACTATAATATTTATAATTTAGTAACAATACTATAATAATAAAAATAACATAATAATATTAATATAATATAACATAGTATTAATACTATAATATAATAATTTAATGTTATTAATATAATAATAAGAATAATAAATCAATAATAAAATCTTACTAGTAATATAATAATAGTAGTAAAATAATATAATAATTTTAGAATAATATAAATAATATTACTAATATTTTATTATTAGTAATATAATATTTAGGATATTAATATTTTACTAATTATAATATTTTAAAAAATAATATTACTAATAATATATTAGTGCAAATAATTTAATAATAAGAATAATCTAATATTGCTCGTTGAGGGGCATGGTTGGGTTAATCCAGCTTCTAAGGAACTAGTGGTGGTCAGTTGGGAAAAAACAATGGAGGGATGGTGGAAAATAAATTTTGGTGGGGCTTCTAAAGGGAATCCTAGACCATCAAGGGCAGGCTTCATCATTCGTGATTGGAAAGGGAATGTTTTGGCTTTGGGAGTGAAGAAGCTGGAAGAAGGAACCAATAATTTAGCGGAAGCTTCGGCAGCACTAACGGCCATCAGATTTGGCAAAAAATTGGGAGCATCGAAAATTCACTTGGAGGGGGATTCTCTCATAATTATCCAAGCAGTGATGAAGGGGAGTATTGATGCTTGGCATCTACAGAGTATAATTGGTAGAATTAAAGAGGAGTTGGAATCCTTTGATGACTTCGTTATTAGTCATGTAAGGAGATCTGGAAATACAAAAGCAGACATCCTTTCCAAATGGGCGCTAACATTTGAAGAAGTTGGTGAGACAAGGATCGAAGACTTAAGACAATTAGATTTAGAGGAGGCAGATTTAAGTGAGGTGGTATGTATGCAGAATTTAATGTGATGGAAGTAATAAGTATTTGCAGATTATGAAGCAACTGAAAGAATGTTGCGGAGTTGGGTGGCGATGCTAAACGTACGCTTAGCATTAATGGCCGAGTGGGGAGATTTAATTTTTATTAACTCTCTAAGTCCTTTTTCTCGATGCTTCCTTCGAACTCTACGGTGGAAAACGAGCTCTCAAATGGCTCACAGTTGGTTTGGTTCTGGAGTTTGCAAGTTTGCGATGGAGGCTAAATTTTTGCTCTTGACGAAAAGACAACTCTACCCATTTCACGGCGAAGCATCAGAACGGAGGCTGAAAGGAATGTTTCTTTTCAATGATGAGAGACTGGTGCAATCAGTGCAGTTGATATTGGGAAAGGGGTTCAGGGACCTTAAACACAGATATCGCACAAATATGGACGTCTATTCTCAGATAATGGCATGGGGATTAGATTTGGGGGAGCCGATTGAAGTGGTGAAAGGGGTGATGGAAGCACTAGTGCACAGAGATTTCTTAGAGGGAATGTACACAATCTTGGAGTGGGCCATTCTGGGAGAATGACTGGACATACGAGAGGGGATTGAAAATGCAGAGAGTGATGAGGATGAGAAGTGTATTCCATTCGTGAGGTGGCCAAAAGGAAGTCTCAAAGCCCGCCTGCGAGAGGAGGTTGAACGTGGTTGGAAAACTCTCAAGCTGTTTGTTGAATTGATGGAGGTCGAGGCAGTAATCGCTCAAGCCCAAGCAAAAGCAGAGCGTCTGGAGAGGAAGGTGTTGTGCCCTCGAAAGAGGAAGATGACGAACAGGATAGAAGGAGGAGCGGACTCGGGTAGCTCAATCAAAGCTTCTTAGTTTTTTAATTTTTTGTAATGAACTCTCGGTTTTTTGTGTTTCTTTTTTGTTGAAACTTTGGGGTAAGCCCTGCATGGAATGGTGGGAAAGTTGGTGTCTGTTTGCAAGGTCGGTGGTAGTTACAAGTAAATACTGTGCATGCAAATTTGCTATCTTTTTTGAATTTGTTGTAGATGATCAGAGTTTTTAGAAGAAAGGTGTTGTAGGTTAATGCTAAATTCTGAGAAAATAGTGCTTGTGTAGATGGAATTTTGGAGTAGGTGGTCTTTCATGAAAAACAAGAAGATGATGTATTTGGACTTTATTTTATTCATAAAATAAACTTTTATTACCGATCAAAAAAAAAAAAGAATAATCTAATATTATAATAATTAGAATACTATAATAGTAATATCAAAATAATAATATAATATTATAAATACTATAATAATTTTAATATTAATAATAGATTACTAATATTAATAATAATATATTAATAAAACTATAATAATATAATATAATAATAATGTAACATAATCCAAATTGATATATTAATAAAAAAAACACTAAATACATAAAAATTAAACTATTAAGATAATAATATTATTATATAATAAAAATATAATAAGGATAATCATAATGGTAATAATAATAATACTAATAATAATAAAAAACAATAATAATATAATATATAAACAAAAACATTTTCAAAATAACCTATCAATTGACCTCCTGTATTACACAAATGTATGAAAAACATCAATTTATTTCCTAATTAACTTTCCACAACTCTTTAGCATACCCATTGCACACCAAGGTGTGATTGCTAGTTATAATTGATGTGAAGAACCCAACTAGCTCCAACTCAACCAATGATGTTTAAATTGACTTGTTTTGTGTTTTTGAAGGTTTTGATGAATTTTAAACAAGAAATATAGAAGTGTGCCAAGCATAAAATGGTGCTAAAACATAAATCAAAGCAATAATATGGAAACTGCCATTGTATTAAGTATTAAGCAACTGCTACAGATAGATTGTAAACAATAGACATACTCGGAAACCTCCAGATTAATTAAATAAAGCAAATCTGTACATGCCAAGCAAGAAATGTTGAATCTGGTGAAAAGCAATGCCCACCTCCAAATTTGGATTTCTCCCACTCAGAAACTATATCAAAGGCCTTGAGAAACCAAGGCGTCCAAGATGGTGATAAGAAAAGGCCCAAAAGAAAGGCGTTTTTCCCAACTACTTCACACGCCTATGCCGGAATGATACACGCCTTCCAAGGAGAAGTACGGCCCTTTGAAGAAATGGTACGGCCTCTTATTTGATGCAAACTGGTGAGGAAAGATGGCAGCCAAATGGTCGAGCCCTTTCCCTTATTGCAAATGGATAAAATACTGAACATAAATCTCTGATGAAGCTGAAATAGACTTTTGAATTGAAGCCCTCACTGTAGCAAAGATTCAACTGGTCTTTCACATCTTCAAGTCTACAAATCACTGAAGATTTCTCGTTCTCCAATGGTAGTAAATCACTGTAAACCTTGTCTCAGACAAATGCACAAAGAAGTCAAAAGAAGCAATGTCAAATAATCATCAATGAATGAATTTTATTTGTTTTTGATGCTCAATATATACTTCTCTCAATTAGGTCGATTTCCTCCATGAGATCATTTTAAATACATTTAAAATGTGATTAAATGTTTGATACGCCATTTAATTACTTTCTCAACTTGGGCGTACCATTTTAGCAAATATTATATCTCACTTTATTAATAATTTAAGTGGCTAACCTTTTTATAAAGTTAGAATATAACTTTATACTATTCCTTTTTTTATTAATTAAATATACTTAACCACTTAAACATTAATATCTCTCTCAATATTCAATATTTTGACGTGTCGTCTAAAGCTGGGGTCAACACTGTATAACCCCCATGTGTCCGGGTGCCCTGACTAAAAATAGCATCACTACCAGATTGAGTTACTATAAATAGTAAGTCCCTCAAACTAAGCCAAACACTGATCTGCAAAGGCCTGAAACTGAACCCAATATTGAATTGAAGAAATGGAGTGACGGCAACCTCCATTAAATGCCACTGAGACCCTATATCCAAACATATTAGCCTACAAGGGTCCAAGTAATAGGCTAACCCATCAAACGCTGATGCTCGCGAAAATGGGGGCATTACAGTCCACCCTCCCTGAAATTGATTGTCCCCAAGTAATCACGATTGCAAAGAAACTCCACTCCTCGTAAGGCCCAAAAGAAGAACTATGAAATGTCCCACACATCTCTAACTGACTCCCATAGCACCAACATAAACACAATTACGCAAGATATCCCTGGATCCCAAACCCAAAATGGAAGTCTGCCATGTCTGACACCCTTCAACTTCCTCTACGCAAAACTAATCACAACTTCACCATGCTGAAAATCGTGAAGTAAAACCATGGGACCCATCCAAACTGCAATACTAACTCTGCCACCACCTGGATCCCAATATAATCTGTACACACATCCATTTGTACTATGGAGATATGAACATCTAAAAGTGTCTATATCACAACAACTATCTTCATCCTTTGCTAGACTCCCATGGATGTGATGACTCTGCAAGTAATTTCCCACAAATGACGGACTCGAGTACTTGTAGCTACTGATTCCATCTACTGAAGATGGCGAATACCCATCCCAACGAGTGGTTCTGTACTACTCTCAACCAAAGTACTCATCCCAACTGAGACTACTGCATCTATATCCGTGATAGATGTAACCACATCCTCACTACAACCCATGGATATAAGATCCTCACCAACTGCCACTATATGTAACTATAGTGTATCTGCAGCTAGTGGAGACTGAGCCAAACTCAACTGCACAGTAAGCCCCTCCAACCGTGACCGTGACTCCCGAAGGGCCAACTGGGCTCTCTGCAATGAGTCTATAGTCACCTCAAGCTCATGAGTGAGCTCGTCTACCTCCTCCTCCTTCCCCTGCAAGGCATCATAACAGATTCCACCCCACCTGAGAAGGAAATCACGATCGGAAAGTAATAGCAAATAATTCTTCATTTTTCCAATCACTTCACTAAGAGCATGGAACTTTGCAAGGGAAAGACCACTTTCACCGTGCTTATCTAGCATAGGAGTACTCCAACCAAAGGTAGCCAACATCTGACTCCCAATCATTGATCTATAAGGTGTTTGATTCACTTCTTGGGATTCATCTTCTTTGCTTAACTTGCAACCTGTAACCATGGGAGTACTCACAAGATTGCAATCTTCCATCCTAAACTTCTTTAACATTTCCTTCACATATTTGGCTTGGGAGATGAAAATTCCTTTGCTAGATTGTGAAATGTGTAGCCCAAGAAAGAAAGATAGTTCTCCCAACATTGACATCTCAAACTTCTTTTGCATACATGAGGAAAATTCTTTGCACATTTGTCCTTGTCTCCACCAAAAATGATGTCATTTGCATACACCACCATAATCAATAAATGCCTATCCTCTTCTTTGATGTATAGATTGTTGTCTACATCTCCTCTTTTGAAACCTTGCTCTTTGAGATACTTGTTAAGTCTAGAATACCAAGCTCTTGGGGCTTGTTTGAGCCCATAGAGAGCTTTCTTCAATTTGCATACATAATCCTTGTCTTCTGATAGTAGGAAACCTTCAGGTTGTTCAATATAAACCTCCTCTTCTAGATCTCCATTGAGAAAAGCAAATTTGACGTCCATTTGATATACCTTAAATTTCTTGTTACTTGCATAGGCTAGAAACATTCTAATTGCTTCAATCCTTGCAACCAGTGCAAATGTTTCTTCAAAGTCCACTCCTTCAACTTGAGCATAGCCTTTGCACACTAATCTTGCTTTGTTCCTTGTGACTTGACCATCTTCATTTAGCTTGTTCCTAAAGACCCATTTTGTGCCAATTACATTTTTATCTTTTGGTCTTGGGACAAGTTCCCAAGTTTCATTTTTCTCTATTTGATCCAACGCTTCATTCATTGCACCAATCCAACATTTGTCTTTGCTTGCTTCTTCAAAGGTTTTGGGCTCAACTTGGGATAGAAGTGTTACATGACAATATTCATTATAATTTATCATTTTCCTTGTAGATCTACATCTATCTTGAAGGATCAATTCTTCAAGATGGTTCTTTTGCACAAACTTGGAAGGTTTCTTTGGTGTCTTCATGGGAGTCTTTTGTGAAGATTCTTCTTCTTTTGTCTCTTCCTCCTTTTCATCCTCTTTGGAGTTCTCATCTTTTTTGTCTTCATCACTCATGGTTTGAACATAATGATAACTTTGTCCAACTTCTTTGAATTGCTTTCCTTCAACTCTTACATTGGCACTTTCAACAATTTTGTGAGTTCTTTTATTATAGCATTTGTATGCCTTACATTTTGATGAGTAGCCAAGAAAGATTCCCTCTTCTGCTCTTGTGTCAAATTTTCTCAAATCTTCTTCATCCCTTCTAATGTAGCAAGTGCTTCCAAAGATCTTGAAATATTTGACAGTTGCTGGTCTCCTTTTCCAAAGTTCATAGGGTGTCTTATCATTGTTCACTCTTATTTGTGCACGATTCAAGATGTAAACTGCTGTATGAATTGCTCCCTTCCAAAAGGAATCTACTATCTTTGACTCATTTAGCATTGCTCTTGCCATTTCTTGAACCGTTCTATTCTTTCTTTCCACAACCCCATTTTGTTGAGGAGTTCTTGCTGCAGAAATTGTCTTTTAATTCCATGTTCTATGCAGAAATTTTCAAATTCATTTGATGAGAATTCACCTCCTCGATCTGATCTAAGACATTTTATCTTTGTATTTGCTTCATTTTCAACCAACTCTTTAAAAGCTTTGAATTTCTCAAAGGCTCTAGATTTTTCCTTTAAGAAAGTAACCCAAGTCATTCTTGAGAAGTCGTCAATCAGCAGCATAAAATATCTTTCTTCATTCATACTCTTGGTTTTGGCGGGCCCACAAAGATCTGTATGTACGAGTTCCAATGCCTTTGATGAAGAGTGCTCCTTAGACTTGAAACTTGACCTTGTTTGCTTTCCAAGTTGACACTCTTTACAAATGATATTAGAAGGTTTTGTTATTCTTGGCATATTTCTCACTGCATTTGATTTACTAACTTTGACAATATTATCAAAGTTGAGGTAGCCTAGCCTTTTATGCCACAACCAACTTTCATCCTCTTGTACCAAATTGCAACTTTCACAATTTATCTCCTTTAGAACATACAAATTGTGCTTTCTATCAACTTGTGCAATTAGTTTTCCATCTTTCTTGATTTCACATTTGTTAGAATGAAATGTAATATTATGCCCTTGATCACAAAGTTGGCTAACACTTAGTAGATTTTCTTTTAAGCCTTTAACATATAAAACATTTTATGTTTTTGTTCTACCATTATCTAGACTAAGTGTTCCTTTTCCTTTTATCTCTTTTCTTGTGTTATCACCAAATCTTACCGTTCCTTCATCAGTTGGTTCAAGGGAGATAAACTTGCTCTTATCACCTGTCATGTGCTTTGAGCACCCACTATCAATGTACCACCTATCCTTCTTACTTTCAGCATGTAAGGCTGTTTGAATGAACATGGATTTCTCCTTCTTCCTCCACACTTTGATAGGCATTTCTTTCTTTCTAATGGACTTGTCTTCTTTCTTTTTTTTGCTTTGGAGAATCATTAAAAACTCTCCTACAAGCTTGTGCCTTGTGCCCAAAATTATTACAATTGTAGCATAAGCTATTAAAGTCCATTAAGGGTGTGAAAGGATTATAATCTCTACTAATGTAGCTAGGAATATTCTTTGCTTTATTCTTACAATTTAAGGCCTTGTGGCCGAACTTGTTACATAGAAAACAATAGCCATTAAAAGCATAAAAAATGCCTAGTATTTAGTCTTCTTTTAGGATCAGCACTTATCCAATCTCCTTTGGCTTGCTTTGGAAGGTCTTGGTTTCTTCTTTGGAGTTTGTAACCTTCTTGGACTGTCTTTCAAAACTGCCCCCTGTTTTGTCTTGAAAGAATTTATGAGCCTTCATGAGCTCATTCAACTTGATGGAGTCTTCATCAACCTTTGTGTATTGTTCCTTAGCCTTTTCCAATTCCATCTTTAGCATAACTATTTCTTGCTCTAGCTTGTCACATTCCATCTCTTTTGAATTGAGTTTGATCTTCATTTCTCCTTCATTTCTTTCAGCTTCCATGATTAGAGCCCTCAAATCTTCAATAGTTTTGCTTGATTCCTTCAAGTCTTTTGTCATTTCTTTGATCTTCATTTTGTGTTTGGCAGCCGCCTTCTTTAATTCTTCATTTTTCTTGTATGCATAGTGAAGTTCTTCCTCAAGATCCACTTCCTCTTCTTCATTGCAATCTTGATCAACTTCCTCTTCTTCATCACAATCTTGATCAGCATCTTGTTCTTCATATTCAGCCATGAACAATATTTCTTCTTCACCATTGCTTGAGCAATCTTCACTTTGCTCTTCGGAGATGCTGCTATCTTTCTTTGAATAGAAACTCTTTTTGTGTTTTTGAGACTTCTTCTTTGAATTGGATTTGAAATTATTCTTTCCCTTTTTCTTGTTGATCTCTTTTTCTTCTTCACTAGAGTTGCTATCATCTTGAGGACATTTTGAAGCATAATGTCCAATCTTCCCACAATTGAAGCATTTAAAGGGGAATTTTCCTTTATATTTCCCTTTTCCTTTCTTAAGTTTTTCCATGAAGTAAGCTTCTGCTTCATCACTTGATTTGTCACTTTGTTCTTCATGCTTGCTCTTGCTCTTTTTGGATGCTTTGAATGAGACTTCCTTTTGTGGTGATCTTCCTTCAATCCTCATCTCATAGGCAGCAAGGATCCCATGTAACTCATCTTTTGATAGCTGATCCAAGTTTGTTAATTCTTCCAATGCTGCAACCTTGGCCTCAAACTTTGTAGATAAAGATCTTACAATCTTGCCAACAATAAAAGCATCATCAATTTCTTCACCAAGTCCTCTCATGATGTTCACCATTTCATCAACACGAAGAAAGTATGAAGCTATATTTTCATCATCATTCATTTTGAGAGTTTCCAACTTTCTCCGATGTGTTTGCAACTTTGCCTTCTTTACTTTTGCATCTCCTTCATAGATGTTTTGAAGCTTGACCCATATCTCGTTTGCTGATTTGCAATGCATGACCTTTGTAAACTCAGAATCTGTTAGGCTGCAAAGAAGAGCATGCTTGGCTTTGGCATTATTCTCACTTCTCTTTTTCCCGGCTTGATCCGTTGGAGGGGTTGCTAGAGGTGTATACCCATCAACAATAGATTGCCACACATCAAACCCAAGTGCATTCAAATATGCTTCCATCTTGATACTCCAAAATGCATAATTAGTTCCATCAAAGATGGGTGCTTTCACTATGTTGTTATGATCTGCCATATGTGCTCTTAAGGATCTCCTTCAAGCGGTTAGGCTTCAAGAAGGACCTTCTCTGATACCAATTGAAGAGCACAAAAGATTTACTGAGAGGGGGGGATGAATCAGTAAATCAAAACAATCTTTTACTTTTCAACAATCTTAAACTTTTATCAAGATCAACTTCTGATATGAATCAATGAAAACAAGTTGACACCACTTTATTGAATTGATTAAATGATTTTTACAAATTGAAGTAGGTACCAACCTACTTGATTATGAATGAAATGATTTTGTAGGCTACAACCTACAAGGAGCACCAACCCCTTAACAATTTTAGTAGGCACCAACCTACAAGGAGATTTGACCCCTAATGCAAGGCACCAACCTTGACTTGATGGATGAAGCTAAATGACTTCAATCAGATCTGCACTCTCCCAATCCTCCAATCTGCCTTTGTGATGAAAAATCTCACACTTAGCCCACACAAGAAGATGGGTTTCTGATTTGAATCACTTGAAACTTCACAACCACACCTTCAAGACCAAACCAAATGACAAATATATACTTTGTTGTAAGATTACAACTCTTGATAGAAATCACATCTCTTGACTAATCGCACCCCTTTATTTGTGTGTATTAGTCTTAATGTTCGTTTCAGATTTTTAAAACTTCTTAACCAACCATCTTGCAGCTGCCTGTAAGTTATTAAGAAATGCAATTCTGAAGTTTCCGTCTCTTCAAGAACAGGCTATATTCTTTGATAAGAATTACGTCATTTCATATTTCAAAAGGCACGCCTCTTTATGTTGATGTTATACAGCAGCATCGGGCTACTACTTCCAACGCATCACGTCTCTTGAAGACAATTCAAATGATAGCCTAAACGGCTATTTGAATTGTAATGTTATATTTAATGAAGAGGCACGACTTTTTATTAAATGATAATGAATACTTGAATTCAAGAAGAGGCGCGATTCTTGTTGAGGCCGAAATCATGTTTGTTATGGAAGCGATTTAATGAAGGGACACATTCTTCTATGAAGGCTGACATGTTACTTTGAAGGGTCACGTCCTCCACTCCACTTTGTATATATGTTCAATGGTATTTCATTGATTCACATTCAGATTCATTTTTCATTTCATATCAATTTCATTGTTCAACATAGTTCGATATTCTTGGTGTGAATTTTGTAGAAGAGCAGATTGTTATATTCATTGAAGGTTGAGTTTCTAATCAGCGAATTACATATGTTTATATCTGTGTTGCATCAGATTGTGGTGTTTATATTTGGCCTTCATATCGGCCTCTTGTAAAGGAGACAATTCTTGTTGACCTTCAATATATAAGTGATATATTGTTGCTGGGTTTTTCTCCCTCAAGTGGAGGGTTTTCTCAGGTTATCTGCTGTGTTAGTGTTAATTTTGAATTAAAATTTTTGTGCTTTACATCTGATCTTAAATCTAACATGGTATCAAAGCAGGTTTGAAGAAGATCTTGATCAGATTTAGTCTAGCAGCGATACTCTTAATTCTCTTTCTCATCTTTGATCACTTTTATCTCTTTATCAAGATGGTGAACGGACTCAAGATTGAGGACAGACTTGAGGAAGCAACAAATTTCACATCTTGGAGATTCAGAGTTATGCTCACTTTGGAGGAAAATGAATTGGCTGAGTTCATGGAGAGCAAAGTTCCCGAGCCTACTGATGAGGAAGAGAAGATTCAATGGAAGAAGAAAGATACTAAGGCGAAGAAGATGTTAGTTGATTCCATAAATGATCATATTGTTCCAATCATCTCCAAGTTAAAGATGGCAAGAGAGATGCTTAAGACTTTGGAGGAGATGTATGAGATTAACGACACAAGTTGTGCTCTTGCATTAAAGCAACAACTTCATCATGTCGAGATGGCAAAAGGAGAATCCGTCATCGCTTACTTCATGAAGATTTCCGAGTTGAGAAATCAGCTCTCTACTATTGGTCATATTGTTGATGACAAGGATTTGACCATGTTGGCTCTTAATGGTCTTCCCTCATCTTGGGAGTTTTACATTCAAGGAATCAGTGCAAGATTGAAACTTCCCAAGTTTGATCGTTTGAGGGCGAATTGTATTCAAGAAGAGTCTAGGTTGGCTGCGAGAGGTATTGGTCAAAGCTCTACTAATGAAGGCATTCATGTTCTTGCCACTCAATCCTCGAAGAAGAAAGGGAAAGATGGAAAGAAAGGATATTTCAAGAGGAATAGAGATAAGGGATCCGATGGTGCTCCTGCATTCAAGAAGAAGGATCTATCTCATGTTCAATGTTTTAGATGTGACAAGTATGGTCACTATGCAAAGGATTGTCCAACCAGACCTAAGCAGTAGGCTTCCATTGCTGAAGTTGATGATTCTTCAAGTTCGTGTGAACTATGGCATAGCACATTGGCTCACCTTCACTTCCGAGCACTACCTACCATGGAGAAGATGGTTTCAGGCCTTCCGAAACTCAACCGGGAGCATGAAGGCACTTGCAGAGGTTGCGCATTGGGTAAGAATACTAAAGGTCCATTTCATAGTAGTGAAAGTAGATCTAAATGTATTCTTGATCTTATTTATTCTGATTTATGTCGTCCAATGTCTGTTGCTTCTTTGAGTAGTTTCTTGTATTACATTATTTTTATTGATGACTACTCTAGAAAGACTTGGATTTATTTCTTGAAATCTAAAGAATTTGAGGAGGTATTAGAGAGGTTCAAAGAATTCAAAGCTCAGGTAGAGAACTTGTCCGGGAAAAGGATCAAGGTTTTGAGATCCGATAACGGTGGAGAGTACATTTTTGGTAGCTTCCATAACTTTTGCATTTAAGCTGGGATTAAGAGGGAGTTATGTGTCTCTTGTAATCCTCAACAAAACGGTGTTGCTGAAAGGAAAAACAAATCTATTGTGGAAGCAGCCAAAGCCATGATTCATGACCAAGATCTGCAAACCTTCCTTTTGGCGGAAGCATCAAGGATAGCTGTCTATAATCAGAATAAAAATCCTCACCGCATTTTGGAGAACATGACTCCTGAAGAAGCATTCACAGGGATGAAGCCGGAAGTAAGTCACTTGAGGATCTTTGATTGTCCAATGTATGTCCATGTATCGAAAGATAAAAGGACAAAGTCGGAACCTTCTGGAAAGAAGGGAATATTTGTAGGCTATAGTGAGACATCAAAAGCCTACAAAATCTACATTCCAGGTCAAAAGTTGATTGAGATCAATAGGGATGTTACATTTGAAGAGGATGTTACATTCAGGAGATCCAAGGGCACTCACATGGAGATAGATAATGATCAGTCTCCTCAAGATATGGAAGTTGACCATGCTCCTGAGATTCAGAGGGAGGCTTCAGAACCTAAAGAAGATGATGATCCAGTCGAGCCCTTTGAACCTACTGATGGGCCTACAGATTGTGATTGGAAGAAAAAGACCTCTTTGGGCCAGCCAAACAATGCAGGAGCCAGAAAAGGTTTGCAGCCCCAAGAGGAACTTTTACAGAAAGAGACCTCATAAGTTTTCCAGCTATGTTGCCTTGATGAGTCAAATCATTGAATCTGAGCCTTCCAGTGTTGAGGAAGCTACCAGTCAGCAGGTTTGGAGAGATGCTATGTCTGAAGAGTATCAATCCATTCTCAAGAATGATGTTTGGGACATTGTACCTAGACCTGAAGGCAAATCTGTGGTATCTTCTAAATGGCTCTTCAAGATCAAGCATGCGACTGATGGGAGCATTGAGAAGTACAAGGCTAGGTTCGTGGCTAGAGGATTCTCACAAAAAGAGGGAGTTCACTATGAGGAAACCTTTGCTCCAGTTGCTCGCTATACTTTAGTCAGGACCATCATTGCTATTGCAACATCTAAAGGATGGAAGATTCACCCGGATGGGCGTGAAACTGACATTTCTAAATGGTGTAATCGAGGAAGAAGTATATATTGAGCAACTTGATGGTGGTGATGTTTATGGCAGCGTGGTGGTCTTTTTCCCAGCAATCTTCTTGATGAAATATGCTAACCAATTTTTTCGAAGAATTACGCAACATAAACCAGCAATAGCCAACTGGATTAGCGTTAGCATCAAACTGAAAACCAAGCTTAAAAAGAAACTCGACCAAGAATGCACACTCAATCCCAATGAAGGAAGGGTGTTGTCATATGGCGGAGGCAAGAATTACATGAAAGAAACTACTCAACGTCAAGAATGTGCACTCAAGATCCCACTGAGGGCGAGGTGCTAACATATGACGGAGTGATTAGTTAAAATTGAAACTAGTAGGCGGATAACCAGCCATGAAGCTGCAGCAAATCTAATTCATCCGCTGCAGCGAGCATCCACAGAATTGTGGGGATTCACCACTTGAAAGTGGGTACAATGATTTAACAAGTTCTTTCTCCGCACTGGCGGTAAACCGTCCAGGGGCAATTATTATGAAAATAAACAAGTAGTTGCAGCAATAACATAGGTTGGATTAGTACTACTAATCAAAACCTTACAATTCAAAAGACTACGAAAACAAGTATTACAATGATAGAGAAATAAGACTAGAAGAGGAGAATGCGTTCTTTGATGTTCCTTTACTTTTCCAATGATAGAATTATGACCCAAAACAGAAAATATATGAGTCTGATATAAAAACCTGAGTTCTAGAATTTCTTATCAGCAAACTGGAAATCAATAAAATATTCATAACTCACTCATTTCACCTCCAAATCGATCGAGACTGAATGCAATGGACTTCTGGAAGGTAGGCGACCAAGCTAGGATGAAGAAACAGCAACAAAACTCGTCTTTTAATTTCTGACACACTTCCCAATGCAAGCTGAAAGGTATGGCCTTGAGAAGGGGCAATTTTGACTTTAAAAATTGGAGACTCCAAAATAAAATCTCAAACTTGGAGGAAAGGGGCACCCTTGTCAAACAATTGCAATGCAAAAGTATCCAGAACCAAATGAATTTAATTCCAAGAGCTGCTAACAAAATTCACTTTCAGCTGCAGATGTATCAGCAACTTCAAAATCTGGAAATTTCATCAAAACTTCAACTGTTGAGCACAAATTTGCTAGTCTGGATGAGAAGCAGCAAAGTCCAACTAGGTGTTGTATTTTCAAACACGAAATTGGTTAATGGCTAGGAGGTAGCATCCTCGAAGCAAGGTTTTAGATGTCATTCCGACAGCATAACAATATGATAACATGAATGGATACTAGGCTGGAGCAAAAACCTTCATTAAATAGAAGTTCACAAAACTCTTCAAATTCCTGAGAAAGCACACCAAAAGACATAGGAGTCTTTTCAAATTTCCAAAAAACAATCAACTTCTCAAGATGGCATCCCTTTTTGCAAATTATGAATTTCACTTTATTTTAAAAGTGGCGTCCACTTTTACCAAGGAAAAAGGCAATAATTAAAATATATTTAATTCTTCATGAAGGCATCTCCCTTTCAAGTCCCTCTTTTAACACAACTTAAAGTTGTTCTCCTAGGCCACGGGGTCAACTGCAAATTATAACATAATTGCCTTGATTCTCCAAAATTAAACAATTAAAAGCCAAACATTGAATTGCAAAAGATGCTCCAACTGAAAATGAAGACCTTGAAGAATGATAACAGCATACTGCCAAAAATTAGTATTTACTATAAATAGTAAACTCCCTGTAAAGCCACAGAACCTCAAAACTAGAAACCCTAATTTTACCTCACACACGCCTACAAGCTTCCGGAATAGGTTGATGAGTGCCAGAACAGATCACTAATGAGAAGGGGACATTACAGTTGACTATGAGGAAACCTTTGCTCCAGTTGCTCGCTATACTTTAGTCAGGACCATCATTGCTATTGCAACATCTAAAGGATGGAAGATTCACCAGATGGACGTGAAGACAGCATTTCTAAATGGTGTAATCGAGAAAGAAGTATATATTGAGCCAACCTGATGGCTGTTGATGTTTATGGCAGCGTCGTGGTCTTCTTCCAGCAATCTTCTTGATGACAAGATAATAAATTAAATAATAGCTAAGGCTATTTAATTTATATTTATAGCGATTGGATAAATTCAAGAGACACGTCATTAATAATAAATGATGATTAATTATTGAAGATGGCCGACCATCCTTGTAATCATATTTATTATTTGTAATTTCCTTGGTGGCCGACCTATCTTTTATTTGTAATTATATTTTTCTTTTGGTGGCTGACCTTCTCCTTGAAGAGGTGCGACCTCTCTAGCAAAATGTATATATAGAAGTTCATTCTTCCTCATTCCATCATCAAGAAAGTTCAATCTCCTTCTCAAGTGCAGATTATTCTATCTAGTGCAAATTATTCTAAGGCAGATTGTGAGTCTATTCAAGTGCAGATTGAAGGGCAGACTATTACTTTGAGTTACATCATTGCTGGTGCTGTTTATTGGCCTTGTGTGTGGCCTCATTGTAAAGATACTTGTTGCCATTGCTCATATATATAAGAGATATATTTATTGTTGGGTTTTTCTTCCTCAAGAGGAGGGTTTTCCCAAGTTATCTTCTGTGTTATTGTGTCTAATTTTGAATTAATTTTCTATGTATTACATCTGATCATAAAACTAACAATCGCTTTGAGGTACATGGGAAGGAGCCTCATGTTTGCAGGCTAAAGAAGGCTTTGTATGGCCTTAAGTAGGCTCCCCCTGCTTGGTACGAAAGGATTGATCGTTACCTGATGAGCTTGGGTTTCTCCAAGAATGATGCTGATTCAAACCTCTACTTCAAGGTAATTGATGGCTAAGCATTAATCTGGTTCTGTATGTTGATGATCCGATTCTTACGAGAAGATCACCTCATTATCAAATGCAAGGAGTTAGCTTCAATTTGAAATGAAGGATCTTGGTATCATGCATTACTTCCTTGGTTTAGAAGTATGGCATGCCGATGAGATGATTCTAAGTCAAGGGAAGTATACTATTGATATTCTAAAGAGATTTGGTATGATGGATTGCAAATCCAACTTATGAGGACCAACTTGCATAAGTTGAAAGAGGCGCAAAATTAGTTCGGATCTAGAATTCCAACGATGTAAATGCGCTCATTGGATCGTTGATGTATAGTCAATACTAGACCTATATTTGCTGCAAGAGTGCACTTAGTCCCCATGTGAAGAACCAAGGCAAATACATCGAGTTGCAGCCAGCATATCCTGAGATACTGCATGGCACGCTTGGGTATGGCTTTGAGATATTCTTCCTGGGTGGACTCATACCGCATGGTTATAAAATAATTCGATTAAGGTGTGTCACCGACGGAAAAGAGCACCTCCGGATGTTGTTTCAATTTGGGTCTCGATGACCCCGGTAAAGTGAAGCAGCCTTCAGCGGGCAATAAGCAGCCAGGTCGGTATTGCAGCTTGTGTGGTAGCTCGAGAAGCAAGTAGGCTTCTAGAAGCTCCTGCAGGATTGTTTACAATCAATGGAGCCAACTGTCATTCATTGTGATAACCTGAGCTGTGTGAAGCTTTCTGTCAACCCTATGTTTCATGACAAAACTAAACATATTGAGATCAAATACCACTATATCAGAGATATGCTATTGAGGAAAGCAATTCATTTAAGGTATATCAGCACTGATGAGCAGAAGGCAAACATTCTCACCAAGCCTCTCTCTAGGATAAAGTTTGTGTACTTTCAATACAAGCTTGGTATGGTGGAGAATGAAGCCCTAGCTAGAAGGGAGTCTCAGTATCAGTGATCTTCCTTAATGCATTTCTCTTTGAGAGAGATTTGAGGTGAAAGCTCTTGTTTCCACCCGGGAGAGCCATGGTGGATGTCATGTGTGTGACTCCATGACAACATCACGTGAGAGAGTCTATGATGATTTTTTTACTTGTCTTTCACCCCTCCGAGAGCCATGGTGAACGTCACGATGAGGTGACAACATCACGTTGAGTGATGAGCACTTGTACATACCATACATGGGTGTAGCCATGATGGTTGATATCACGATGAGGTGATATGTTTCTTTTTCCACATATGGGAGTAGCCATTGTGGTTGACATCACAATGAGGTGATATGTCTTATTCAATTGGAAGTATCCTCCCTAGCTAAGAGGGAGTGTTGATGTTATAGAGCAGCGTCGGGCTGCTACTTCCAGCACATCACGTCTCTTGAAGACAATTCAAATGATAGCCTAAACGGCTATTTGAACTGTAATGTTATATTTAATGAAGAGGCATGACTTTTTATTAAATGATAATGAAGACTCGAATTCAAGAAGAGGCACGATTCTTGTTGAGGCCAACATCATGTTTGTTATGGACGTGATTTAATGAAGGGACACATTCTTCTATGAAGGCCGACATGTTACTTTGAAGGGTCACGTCCTCCACTCCATCTTGTATATATGTTCAATGGCATTTCATTGATTCACATTCAGATTCATTTTTCATTTCATATCCATTTCATTGTTCAGCATAGTTCGATATTCTTGGTGCGAATTCTGTAGAAGAGCAGATTGTTATATTCATTGAAGGATGAGTTTCTAATCAGCGAATTACATCTGTTTATATCTGTGTTGTATCAGATTGTGGTGTTTATATTTGGCCTTCATATCGGCCTCTTATAAAGGAGACAATTCTTGTTGACATTCAATATATAAGTGGTATATTGTTGCTGGGTTTTTCCCTCAAGTGGAGGGTTTTCCCAGGGTATCTGCTGTGTTATTGTGTTAATTTTGAATTAAATTTCTGTGCTTTACATCTGATCTTAAATCTAACACTTTAAACTGAATTCGCATTAATCTTTCTTAAACACGTCCTTTCTAAAACACACGCATTAGACTTTCTTAAACACGTCCTTTCTAAAACATGTCCTTTCAGATTTTATACTTTTAAAGAAACGCATCCTTCTGAGTCTATGATTGATTATCACAAACTAATCATAATCTTCACATTGTATTTTTCTTGACAACAGATCACAAACTAATCTTCAGATTATCACAAACTAATCTTCAGATTTATTTCGATTTATTTCGATCTGATTTATTTCAATTGATTCTATACTCTGTCCTTCAGATTTATTTGATCTTCTAACTTCATGTAATCTTTCAATTTCGATCTGCAAGTTGATCTTTAGATTTATTTGATCTTTGCTCAAATATTCAGCTTCAATAACCTGAGTAAGCCAAATCTTTGACATCAATGACAATTCTTTTAACAATGGTAACAGTTTATACATTTTTCCCATGGTCAGTTTTCATAAATAGATCATAAGATTGGAACACTGAAAGCAGTGAAGAATTATCTAGGGTTGTCTGTGTGATGAAGGTACATGACAATTACTTAAGATTTCAGCAGCAGTGCATGAGTGCTATCATCTTCAATAGGGTTTGTTCATACCCTCATATGAAAGATTCATTCACCAATTTAGCTCTAACAAAACCCTATTGCTGATTAAAACAAACGGTTAGGGTTTCAAATTCAACTGTTTGGCATATCATCATGCTAGGCTTTCAATTCTTCAAAGGCTCCATCAAATTTCAAAGCAAAAAGTATTTTCAAAATCTCAGAGGATGTTCCGTGTACAAGTTATAATTTTTAGCAATGGCTTTTTCTAGTGTTCCATTTACAAGCAAGGATGGAGCCATAGTTTTGGTCCACTTTATTTAGTTTTATTTTATTATTTGTTTAGGTTTAGATTTACTTTATGCCGCTTTTGGAATTGTTTTACAACATTTCTTTTTGAGATAATTAATTATTATTCTCAAAACCCAAAAAGATATTCTTTGCAAAATAAATGTCTGGGTAGAAGCCATTCTTAATGGTAGGTGAAGTGAAGCTTATGCTGCAAAAAATTATCATTCACACATTTGATCTAAGGGTTATGTGTTCTGCATAAGGTTTTATTAAGTGGATTGGAGTGAAGAACAATGTTGAGCTTTATATCAACACCACCTTTCATCTTAGTAACTTTGTGTGCTTCTAAGAGTTCATCTTTCTGAAATCGTGCACTGTGGTTTGGTGTTAGAAGTAATTTTTGTTTAAGCCATTCTTGTGTACGTGGATCTACTGAACTCTTCTTTCAGCCAATTAGGTGGCTTTCATGATTTAGTGTACATTGGTTCGTTGAAAGCTTTTATTCATGAAAAAACCCCATTTTATGATAAAAGAACCTTTCAAGTCTTTAAAACATTTCTGCAGCTTTTGAAACATTTGGATCTACTGGTCTCTAATTTCAACTAGTTAGGAAGCATTCATGATTTAGTTTACTTTGTTTTACTTGCAAGCTTTTATTCATAGCCTCATTTATGGAAAAAGAACCTTTCAAGTCTTTAAAACATTACTACAGCTTTTGGAACATTTTCTTTAAAACATTTTTTAAATTTTGGGAAGGGTTTGCAGTTAAAAATTTATTTCTGGGATAATTAATTATTATTCTCAAATCCTTAAAAAATATTCTTTGCAAATCTACAAATAAATGTCTAGGGTACAAGACATTCTTAATGGTAATTTAAGTGAAGCTTATGCTGCAAAAGTTATCATTCGCATATTTGATCTAAGGGTTATGTGTTCTTTTGTAAAGTTTTATTAAGTGGATTGTAGTGAAGAACAATGTTGAGCTTTGTATCAACACTACCTTTCATTCGCATATTTAATCTAAGGGATATGTGTTCTTGTGTAAGGTTTTATTAAAGTGGATTGCAGTGAAGAAGAATCTTGAGCTTTGTATCAATACTACCTTTCGTTCACATATTTGATCTAAGGGTTACCGTTATGTATTCTTGTGTAAGGTTTTATTAAGTGGATTGTAGTGAAGAACAATGTCGACCTTTGTAGTAACTTTGTGTACTTCTAGGAGCTCATCTTTCTGAAATTTTGCACTGTGGTTTGGTGTTAGAAGTGGTTTTGTTTAATACATTATTGTGGATTTGGATCTACTGGTCTTTGCTTTAAACCAGTTTGGAAGCATTTGTGCTTTAGTTTACTTTGTTTTAGTTGCAAGCTTTTACAAATAAAAAGCCTCATTTGTGAGAAAAGAACCTTTCAAGTCTTGACCTCCAAGAACCAAAAAGATAGGTCAAAAAATTCAGTTATTTCCTTCATGCAAAACCTCATTGATAATATTATAAAGTGTACATAATTGTGAATCTATTCATAGCTTTAGGTTTATGAGTAGAGATTAGTTTTCAAGGAGTTTCCCCTACTAATTTGAAAAGAGGCTTATCCTCATGTGCTGTTTTGCTTTGTGTTGTCTCAAAGAAACAAATTAAAATGCTAATACAACCTTCAATCAAAAAATTAAGCAGAATGACACTAACATGAACTAGATTTGAAATGAAAAAGGGCATACTTCATCAAACTTTTCAAAATTCTGTGTGTCAAGTTCCCCATTGACCTCAGGTTTATACGCTGCCTCGACTTCATATAGATTATCCCATACAATCCCATTGAACCAAGGGTGTGCCTGAATAAGAACAAAATATTAAACATTAAGACATGGCACTTTTAACAATCAGGGCTTTCCAGTTAAGAGCAACTTAAACTCTGTATCATAATTGTAGTTACTTGCCTTTATCTCATTGGCACCCCTAGAACCAAGCCTGTGTTCAAAATCACAGAGCAACCTGCAAATAAGATCTTTTGCCTCTGCTGACAGTCTAGCCTCCTCAGGGAATTTCAAATAATGTCTCCAATGAACAATCTGAAAACCAAAGATATGGAACTTCTTTGTCATGTTTTGACAGAAAGGCATTTCCATGAACCATTAACAGGAAAAAACAACTAATGTATAAGAAGATGGGTAAAGGCATGCAATGAAAAAACAAATCTACATAAAAAATATCAAATCACTGAACAAATTTCTTATAGTACAATAACATAACAAAAATTAGATACACCCCATACAAAAAGACTTGAAATCAATCAGAGAAATTCACAGTATCTAAATATGCTTCAAATCAAGACAAAGAAAAAAGGTCATGCCACCAATTATAAGGATTATGAAATCTTTAGTGTTATTGGAAATAACATTTAGGCATCTGAGTTCTACATACTGCTTTTTACCCAAATGCCATATCTTGTAATCATCTTTTTAATCATCCAAGGAATTGTAGGGAAATAAATATAATATGACTCAATTAACGCTGCTTTACTTTTGAACTAATTTTATAAAATGTAAGTTTTCAAATTTATTAATAAAATATATTATGATTAATTTTAGTTTCTAAAACCATAATGAAGACATGCCAAGCATTGTTTTAAAAATGAAATATTTACATTCAACAGAGCTTCTGTTATTATGGTTAACAGACAATACACTGATAAAACACATGAATTTATAATATAGGAATGAAATCCCTAGAAAGAAAATGAAAATTTACTCCTTTAATCATATTCAAGAATATCACCCTTATATCCTCAAAGAACAAATAACATCTCCTATGTTCAATAGGAAAACAAAAATTTATATTTAAATAAAAATCTGATATGAAAAGAATAGAAATCCAAAATTGCCCCTCTTTTTCTAGCAATGGAGACTTCTAGTTCTCAAAACAGTTCATTGTAGTGTCTAATCCTAACTCATGTTAGCTCCACATATGTGCTTAGATTTCTAGAAAAATGATGCAGACTATAGATAGTCAGTGGACAGGAAGGGAATTTATAAAATCCATCCCTGCAACTGTCTAAGTCCTAGTGAGGTATTGCCTTAAAGAAAGTAATCAGGATTCAAAAAGATGGAAGACAAATGACAGTTAAAACCCATACAAAATGTCTGATTAATACCTTTTTACATGTTGTCATTGGATCCTCTGAGTAAAATGGGGGGTAACCAACAAGCATCTCATACATTATAGCTCCAAGTGACCACCTGCAAGGCTCAATTCCCACTTCAATGTCTTTTAAATACAAAAAGGTACATTACAGAAAGTGAGACATTCTTTTGCAATAAATCAATGTTTATGTTATATTCTAGGCAAAATGATTTCTTTGAGTTAGTGCAAAATTTTGAACTTCAATTATTGCCAGGAAAAAGAAACCATAACATTGAGAATTTCCTATAGTGCCGCATTTATTTGATGTATGCATGCTAAACTCTGCTGATCAAAACTTTGAAGAAATAAATCATAAGGGACCTCTGATTCAGAACTGAAGAATCTTCCTTGTAGAAATTAGATGGTGCTTCCAGTAGGACACTAACCATGCAGAATGTGGAAGGTCAGAAAAAATTAGCTCTCACCTATGGCTAGGCTTTGGATTAAAAACAAACCAAAAGGCTTTTGATAGTCAATGAATTGAACCTGAGGATAACCACAGGATTCAAAAGATTATTACAGAAAGGATATTACCTCCTAAACATTAAGTTGGCTAACAAGTTATTGAACCAGCATAGTCTAGTGTTATGACAGGAGTGATTTCCAGGGTGATGACTTGGCTTTAAACCTGCTGGGCTTGCTATGTCCCCAGATTATGCAAACTAACAATTAAGGGGATCCTGCCATTATGAGGCCAGGTGCAAGTCCTGGGTGACTTTAGACAAAATAAAACTTCTTAGACAGTTGTTCTTAGATGAAAGTTACCCTGTGTTTGCCAGTTGCACTATGCTGCCTCAAGTGTATGGTGTTTCAATATTTACCTGACAAAGAAAATGTTGGCTAACAAGCCCAACAAGAACAATAATTTGAAGACTACAGATTTCATAAAATCTCAAAAGTCTTCCAAGAAAAATTACACCAATTGACTTCAAACATTCTGTGAAAACTGGAATAAGACGGCAAACCACCTAGCCAATTAGGGGGTCTCTTCGGGCCAAATTGGTAAGAAGGTACATCAATAAACCAAGGAGGAAGCTTTCTTAAAGACAGATATTCAGACCATTTTTGCTTACCCTTTCATTCAATTCGAGCCAGACAAAGGGAGTTGCTCAGAAATTCTAATAGTCACTAAACAGTTAATTTAGAATTTTGTGACATACTAAGAGCCAACATGCACCCCAAAGCTTACCTAAGCACAACACTTAGGCAGTTTGATGACTCTGCACCCATCCATACTTGTTAAGAACATGTTGAGTATTTCTAAGGCAAGCTTTTGATTTTTACCAACAAGCAAGTCCAAATAGCATCAATTAGGCAAAGCCCTCAATGATAATCTTTACAGCAGTAGCAATATCCATGCAGACTAGTTAAAATTGAATGCTGAAGCCCTATATTTACCATCATATCCCTCATTATATCTAAAGCTCACATCTTTTGTCATTTGTGTTTATCCAAATAATTCGGATTTATACACTTTTCTAGCTTCTTCCTTTTCTTGACTAATTTAATTTTCCAATGGACCTAAACCAAGCATTACCTCATATTTGCTTACAAAGCTGATTCTTCCATTCAGAGTACCATGCCTTAATTTGTTATGAACAGGAATTCAGTATGGAAAGGTCAAGATAGATTAGTTACAACGTCCAGGATCTTAAAAATACTTGAAAGGGCACACAGACCAAGATAGAATAGCTGAAGGAGTCCAATCAGGAGCTAAATGGCCAATCAGGATACTCTTTACAACATAAAACCAAGCCAGGAACCAAAATGCCATTGGCCCAAGAAAAACTGATCTCATAAAGAATTAATAAGACTGCTTTAGACATTATTTACATGACTGTTTCTCACACAGCACACCATATTAAGGAAGCAGTCTGCTCATAACCCAAACAACATTTTCCATGGAACATGATTATAGTTATTTATAATTTCCTATTTTATGGCCAGTAGATAGCATTGAAAGTGCAACACTGAGGCTTCTATCATACTTGATATATACTTCCAAACTCTTTGAATTCACCAATCTGTCAAATGCACACATAGGTCGCTATCATGGTACTTGTCCTCTGGCCAACCATTTTGTGCATTATCTACAAATTTGAAATCTTTCTTTTACCAGAATTTACATTCAAAGTTTAAATCAAATAAAATTTATACAAGCATATTCCTTATTTCCAGTAGAGATGCTAAAGACACATTACAAGAACAAAACAAAAACATGTTTCTTTCTTGTTGTTCATGTAATTCGTTCACACACCAAAGCCAAAAAATGTTTACATTAAGAAAAAAATAAAATTAAGGATATCATGAAATCCAAGCTATCAGGAGGTCTACATAATCCATAGAAAAGCATCTGGGGCTTCCATAAATATTTAACAGAAGCATGCAAGTACCTAATGCATTACAAAAATCTGCCTTACCAATCACATTCCATTGCATAGCCTTTCTTTAGCAAAACTTCAGGGGCAATATAATCTGGCGTACCAACGGTAGAATAAGCCTGAAAAGAAAGATAACCTCATTAATGCCATTCTTAGACAGTGAATCAAATAGATATATGAATGTTAACAGAAAAACATAGCAAGGGCCAGAAAATACAAATAAAAAAACAAAAAGAATAAATGCACTGATAGAGAAAACAGGAAAATAATTATATTAAAAAATGTTTGACTTCGATACAACACAATAGACTACATTGTCAAATCCAAACATATTTTGTGCGGCTCCAAGATTGTACTAATTTTATTATTTTAGGTGTGGGCGGCCATGGTACCCAAGCCATATCCATGTCATTGTACCCATATTCATACCAACATACCAAGGGAGAGGCTGGCATATCCAGAAACCTATTCCTAACTTTTACCAGTGGAAATGGTTTTAATAAAGAATTGTAATTGATTACATGCCAAATCACTTTAGTCTTACAATAAATTTCCAACTCTATCAAAGCTACAAAAACTAAAAGTATCCTTACTATTTCTTTGAAAACTTAGAAGTATTTTTTTCAATCGATAAATGAGGTCAGGCCCATCTCCCATATTAATAAAAAGGATCAAAAAAATATCAAGATGCCTTATGCATCTCAACCTCTTACAAGTAATAGGGTACACAGCCATTTGCAACAAATATTGCTAAAAAGACTATACTACTAATGACTAAACTGAAGAATAAGTGGAAGGGAAAGCTAAAGATTCTATACTACTCAAAGAAAACCCTTAAAAACCGAAGAATAAGCGAAAGGGAAAGCTAAAGATTCTATGCTACTAAAAGAAAACCCTAAAAAAATTGAAGAAAGTGCTTAAGCTAGTGCCAAATCTCATCTCCTCAAGATCAATTTACATATTGCTTCCTCCTACTTCTATTGACAAGGGTATCCATAGTCCACTAAGTGCCATCGTCAACTAAAACTCAAACTTTTAGTGTAGGTAACAACCTCTTCAATATAAGGCACCAACCTCTTCAATAAAATCTTGTCTTCTTGAGAATAAATCTTCTTTATAAATAGCTTTTAATGATCTTCTTTTGTATTTTCCTCCTCAATTATATCTGCATATACATCTCTTTTAAATCTACAGATATTCTTCTTATAATTCTGCCATAAAATCTTCTTTCAAATTTTCCATCAATCCTTCTTACAAATCTGCCTTCAACTTTTCTTTAATGATCTTCCTTTTATCTTCTCATTTGCTGATCTTCAAGTGTTATTCTGATACAAACTCTTATTCCTCACATACCTTCCTCTTATTTATCTTCACATTTCACACTTCTCACTTCTACTTGCTCTTATCTTTTATATCTTCATATCCTAGTGAAATGATGCATCTCTTAGAATAGATATGTCTCTTCATATATATTATTTCTTTAATGGTCATAGCTCTTCAACATGTCTCTTTCTTAACCAAATCTTCAATTAATATTCATTCACTTCATTCTTCTATATTCCTCTTATTTACTTCATGCTACATATTATAATTCCATACACTTCTTCTTTGTATGATAAAACCTTCTCTCTATTATTCCCCACTCACTCTTGAATGATAAACTTTCACACACTTCATCTCATGGAATGACTTCTCTTATATATCTTGTCTCATCATGACACACAACCCTTCACCATACCCTTGTGACTCTTGGTTAAAAACTAATCTTTATTTCACTAATTAATTTATTTATCTTTACACACTTCTCTTTTCTACTCCTCTTCTTATTTAATCTTCTCACATCTCACTTCTACCTCTTCTTCAATTCTACCTTTACTCCTTTCCGTAATTTGCATATATTCTTCATAAAGATCTGCACATATTTCTCATATATATCTGCACATATTCTTCATATATCTGCATATATATATCTGCAAATATTCTTTATAAATATTTGCATTATCCTTTAGCTTTATTCTATATCTGCATTAACTCCTCTTCTAATATGCAGATCTGTAGGTGTTAGATATATCCTTATTTTTCTCACTCAACTTCTACAAAATTCTTATTAAATGTTCTACTCATATATATCTTGTCTTTCCCAAGGACACAATCTCTCCACATACCTTTTGACTATTCTTAACCAAATCTTCAATAATGTTAATTAACTTTTCTTTAATATTTATTCTTCACATTTTTTCACTTATCCTCACACACTCCATAAAAACTTATTTTTGTATCTTTATTCACTATAGAGTCACAGCTCTTCGTGTGGTTGCTGCCTTTAGTAAGGATGTCAGTCACTGCTTTTTCTCCTTTGATAATCACTGCCTTCTAAGCAGCTTCAAATCGCTACCTTTTCATATATTTATTTGCTGTCATTTTAGCATATTAATCACTGACGTTATCACCGCTGCTTATTAATGCTTCTCCTAATAAACATAAACTCTGATGTTCCTGTATTCGTTGTTCTTCATTATTTCATACTATGTAACTTGGGCAATTAAACAGATTTATATACATGATTATCTTTAAATGTAAAGTGAAGGAGTCGGCTTTATTTGTCTTAGCACTGTCTTTTAGATATGTAATTTTAAGTGCTCCCTTCTTAAATATGAAATTTGCCTTAACACATTTAATGATTCACTGCTTTTGGAATTATTTCCTTATTAATAAGGAATTGTTGTCTTCTAAATATATCTGCTCCTCATAACATTTATTGCAATTCTTCATAACAGATTCACTTCACTCACAATGATCTTCATTGCTGCTCTTCAACACTCACTACTCTTCCTCACTATGTTTTCTTCACTTCATTATTCTTTTTCCTTTGATAGTGATTTGGCCTTTGACATCAATGACAATAAATTGTGTTCCTTCATTTTGACATCAATGACAATATTCTAATAATCTCCTATACGTCTTTGACATCAATGACAACATTTCTAACATTGTGGACCTCATCCTCTAATAATGGGCAACTCAATTCATAATTGATTTGGTCATGAACCTCTTACTTGCCATAGTCAATACAATAACCAGCTCCTTCCAATAAAGACTAGAAGCAATATTAAAGGGAATATTATTGTAGTACCAAATGTTGGCCTAATGATGTAGCACAAAAGAAATATTACAAGGAAAAAAAGATTGGAACTGTAGCTGCCCACACTGCCTAATATTTGTATTTGTGGCCCAATGGAAGACAAGCCCCCCATATCTTCCCCAATGTTTGACCCTGTAGAACTATGAAATGTGGATGAGGCTCCGGTTGCCTCTATTGTCCACTTTTTTCCAACTTATTTGCTCAAATGCTGAAAGGAGAGCTCTGACCTCATTCTAAACCTTTAGAGTTACTTTAGTACATAGTATAGCATCTTGGCAAGGGACCTATGCAAGGTAATATTTTAGATGATTTATACCTCCTTTCATAGCTTGAGAACAATGGTTGCGAATAACCATTCCTTTTTCAAGACCTTCTCTCCCATATTTCCAACAAGGGTCAGGTTTTCTGCTTTTATTAGTTGTAGTTGTGGGTGCCATATTCTTCTCAAAAAATAGAAATCAAGTATGGAAAAAGTGAAATATTAATAAAGAATTAATACTATAGGCATAGCTCAAAATAAAATCATCATTAATAAGCTATCATTGTTTAGTTTTGATTTTTTAAATGGATCTCAGATAGCTAATAGCCTACAACAACGATTTTTAAATTTTAAATTACTCTTAATTTTAAATAATCCCTGTACAATAGATTCACAGTCGCATAAATTACTCTTAATTTTACTAGTGTTTGCACTTCTTGGTAATACAGATTTATCTAAAACCACATCATACCCAGTATTTTCACTTTTGAGCATTTTGAAGTTGCTTGGGATTTTTGAAGAGCAAGATTCATTTATGACTTTTATAAAATTTTGTATTCTACAATCTACTAGTGTAATCGGAAGCACATATCCTTTAGGAGATGGAATTCAAATCCTTTGTGTCTGTATGATTGTTTGATTTTAATATGTATTCAATTCTATAGAGAACATAGAAATGCATTTAAGCTAATTATCTTCAACCTCATGCTTCAATGGTAAAAGAAATTTAAGGAAAATAAATCCAAACACTGTTAAAACAAATGCTAACTACCAGCACGCAAACTATGCCTGAGATGGATCATGATTCACACATTTCACTAGCATAGATACCCCTCAATTTCTATTTTGAATTTAAAATTTGGATGTTAAAATTTTTATTGTGTGAATGATGATAATATGGAGTCTTTAGAGTGTTACTATTTTGCTTTTAAAAGACTTAATTACTTTTTGTTTACCATCTGAGATTTATTTTGCTATGATAGATAGCATTCCTTGTCAGATTATCTGGCTTATCCTCTGGATCAGACTTCATGTGCTGCTGCTAGTTGGAAAGCAGGCAGATATCTGAACTAAGTTTGTGGTTTTTAGCCATCTTTAACATATAAATGTTTCACAGTTCACCACTTCTTTAAAATATATCTCTTTAATATATAAATTTTTCGCCTTCTTTTTAGACTAAGTCCACTCTTGAAGCTTTCTCATAAAGTTTAACCCATCTTAGATTGGAGTTGTTGTGTGCAATTTGCCATTCTAATACAATTAAGCCCACTAAAACAAAAAATCTGGAGCAGTAGTTCCTATAAAATTTAAATTACCCCGAGAACCTAAATTGTTGTAGGCATTTGAGTATGTGCCCTCAAAAAAAGGTGAGATGGTATTGACTTTAGTTCTGCCTCTTGTCATCCTCAAACCATTTATTTATCAGCAGATGAAAAATGCCCCACCTCCACAATAGATGCAATAATTCCAAAGAAAATGCTGCATCATGTATTTGCATCAAAATTATCTTATCAAGAAATCAATTAAGACACTAAATCGCTGGCATTAGACATTATGCTCAGAATCCCAGCATGAATGCTCAACATATTATCCTCCAGTAGATTCATAATTTTATACTACCCATCATTGTCTTATGAAATGTTTTCAAATCTTGAGGCTAAGCTTGTCTGCAAACAAATCTGCCATATAAGTTCCCACTGAAAATATTATTATTAGTTTAACCAGATATCTCATCATTCATCATGTTTGGCTTATATAGAAATAGCATCTGATATGTACCCTTGGTGACATTTTGTAAGTATTGGCTTCAACCTTCGATCGAAAAGATCATTCTAAATCTCCAATGTTGCTGTAAACCAAAAAACCTAAAAAATGCATTTGGAGGGCCCAATGACAACTGCCATGATTAAGGTTGACAAACAAACATTCTTATAAAGAGAGAATAAAATTCATAGTTGTTACGGGACTTTTCCCCATGAAAATACATTACAATGAAGGAATGTAAACATAAATCTAATTAACTATTATTATTGTTGTGAACAGGTGTGACTTCTGTAACCACCCTTGGGGTTATTATTTAAACCCGTAAAATAATTGAAATGAGGACACAGAAAAAAGGAGAAAGCAATACGGGAATTCAGAGGGCATACATGAGTGGAGGTTTGGGTCCTGGCTGGCATTTGAACATTTGGAGAAGGAGCACACAGTGTGTGTCCAACTCAGGGTATAGCGTACACCCAGGAGTGTCTTGGCCGGGGTTGTGTTTATGCCGTGAAGGCAGGTTTGGTTCTGTGTAAGAACCAGTTTCCTCCGGGGGTGTTTGTGCCAGAAAAAGTCTGGACCTACAACCCTCCCTCTGCATGCCGGATAGCAGCTTTCTGGAAAGATTACAGATATGTGTTATTCCATGTAAAATGCAATTATTATTTAAATGTTCAATGCATTTATTTATGGCCTTTTATTAATGCTATAAATGTTAGCAATACTGATAATACTTAAGCGATTAATTATTGCTGCTCCTCTTATTTATTATTGTTCCAATTAATATATATATCTTTACTCATTAAATAAATTGAAACATCTTTTATTTTTCTATTGCTGGGAAATAGTTAGGTTACAATAGTCACCACGAAACTCCAGTCTCATAGCACAGACAATATCCACATTCCTGTTATATATATATAGAGCACACACACACACACAGATATTTAATTTTATACCCTGAAATAGCATCCCAGTACCCATCCCTGTAGCCCACATTTTCAGGTGAAAGATAATAAGTATTAAGCTCAGGAATGGTAGGGTTGAACAGCACATTTGATCATAATACACTTAACATTAAAATTTAAAATCATTGATCATTCATTCAAACTGCATGTTCATCATTCAGACTGCATAGTCACCAGAGCAGGTAATATGTGAATCAGATCAGGTCCCTGTGCTCACCCTGACAGGTCTAGAAATATCAATTGAAATTTTCAAATCTCCACTCTTGGATCTAGTTACATCATGTATAAGCACTCATGAACAACCAGGTGTTTAGAAGAAATTTTTCCAAGTGTCCTTTCCACTTCGCAGTGTTTCTCTTAGTTTCCAGGATGTAAGGATGAGGTTTAATAAACAGCAACAAAATCCCAAATTTGGGGACAGCAGGGGGATGGCTATTAAAATAACTCAAACCAACTATAAAGTAATGGAAATTTTAAAAAGGAATTATAATATGCTGCACTTTCAATGACAACCCTCTCTCCTTTAGGTTTTAGGAGTTTTTATTATTTTTTCCTTAAAAAAATTACCTTTTTATTTATATCCATCAAACAGAGCAGACTGTTCAGTCTTCGGAAAGGGGATTCCGGATTTCCCTTCCAAGTCCCCACATCCCCAGGACATCTGGGGCATGGGGAACATCAACCAGACCCCCCGGACACATCCCTGTGGAACACTGCTTCAATGTAAAAGGCAATGCCCATGTCTCACAAAAAGTAAATGTGCGTACTGTGTACATTTCAGCATTCTCTTATTCCAGGAAAAGAAAGTTTCTTGTTTTCTTTTAGAGCCCCATTTTTTTGTAAACCAACAACCTTAAAAAAATACATTTGGATGACCCTAGAACTTTCAGATGATAAAGGTCATTGTTTATCATTTAATTTTTAAATTCCCACATTTTTGTGAACCAACAACCTAAAAAAGGATTGGATGATGCTGTGATGTGTGTTGAGAAGCAAGCCTTCATATACAGAAAAACATGATATCATCTATAGAAGTTGGTCACCGGAATACGTCATTTTATGGATAAGGAACCCTCCCAAGACACCCATCTCCTGTAAGTATATTTATATTTAATGTAGCAATACCCTTAATTCATTTACTTCCATACCCTGATTTGATGGCATCCCTGTCCTGTACCCCACATCACCAGGAGACTGATAAAAGTATTGTTTACAGTGATGATAGGTTTGAACAATGTATTTGGTCATCACACACTTAACATCAAAATCACTTATCATTCATATAAACAAGCAATCTCCAGACTGCATATTGACCAGAGAAAGAAATATGTGAATAATGTTGATCCCTTCATACTCATACTGACAGTCACCCAACTGGGAGATTTAGATGGAGCAACTGCTTACTCCTCCCTGTGGAGGGCATCCAAAGACTAGGTGGACCTCCCTTCAGTCATTTAGTGGCTCTTCTGCAAATTAATACATCAAAATGGTTTGAAGCATAATAGATCTCCACCTTAGGATCTAGTTTCATTATGAATAAGCATTTCTACACAACCAGATTGTTAGAACAATTTTGTGAAAAGTGTCTTCGAATTCACTTTACATGAAAGAACATGTCCATAACTTAAAGGAAATAGAAAGTACATACCAGCATCCTCCTATTCTGCTGCCAATGCTGAAGTTGTTCACGCTGACTCCTCCATGGGCCCCCCATGTTTGAATCAGGGAAGCATCCATCGATATCCATGGATTCCCTCAAATTCTCATCATGCATAGCCTCATTTTCATGGAGAGTTGATAGGGTGGTACAATCCAGAGGTTTGCAAAGCCCAAAATCTGAGAGCTTCATATGACCATTTTTATCTAAAAGAAGGTTATCCGGTTTTATATCCCTGCAAACATGATAAAATGGAGTCATCCTATTTGCTAGCTCTAATAGAAATTTGGCTTCTGACTTAGAAGTAGAGCTTAAAAGATTTCCTCACAGGGCAACATGGCAGTAATGAAACAAACGATGTTTTGCTCCAAGCAAATTGATACCTGTGTATGTAATTATGCTTATGTATAGATTCTATAGCAAGGACACTCTGAGCAATATAGAAACGAGCCACATCCTCTGATAAAGTCTCTTTTCTCATAAGAAGGGTCATCATATCACCTCCAGGCAAATATTCCATTATTAGATATAGATACTCGGCATCTTGGAAAGAATAATAAAGTTTCACAATACAATGACTGTCAACTTCTGCAAGTAAGTTTCTTTCTGCTCTGACATGTTCAACCTGTTCATAAGATATATAAGCATTAGATTCTAAGAATGCAACAGCCCCTACCATTTCGAAAAAATTGAAAGCATATACCCTTTTCATAACCGTTTCATTTGAAAACAAACTAATCAGAAGTTTGCATGCATGTTACATTTCCATCAAAGAGAACTTCCATGTAAAGATTAAGCTGTAAATTGTTGAAGAAAAAACTTCTCTGCCAAAGGATGGCTGGAAACAAGAAGTCCAAGACCATATAATATGTACAAGTACATAAAAGACACAAGAAAATTGAAAATTCTCCAAGATTGACGGCATAGATAATTCTTTGGGAATCAGGTTTGAAGAAATGTGTAAAAAAATGTACATGTACATGTGTGTGTGTGCATGTCAGGTGTGTGTGTGGTTGTGCACTCGCATACATATACGTTATACATACATATATGTATGTGTGCACAAATGCATAGGCACACGCACATGCTCACACACACACATGTTTGTGCATGTGTGGGTATGCACATGTGCATGTGTGCATATACGTGTGTGCCATGCATATGTGAGTGTGCATGTACACATATATATATGTGTGTATGTGTGCATGCATGTGTACACATATATCTTACCTATAAAGAGAATACCTCTATCTTATCCTTCCTAAGAAAGATCATCTTCCTATGGAAAAAAAATTATCTCTCTACGACAAAGGAGGACTGCAGATCTACAATGAGAATCCAATGTTATTATCAACATGATGAGCAAAATCACCTTGGTGAATTTTATACATGCTATAGAAAGGGAGAGGTAAAAACAGGACAGGGGATCAGGGCAAACCACCCCCCCTATCTATAGCTATTATAGAGGCTGTGGGGGCAAGTGTCATGCTCAGCCAATGAAAGGGAATTTACACACTCGACCAGTCAAAAATGGGGCTCCCTCCTTTCTCCTCCCTTGAGCGAATTAGCCACTCCTCTCCATCATCAAGTGAAAAAAGTGAGCCACTCCAATTTATTTAGAGAATATTTATGATACTGGAGTTGCAAAGCAAGGCAACTATTTTATTCTCTCCTAGTGATAGCAAGGAGGCCCCCACTATAGAATAGGATATTTGAATTGTGAGTGAAGTAAGGCAACTATGGATTGACCTAATTGTGTGTGTGTGTGTGTGTGTGTGTGTGTGTGTGTGTGTGTGTGTATAAATCAGGCAGAACATTTGAGGAACCATCGTCCCTATGATCATACCACAACGCTTATTTCCATCATCAAGGAGGCAAAGACCAACATATCCATGGTTTATTGTTAATTTTGAAAACTTTAACAAATCCTCTAACAATGTGACAAGAAGTTTGTAGCTCCAATGACTCAAGATACAGGGCTTGACATATGTGATAGTTTTCTTGGTTTAGACATAGTACAAGAACACTTGACCAAGTCCTTGCAAGAACAAGCAAAGCAAAGTTGCCAACTCACCAACACTGTTTGGTATATCAATTTTGTGATAATGACACACAAACTATATGACAAGAATATCATAAACATATTTTGTACAAATACATGGCAAATACAGCCTTTGCAACTTACATACCATCTGATGCACAATCTTGGCTATGATGAAACCAATAGACATCCAAACACAACCTCAGGTCCAATCCATCTCTATGGTATGCTATGAAAAGAGCGCTACAGTTGGACACTAACCACTAATAACATGTTAAGTCAAGGTTCAAGTTTGTGTTCAAGTTCGGGCAAGAAAAATTATGGAACAAGTTCATCAACTATCAGAATTTTGGAAAAAATATTGTGATTAAGTTCAAATAATATAAATCTACACCTTTTTTTATTTTTAATAAAGCATACCCAAATCTAAACCTATTTTCAAACCATCAAATTTTGGTCCTCTCATGGGTCTTGGCATAGCAGCAAAAATCTTTTGGGGAAAAATTTGGCAAACTAGATGATTTAAAGCTCTTTTTTAAATTGGAACTTAATCAAGAAAATTTTGAATTTCCAAAAAACATAGAAAAGCACAAAAGAAGATAGAGAATAACCTGTTTTTTCTTTTTTTTTTTCTTTTTTTAAAAAGTTCAGAGCCTCTCTTGAGTCATTCAGCCACATCACTATCATAGTTGCACTCCTTTAAGGAGAGCATAATCATCATCATTATGAAGCTCATCAAGGTTAATTGATTGGTCTTCCTCAACAGTATCTGATTTTTTCCATATGAATTAGATTTGGCAATTGAAAGTGAAACAAAACAATGATTACAATTACAATTATTTCAAAACTCTCTCCTTGAGCTTTTTTCAACTTTGGGCAGAGGTTGTAGTGAATGAAAATCAAGTCATTCATCTGTTGTTGTGTCAAAGGGTTGTGTTTCTTGGAATGTATGTGTTCAAAAACACTTGAAATATTCTCAAAAGGGGATCTATATGGCTGGATCAAAATGCACACCACTGTCCATTGAAGATTTTTTGCATCTTGGCCACAAAATTCCCACCGATACACAAAAAACACAAAAAATTTTGAGATGATATCATACAAGATATACCAAGAACTTAACACATTTAATGTGCATGTCTACAATATTTAAAGATTGTCAAAAATTTATGCACATTTAATGTGCATGTCTACAATATTTAAAGATTGTCAAAAATTTATGGAGTCTACTAGGTTTGAAGGTCTTCCTACATTGCACGGCAGCCATACTTGAAAAAAAAAACCCTTACCTACTTGTAAATTGACAAATCTACCATAACTTCATCCAATGCTGCTAAAGTAGGGAATATTTTCTCCATGCACTTCAAATGGCCCTATGTGACCTTAGCATCGTCTTTGAATGAGAATATATAGAACAACATTGGATTCAAATAGCATCCAGCAACATGGAAAGGTGTCATGTCCCCAAAAATCGTAACTAAAAAACAAAGTATTGGAATACTAAATAAAAATCAAAAGAATCTAAATATAAAGTCAAGCAATTTAAATATCATTACAATTATGTTTTAATTATAATAATCAAATATAAAAATATAAATGTTAAACGATATAATATTATTATTATAATATAATACTATATATAAGGAATAAATACATCAAAATGAGAAAACATTAAGGTAAAACACACAACATAAAATGAATACTAGAATATAAATATTACTTATGACCAAGTATAATATTTTAGATATTATAAGGGACTAATGATATCAAGTTTCCACAATCCATATTAAAGTATTTAGTATTGCTTCTGGATTAGATTGCGTAGAAGTTTTTGCATCAACGTTTCGGATCACACTCCGCGATCCATCATCAGGATGGTAGAGAGCAAGAGGAGATCTGAAACATTGATGCAAAAACTTCTACACAATCTAATCCAAAAGCAATACTGAATAATTATAAGGGACATTACAGATTTAAATTTATCTAAGGATCGGGCACAATAGAAATTACCCTGAAAGACAAATCTATTTTCCGTCACATCTTACCTTACATATAGGATTGCAATGAGTATTATCAGAACAACTATGATATCGGTTTGAATATTTTAATACAGATCATTGCTCCAATAATCACAGGTATTGCTTTCCGCCGCCATTTGTATATCAGTTGCTAAGGTGTGAAGATAATGTAGGAGTCTCATTCCTATTTACATACTAATTATGAATAATATCAAATGTCGCACCAATATCCACACCAATATGTGTTGCTTATTCGAGGATAGCATTCTCCCGAGAAGTATTAATCGATACCCCTGAAATGGACGCAAGCTCATATCCACACCTCATTACTAGAAGTTATCGGGTTCCTCCTTTACTAGGAAGGATGACGCTATGACGTGGAGGTAGAGCGCAATCTGAGCCCTTCAATTGGCCACGTCCCTCTTACAAATACTAAACTAACAAAAATACGATGATTATTATCCTTACAAAGCAGCACATAAGTATAGAAACCTTTTTCAAAGGTCGTATCCATTCGGAAGGACGTCTTTATTCAAGAGACGCATCCTTCCTTTCTAAGACATAAAGATATAAAGTAATAACCAGAAGTAATGAGGAGGGATCAAGAACAGCTTTAAGCCTCACTCGGCAAACTGGAGACAGCGACCATACTAAAATAAAAATGCTTAAACATTTCAACAAACACTAGTTGATATTAACTAAAGGTCACGACCCATTAAGAGGGCCATCTCAAATTCGAGAGGTACATTCGTTCTCATTAAGTTATTGAAATTTGAAAGGACAATAAAAGGCATCATGGAACAAGAGGAAGGAGAATAAGCCACAAAAAAGTTAAGTGATACAACAACTCAGGTGATGTATTCACTTAGCCTTAATATTTAGCAATCTCCAAATAGCAGAACAAAACTCATTCAATGATAGATGCCTAAATATGCAATGCATTAGTTCTAGGTCCTGCATTCTATGTAATATGACCAATAGCCTACCCTTAAGGGACCGATCAGATTGCTTTCATGTTGTGTCTAACCCTTGAACGTCTCTATGCTTATAAGTCTAAACTTGAATAGGCAAGCCTCGTTTACAGTCAACATAATCTGGTTATTGAGATTATTGCACTTTCCGAGATAGTAATTCTAACTTCTATATTGATCATTCTCTTTTAGCAAATATATATATTCATGATGCTATGTATCAGTAGAAAGAAATATGGTTAGGACTAACAGTAGGCTGATATATATTATTTATTCATTTAGAATTGCATATACATAATAGATATTGCTAATCTGATTATTGATGCAATGCTTTCTTTAGTATTATCATAATGATGATTGTTCTAGAAAATGATGTAATATGGACTTGAAGAATCAATGATAAATAAAAATGTATTTGATTGCTTAAAAGGTTGTCCTCCGAGTGTTTGCAAGCCTACTAGGGAGGAAGGGCCTGAGAAAGGTGGTGCCTAAAAACCCCACTCAAGTCCGCCCCCGGAACCCAAGGTAGGGATGGGCCATGGAGGGGTGGAAATTCCACTTAAGGTTTTGCCCAGTCCCGAGGCATGCGTGGGCCATGGAGGGGTGGGGGTCCCACTCAAGATCTAGTTACCCTACAATGCAAATAAGTGTGTAGCAAATCTAGTTACCCTTTTCAAAACTATCTCCTTGCCCTCTTTGAAGCAGTGCATCATACACAACACCCTCGTGTGATTGTAAATGAACTTGGTAACAACAACAATGCATTGTACACAACACCCTCATGTGATTGTAAATGAACTTGGTAACAATGCACGCATTTTACAATTCCTCCTTAATCCATTCAAGACTTCCAATGTCCTCTAGGGTTAGATCAAGCTTGTGTGCCACACACAAGCTATAAACATATTGAGATACTTGTTCATTAGGAGTATCTCAACAGCAGCATTGTTATAATAAATTGAACCACATTTGGTGGTCCTACATCAATGACAACCTTGTTAAACAATTCAAACAATGTAGCTACAAATTTAATCCTACCTAATGCATCCATGGATTTCAAAGAAGATCATGCCAGTATCACAAGAGATAAGGAAGTTGATGAGAGTTTGGTTCCTTCTATCGCTCCACTCATCTAACATTATGGTGCATCCAATCTTGCCCACTCTAATTGATGTTCGTTAGCATCCTATACTACATTAAGCATACCAACCCCTAATGTCTCATAGGACGAGGCTTTGATAAGACGTACAGTTGCAATAGCATCCCCATACCTTGCCAGTATGGAGACCTAACAACATGGAATGTCAAGCTAGAGTAGACACAAAAATTTGCAATCACCTTCACCTATTCATGGATGTTCTTCCTCCATCTTATATTCTCCAAATTGGTTTGTACTAGTGCAATACAAGGTGCAAAGAAAAAATTAATGATTACTCCACCTTTGTTCAAGTCACATGTTGTAGTAATTAGTGTAGACTAAGACTCCTTCAAAGGCTCTTGTGCACCAACTACCTCATCCAAAGGATTGCCACTATCATATGCAGAATTAGAAGCCACTCTTCTCCTTTTAGCCTTACTATCAAAAATTGCCTCAAGAGCCTACTTTTCCTAATGTGTTACATCTATGGGGCACTCTAGGCAAGTAATGGTGTCATGTCTTGCCTCCTTTACTCAATGCCATTTGAAGCAAAAATATGCTTCCATTGACATCATTCAAACAAAAATACATTTGACCTTGATTGTACCCAAGACTAACATGCAATGTACCCACACAAAGTCTCTCTGACATGGCACAATGACCAAATCTACAAAAACATTTGAATTCAATCTTTCATGTTCAAGTTAAATAAGAACTGATTTGGCAAAGAAAACAAACTTAACCCTCTTAACCCTAGACATTGAAAAAGCAAGCATTTAGGATTGGGATTAGGGTTGTATCTGCATACACAATAATGTTATGATTTTATTAATTTTCATAGTTTAACTGAATATGGTTGAGTTTAAGATTAACAAAAAACTAATCATAATTTTATAAATTGTGAGGTGTTAAGGAACCTTACAAACACCTTTAGTCAACTGAGCAACTTGAAGGAGTTGAATATAACAAATTGTCCAAAGCTATCTAGTCTTCCTCATAATTTTGGGTAGCTAAAGTCTTTGGAATATCTAAGAATCAAGTGAGGAGACAAGTGAAGCATTTTTCTTTTTTATTGATTACATACTATTGTAGCTTGTTCAAAGAATATTTTTGGTTGAATTATGTAGGATTGAGTCAATGGAAACCCATTAGATAGAAGGACTTCTTAAGGTTTCATTGGCAAACATAACAAGTTACATAAAATATCTCAACTTTCAAAGGGCTTGTCGGTGTCATGGGCTCAGTATTGTGTGCATGATAGGTGCAGCATCAAATACCCTTCATTTTCACTTTCTTTCTATATTTTGAATTTTCTATTTCAATTGTCATATTAATTGAACTTGAAAATTATGACTCTTATAAGAACATTAAATGTGATCAAGTCGTACAACTATAAAATGACACATCCTTTATCTCTCACTACTTCTAACTAGAATGTTTGATAAGCTCTTCAAAGTCGGGTAAAAAAATACTAAAATTATTGCGAGGTTGATTGCCTTCATATTCCTACATAGCTAGTAATCATTACAGAGAATTCACATTAATATTATGATTCCCTCAGGAAGGCAATTGCACATGCAAGCTTTGTCGACACTCTACAAGCATTATTTTAAAAATTAGATAACTAATTTTTAAATTTAGACTAAGCCTCCAATAATTAACAAACTAGGGATGATTCTCATTATAGGTGAATTTTGAAGCATATGGGAAGTTCCCAATAAAATAAAGATAGAAAAAGAAAAAAATAACTAAACAATATAAATGTCAAATGATAGCGTGTTCTACAAGGACTGAAATAAAAAAATCAATATTCAAAAATGATATTGCACAAATAGGAATTTGAAAAGCCTTAATAGAAAATACAAAAAGCTCAAGGAAAAAGCAAAACCCAACACAACTAAAAGCCAAGTGTCGACAAAATCCCAAAACTTTAAACCTAGATCAATCATGTTATTTACCTTAGTTTATCTTTGTCTAACAATGAATGTATTGGCCATAGTTGAAGTCATAGAGAAATGAAGGAAGAATTTGATGCCACCAATGTCTACCCTAACCCACATCTAGACATGTAAAAAGCCTTCCAAACATGAAACAGACAATGCAAAATTTTTCAAGTAAAATGATATTAACATCTAAAGCCCTAATCACCGAAAGATCACAAAACAATAAGAAAAAAACATAAAAACTCAGTCAAAATTGTAGTAAACTTGATTCATGTGATTTAAACGCATTTTAAACATGATTGGAGGAAAACGGTCAAAAATATTAACTATGACAATATAAGCCACATTTTTTCATTGGCTTCAAGAATTATTTCATGGCAATATAAGCTTCAACATGTTGCTTTATCTTCCACTAAAGCCAAGTGCAAAACAATTGTTAATATCAATGATAATGCACTATGGCTACATCTAGTTTTGTTTGATCTACAACTCCCTTAGACAACAATTCCATTTCTTTGACAATCAGAGTGTTTTGGAATTAGTGAAGATTATAGTTTACAATGCTTGCACCAAACATATAAAGGTTTGTCATCACTACATTAAATAGGTGGTTGATCTTGGAGATATTTCTCTCTTCTAGTCCACATTTGATGTTGTTTGTTGATCTAATGATTAAACCTCTTGGTTCTGTTTTGTTTGTTGAATTTCAAGAGGAAGTAAGGTTGTCTCTAGTTTATACATTGAGATATTACATATAATGTAATACTAATGTTTAGACTAATATGCACACATAGGCATTTATTGCTTATTGTGATGGTGTAATAACACACATTAATTGTTTAATAAGGGACAGAATGTAAGTTACAACCACCAAAGTTATTTACCTATACTTTAATAAAAGCAAAGTACACACATTGGAGTGTGTGTCAGACAATTCTCTCACCAATCTCCATTTGTTGATTCTTCTAAAAAAAGCCTTGAAATTCACAACTACTCAAAATAAAAATTAAAAACTTTAATAACATTGAGCGACAATGTTCTAAGCTTTGGTTCCAAGACTTTTGGATAAAGTCTCACCCCATTATACATCAGTGACATCTTCACCAATATATTGTTGTGAAATTCGAGGCCCAAGCCTGAGATGAGCATGTTGGACACATGAAGACACAAGAAGATCCCGATTTCAAATTTCAAGATACTCACTAAGGCTATGAAGATCAATTTCACACTTGATCATCTTGACAACATACAATGCCTACCCGCTATTCATGTCATATACTTCAGTAGTCATTGTCAGTCATAAAAAATGACTAAAAAATGTGGGTACCTGGGTTCTACACAGGCCTGCCATCTACATCATGCCATTCCAACCTGCAATGCCTAGGCTATTCAAAAAACTAGTCAAAAAGAGAAAAAACCTGGAAAAAATAATAAAACACATTTTACAATTGTGTAATTCAAAAAACTGCAGAGTTTTTCAGAAAAACCATGGATTTTGTCTGTAAACCCTTCAGACTTCTTCTTTTTGTCATTTTCACTTATGGGTAGCAGGTAAACAGATTTTCACTTTCACTTTGAGTATTTTAGCGTCTTTTAACTTCCCATGTTTTTCCTGTTTTAAACCAGAATAATTGAATTCCATTTATAATTTTGGTTTCTCATGCTGTTGTTGTGTATGTATAATTTGACTCTGGTTATTACTCCTATATATTACTGACTCCCACCTCAGCTATTAAAGATATTGTTTTTGTGCCCTTTAATCCTTGATATAGCTTGCTAGCCAAAGGAATGGTCTCACTTTAACACCTTATTGTTGACTAAGAGGCCCCCTTTGTTACATTTTTTTATCAACTTTCCCTTCAATCCACAATGTGGCTTGCTAGCCAAAACCACCATTGTAGTTACTCCATTTAGAATGATCTTAAGAGGCTCTTCCAATAGAATTTTTTTCATCAATATCCCTGAACTTTTTTGTGAGAGGCATAAATTTAGGCATCGATAATTAGGTTTATAAGGCATTACATCAAAGTGACTCAAGCTGAATCCAGTCCCTTGTGCCAAAACTTCTTCACTGCTTCCACTTCTGTAATCAACTTTGAGGAAAGCCCTATTGATGCCAAAACTACTCGACTGCTTCCACTTCTGTAATACAATTTGAGGAAAGCCCTTGCTGATACCCAATAATATATCAAGATGTAGTCTCCCTATTGTTTGAAAGTGAGTTTGAGTCTGCTTCATTTCTCTGGTCATCCACAAAGTGCCACATAATAGACATAGGCTAATCAACAATAGATCTACTCAATTGAAAATTCAAGGCATATTACATCCTTTTCTTTGGCGCAAGATAACAGAGATGACAGACAATCTTGTAAGTAGCCGACTCATGTGATCAACCTAACAACAAATGTTGTAGGGACCTGACTAAAGAAATAAAACTTAATATCAACTCTTCTATCTTCAAAAGAAGAGCTAACATTATTGATGTTGAACCAAGTTGAAAGTTGTGTAACACGGCACTTAGAGAGATAATAACCTACCTACCTTGCATTCATTCTTCTTTCTAATTCTATAGTATGACTATTATTTCTATTTGATAAAGAGCATTACACACTGTCTCATTTCACTAGTGTATCTTTCTGTGATCCCACTAACCGCCTTTTGTCATCATATGGGCAAAAATATTAATTTCACTTCATTTAATGTATATACATATAGTATATCTTTTGATGTCTAATTTGGAGTCTTTACAACAAAATATAGAAAGAAAAAGTCCACACAGCCAGATAAAAATTCTCTTAATATAGTTAGATATTATCAATGAAATAGAAGACTTAACAAGACAACCAGATTCAATTTAGTTATATGTAAACTATTTGCATCAGTCATATCCCAATGGAACCAGAGAGAAACCCTTTTTGAATAAGGTAATTAATTAGTGTTTTTTAAAACCATCAAAGACTAGCCTAAAATCTAAACAGACCTCTCAGTTGAGAACATTATTGAGTCAAATATTGACAAAATGACAAATACAATAGAAAATATGATAAATCTTCTCAAAATCAAAAGGAGGAAGCAGCTCATATTTGTGACCTAAACGGAAATCATCACCCAACAGCTTAGCTTTGGAGTTCTTCACAGGAAGTTAATCCTCAGAAGCTTAAGAAAAAAATTGGAATAAATTCACACATGAAAAGTGAAGAAAACTAGTAATATATATAAGAAAATATTTGTTAAGTGGCAAAACAAAGATTAACATCATCCTATTTGGGAAAGAACTGATAGTATGCATGAAATGATAGAATCAAATAGCCATAAATTAGCTCATTATAACATTTGTAACAGGTGGTGGGTCAAAATCTATGGCAATTTTAGTTAAATTGTTAATACACTACCTTATAATTAGAACAAAGCTAAATATATCAAGCAAAACAGAAAAAAAACATAAAATACAGACACCTGCCCCCGACTAAGCATCTCTGACTTCTTCAACTTCTTCATTGCATATACTCGTCCCGTTGATTTTGCACGACATAGTTTAACCTGCATCATAAACTCCATCATGATTAGAACATGTAACATAATTGTATAAACCAAATGATTAAAAAAGCAACATAATGCATGAAGAATGCTAAAATCAAACCTTCTAGCTTATAAACAGTTTCAAATCATGACAGAAAGGGAAAAAATGCTTTCTCATGTGCTAAAGTTTCGAAAACATGCATTAGAGAAATTATTTGCACATATTTCGTAACGAAAAACAGAAAAAGTGCAATTTCATACAAATGTAAAAAGAAAAACCCAATGCTTCTCAGATTCAAATGAGCTTAAGGCAAGCACAATTTGTCGCATACTTGGTTGCCACATTATAATTATACAATATTAACCTCAGAGGGGTTGGTGGTCGGATGTTCTCTGTTAAGGATACTAGCCGGTCCATGCCCTCTTCCTGCTCCAGAAGGCAGGGTAACAAGACAGTCAGTTGAGTCAGTCCTCCTGAGGAATGCTGGTGCCATCTAGACTCTTTAGTGTTTTTCTGTTTTTCTATGGGTATAGTTGGTCCTGTGAACTGGAGAGAAAATCTTTTTAACCATTTTTTTGGTTAAGGCTGACGTAGCTCTCCTTGATTTTTGGGAAAATATAGTTTCCTATCAAGAATTTTTTGCAGGACTGGCAGAGCCCAGATTTTGGGGGATTTAAATGAAATATTTTATTTTACAGGTGAGGGCGTTAATAGAACCCTTAATTTAACAATTAAAAAAAAAATACCAACATTATATTATGACCTATTACAATTATACATTAAAAGATAAGGAGGTATTCATACTCTGGATTATATATTTTCAGCAAAATGTATATCCATGTACCATTGTTGTAGATGTCATCCTTATTATTAAATACACTGTATCTTCTATTTAATACTTGTGGAAACCATGTAAAAGAACTATTATCTGTTACACAAAATCCCAAATAAGGTATAATCAAGCAAAGATTAGTTCCAAAACTCTACGAGTTACTTGTGAGCTGGGCAAGGCCAGTGAGTTGCTCAGAAACTCACTGGTGAGTGTTGGGTGAGAACTCAATGGGTAATTCATGGATTAACTCGCTGTTTCTCAAGAAAACCAAAGGAAAACTCTCTTGGCAGTGCAAAAAAACAGGCTACAGCCTTGCAAATTCAAAAACCCTATTTTTTAACATTTATAATATTTGGTTTTATACTCTTGAGTCCTTGCTTTAGTACATAGATTTTCAGTTGATTTGGAATTGTTTCAAGTGATGTTGTTGACCAATTCAGCAGATTTCTTGAACGGATTTGAAAGGTATGCAACTCTTTTTTGGGCTTTCTTAGGTTTTTGTAGTTTTTTTTTTCATTTTTGTTGTGTTCTAGCAATTTTATTTTTTTAATCCTCAATGTTTTGCTTTGTTTTTGTTTTTCTTCCTTCTTTCAAAGCTACAATTCAAAATTTCTAGTGTTGAAGCTTTATAGTTTTGTTATGTTTTTAGCTTTTTGCTAGGGTTCCAGCTTTGTAGATAGAGATGGCATCTATAAGCAACCGTAGGGGTGGCAAGAAAAGCAATGCAGCTTGGAAGCATGGCACACCAAAAACAAAGCCAAGAATGGTGGTGTGCAATTATTGTGGCTTGGGGCTGAGAGGAAGCATCAAACACCTCAACATCACCTCGCATAATCCCTAACCAAGATGTCCAATTGTGTCATTCAATGGACCCAAAGATTATACAAGAGATGAAGGTTACTTACTTTGTAAGAGGAGATGAAATTAAAAAAGAAGAGGACATTGGAGGCACTTGCAGCTATGATGAACTCTCCTTCTAACTCAAAGACTAAAGTAGTGGGATCTTGCCTTGGCCCATGCATATGCAGCTCATCCATTAAAGAAAGTTCTAGTTGGACACAATTACAAGGGTTCTTTGTTCCTCATAATACTACTTGCACACAACCTTTGCTCAAAGGTGTTGCATGGAACCAAGAGAAGTATCATGAGATGAGGTGGTAATCCCAAAATTCTGGTATCATAACATAACATTCTCTATTATTTCAAGGAGCCCATATCAAGGGCGGTTGCTTTCCCTAGTGTTGGAAAGTGTCCAATGCACCTAGTCCATATGATTTGAGTGGGCCTTTGTTAGATGAAGTTGTCAAAAACATTTAAACCATAATCTAAAATCAAGAGGAAATTTGGCTGAAAAGGGTTGTACTATGTTGTCCAAAGATAGACAAATGGCAAGAATCAAACATGGATCAACTTCATAGTGGTTTTGGGTAGACAATTGATGTTCTTGAAGTCCATCGATGGCTCCTTCAAATTGAAAATGATGAATTCCTATATGATATGTTGGACAAGGTTGTCATGGAAGTGTGCATGTAGAATGTAGTCCATGTTGTGATCAACAATGCAAAAGCAAGGAAAGTCACCCTACCAATTTTAGGAGCCATTGTGCCACAATGACACCCATTATAATTGATCTTCTACTTGAGGATATAGAAAAACTTGGATAGGTGAAAACTATGGTGGAGGCGGCAAGAAACATCACTAAACCTATGTACAACCACCCTTGAGTGTTTAATCTAATGAGAGAGCAAACCAAGGGAAAGGATCTTGTGCAATTGAGGGTCACAATTTGCCACCAACTTCATCACATTGTCAAGCACTTTAGCCTCACTAACATCTCTTCAGTAGATGTTTGTGAGCACTAGGTGGTTGGAATCTCTATACTCACTAAATATATCTACAAACACCCTTGAGTGTTTAACCTAATGAGAGAGCAAACCAAGGGAAAGGATCTTGTGCAACAAGAGTCACAATTTGCCACCAACTTCATCACATTGCCAAGCACTTTAGCCTCACTAACATCTCTTGAGTAGATGTTTGTGAGAACTAGGTGGTTGCAATTACTATACTCAAAAAAAGGCAATAGGGAAAGTGAAGACCATTTTTAATGAAAATATTTACCAAGAGCATGAATGAGATCCTCAAAGTAACTTTCAACTTAATAATTAGAACCTTACAAAGTAATTCAGAACTTTTTAGTTTTTAATTTACATTTTATTTATTTATGTCACTCAAATTTTTATTAATTTTGTTTTAGTAATCCATACTATTTTATTTTAGGTGACGAAACCTCTGGTTAGGGTTCCATGCTTGGTAATTGGGGGTAAAATCCCAATGCATTATTTGCATGGGCCCTAGACAAATACAATGAGACATCTAGCAATACCTTGGGTCAAACAAAAGAAACTATGAGCCCATTTCATGCATAATTGATCAAGACTCAAGCAACTCCACCAACACGTGCATGTAGCAACCTAATACTTGAATCCCAAGTTTTTATTTTTCAATTCCTTTAGGGATGATGAGGAGTTTGTAGATGAACTCGGCATGCACATAGAGAGGATGATCCACCAAAAGAAACCCTCAAACACACAATTCTTGGCAAGTTACAAAATTTTCAAGGGTACAGAGAGGAGCTTACTTTCTTCAGCTCCATGCATTTGAGGAAGAATGACCCAACAACCAAACAAAAAAGCATTCTATGGAGAATAACCCAGCCACAAAGTAAAAAATAACTAAGCCTGTCAAAATTTAAATTGTAGTTTCCTAAATAGTAAACTTGTTTAATAAGTGCAATTGTATTTTACATACAAATTTTTAAAAGTTGTCCTTGCAAATTGGTGATGGAAAGATTATGTTGTTAGCATTTTTATCCATAGCTTTCAATGCAACATTGAATGGAATAATGTGCAGAGTAAAACCATTCTTCAAACTAGAAGCAGAAGCTACTTTTAAACAAAAACTAACCTAATCTTAAAAATATGCACTTGTTATTTTACAATCTATACAATGGTTTCTAAACAGGTCACACTTATGCTAAAGAAAAAGATACACCAACTCAAGGAAAAAGATCTTTATACTTTTTTCTTCATTTTTTTGTTGGAGGATTTTATATCAAACCCACAAAATCATCTTGTTAAGTGCAAGGCCCCAACACCATAAGGGATGAGGTCAAGATCATGCCCTAAGTGACTTTGGTGGAATAGATACCCCTCGGTCCTTGGCTCTTAGTCAACAAGGTTTTTCACAATTTTTGGCTAAAAGTAAACCTTACAACTACCACACTTATGTTCTTCAACTAAAGATAGAGACTAAATTATGTAAGTATACACAAGGATAAGATTGGTTTCAACAATACAAAAGATTTGGTAAATAAGAAGAGAGGAATGACAAACAAAACTATCAAACCTACTTGGTTGACAATTTACCTCATCAGCACAAACATTGGACTTTATGAACTAAACACAATAGCTACATTCAAACCTAAAACCACCAACATAACATCTATCATAACATAAAGATTCCAATAATGGTTGAGTGACATTTGACTCATGAAAATTAAAATCACATAAGACACATAATACTTCAACATCAATTGAGCAACAAAATAGGCATAACTAATTTTATTGAATGAATAATGAATTCTTGATCCCTAAAACTAAGTGCTATCTATAAGCATTTACAAATTGCATGAAAAAAAATCAAAAACATAACTACAACTTCTACCCTAATAATAGATTGCTTGCATACAACGCAAGCTTTATGACAAAAACTAATCCACTAATACTAAATCTGAACTCATGTGGTCTTTACTTAGACTCCTAGCTAAGAATACAAAAACTATGAATAGGCTTTCTAGAAGGTGGGCTAAAAATAGCTACTATGTTGGTGTAATATTTTATTCACCTTGGATATGTTTTATCCTATGTGTGATATTGCACTAATTTATTAAGTCTAACTGGATAATTTCTGTTTACTTAGGTGGGATATGATAATGAGCTGCACACATTCTCCTTCCATAGGATCTTTCTTTCTTTTTTTTATCCTCACAAATTTGGAAACTTGGATAAGGAATTCTTTGTTCTTCGGTCTTCATCAGGTTTGGAATCTTGAGGCTATATATTGTAGCTCTTTCCTTTATTAATAAAATATTGAAGAAACTAATGTGAGCTTTTGTGCTTCTCTCAAAAAACTAATTATGTTATGTTATTTTGACTTCATTAATCATTTGTACTTAAAAATTTAATAATCTCTATCACCTGCAACAATTTTTGAGTTAATATCTATTTTGCAGATTCCAACATGGTATCAAAGCTTTTGTGCCAAGGTAGGTTTTTTATTTCTAATTGTGAGAGATTTATAGGTGTTCTTATGTTGCATGTAAATTTTCTTCATGCCCATTACGCTCTTCTTTTGCATCCCTCGATGATCTAGAGAATCAAAACAACTTGACAAAAACATCTAAGCTCTAAGGTTTACACTCTAAGGTTTACGCTCTAAGGTTTACACTTGTTTTTTTCTAAAATCTAGGCGATTACAATTTTTTGGTAGTCCTGACAGCATTTTCAGTTGTCCATAACATCCAAAAGACTCAATAAAGTCAGGTTTGGCTTTCATGACATCTTCATGCCCATCATGCTCTACTCTTGCATCCCTATATGATCTCGAGAATCAAAATGATTTGACAAAAACATCTGAGCTCTAAGGTTTACACTTGTTTTTTTCCTAAAATCTAGTTGATTACAATTTTTTGCTAGTTCTGACAGCATTTTCAATTGTCCATAACATCCAAAAGACTCAATAAAGTGAGGTTTGGCTTTCATGACATCAAATTGGCGATTAGGAAGCTAGTTTGCAAATGGGAGTTTGAACAATGCATTAGGCATAATGCTCATTTTTGGGGTATTTTTAGGCCAAACGAAACCTACCATTGAATCCAAAAGGCCCAAGAACACCCATTTCCATATAAACTAACATTTTTCAAGTTTGTGGTCTTGAGAAGGTTGAATTTTTTTTGCTAGCACTGATCATCTATACACTTGTTGCTATGCAGTGCTAATGTCATCAGATTGGTTGTCAGCATCATCGCTTCAAAAAGGGACCCCTCTCCATTGGTTGTTTAGATTTTGAACCCCAGCTTTGGAAGACCATAACTTGGTCACTTGGACTCAAATCAGGTGCAATTTTCTATTATCTAGGGTAGAATTTTATGCTCTTTGTAGTGGTTTAAGTGGTTTTTCAATTTATCGCTTCAATTTTCCAAAATTTCAATTTTCTCAAAGATTTCACCACTCAACAATGTTTTTCAGAACTTCAATCATTTATAATTTTCACAAATGAGCTCCTTTTTGGGTGTTTTCTTTTTAAAGTTCATATTTTTCCAAGCTCTACACAATATAATTTTTAAGTTCCTATTCTATAAGCACGTATTACTTTTAGCATTTTGGCCACTTTTGGTACCTGTAAAACTTGATTAAATCTAGAATCTTGTATTGTAATCACACTAAAATGAAGTGTCTGACATTGTACTTACTAGGGGGGTCATTTTGGCAACTAAGAGTGTTAAAATTTAACAATTTGAGGGTGTTGTTAATGCACACACTCAACTTATAAAATGACAATTTCGTGTACTAGCCGGTAAGATCCCAGGCCTAATTTTGCACCAAATGTTTCACCACTTCCAAAATTTAATGAATATGCATTCCGTCAAACAGTTCACTTGTGTCCTCATTGGTTGTATGGTTTTTGGGTTTTACGGAATCGAGGAAGCATTTTCAAGTGAGTTGAATATTCTCTCTTCAAACAAGGAATATGAAGTTGTAAACTATAGTGGGACTCCAAGTTTACTTGGATATGAACATAATGTGTGATGTGAATTGGATATGCTTTTTGTGGATGAGGTTTGTAGTTAACCTTGCTATGGTGTACTTGATCATGCTAATTATGTAAGTGTTGAGGATGATGTTGCTGCAAGTCTTAATGATGAGGCAGAAGAGTTTGTTGATTCATGGAATACTCTTGATGATGGCAGCTTATATGAGGATCATGACATAGAAGAGATATTGCCTAGTTCAAAGCTAATGCATTATAGTAGTATTTCTTATGAGCGCTTCACTTTTGACATGGAAATGGGAGACATGTGCGATGCTTGTAATGACTTATATTTTGCGAAGTATAAGTATTTTCATTTTCCTTTTCATGTTGATAATTCTCTAATTTTGCATAATAGTGAAGTTGTTTCTAAGGAATGTCATAGTAATTATGACTATGGTATAATCGAAAAATATGACATCCATGGTATTATGCATCATAAGGATTCTAGCCAATGCCTGAATTTCCCATTTCACCAGACTTGGAAAATTTTGAAAGAAGCATGCACAGAGGTCTAATGAACAATGGTAGTGGAAACTCCAACGAGCAAAAAATGGATGCCAAAATTTTTAATTCAGGTATGAAGCTGCATTCAGTGGAGAACAAAGTGTTTGATAGAGGCAAATTCTTGTTCTACCTTTTTGGGGGCTTAGGGCCACCAATTGAGGTTTGAAAGTATGGGTTTCAATGAAGCATAGATTGAGCAGTTATAGAGCCCAGTGGACTAGGCACATGTTCTGCACCCCGGAGATTTGGATTCTCACTTGCCTTCATTGAAGCTAATGTCCCCAAGCAAGAGCCACTATTAGCATGTCTACAAATTTTTGGGTCTCTGTTTGAAAAAATGCAAAAAATTGTCAAAAATACAAAATCACCAAATTGCCTAAACCCTAGATAAACCCTAACGTCTTGTGTGCACTCTTTGTCTATTTTTTTGTTGACCTATTCGGTTGGTCACCCGCTACTTAAGTCCTCAATCAAGCCTCCCGTAACATTCATTTACAAGTCCCTACGCCTAGTTTACCAACCCAACAAGTTTTCCACGTGTAAAATTAAAAAACTTAAGTGATCCGCACTAATACCTTTAATGAACCCATTGTCCGCCACATGTCTTGTTTCCATTGGATTCTGCGAGTCCGCAAATCATATTTTATTACACAAAAAGGAAGCCGCGGAACCACGGAAAGGGTAACACCTATCATCTTTTGGCAAGATTCAACAAGTTCATGGATCTATGAAGGGGGGACCATTCTCTAGTTGCAGAATTGCGAAATTCTAACACATGCTGCTATTTTGCGTGTTTTCTTCTTTTTGAGAGCACCTTTTCTTTTGTTGTTGTCTCCCCCATGAACGTGTGATTTCCTGCCACATGTCAACATTCTAAGAAACATATATGCTCAAGGTAAATTAGATTAACAACCAAAATTCAAATTTTCAAGCGACTGTGATAGTGACTCTTCAAGCAATGATTTCAACTGCTTCCACTACCCTCATTGATTTTTTTCACAATCCCAAGGTAACTGAGTGGCAAAATTAACTAGTGATACCCTATAGGTGTTCTTCGATGTGCAATTTGGGGAGGTTTCTTTTCTCTTTCCATGAAGAGTAAATGTTTGATGCTCGGGGTTGTTCAAGGCATGATGAAGATCAGATATTGTGATCTGATTGGATTTCTTCCTTTTGGTTATCCCTAATTGGAATTAGAAAGATTATTCCATCATCAATTCTTCAATACATCCAAGATTATTCCCTACATCTTTGTCAATGAGTCTTTAGATTCTACATCTCATTCTTCTTCGTCTACTATCTATTGTACTTGATTAGAATTAGAAAGATCTACCCACGCTTCATCAAGTAGTGGTAAATGCCTTGTTATTTCTTCCCACTCTTTCCTTGTACAATTTCTTCTAGTGGAAGTGTTTTTGTTTTCCCATTGGGGCTCCAACCTCAACTCACACTCTGATTTTAGGTTTGTTCTTAGGATGGGCTTCAACTTGGGATTTGTACAAATGTGTCTTCTTCAACTAATTTTCTTAGCCTTCTCCTTCATTCTCTTTGCTCTACAATCCTCGAGAACCGCCTCACCTCTTGTTTTGTTTTTTGGCTACTTTATGGTGTGTTCCAATTCTTGTTTGGGAATAAGGGCATTAATTTTGGGGGACCCGACACCAAAATATATTTCTTTCTTCTTCCTCTTCTCGGTTTCTACCCTCATAGCATTGCCTTATTTGTTGTCTCTATACTTCCTAATACTGTTCAGCGTGCAAGTGTTGAAGTATTAAAAGATGTCTTGCAAGGATCCTTGGCATACAATCTGTTAGAATTATTGTCATTGATGTCAAAGACGTATGGACAAGATTGTCATTGATGTTGATTGCTGCTCTATTTGATGATTTAAATACATGAATTAATAATAGAGATGACAATGCATACCAGATACAAATGTAAAATATATCTTTATTTGCAGATGAAATTATTACAAAAGAAGACTAGAGATGGTCAACCAAGGATCAAAGTCGATCTGACTAGATCATCATACTCTCCTTGATGATACAAAATGTATTTAAAGGACTCGACAATTGCCAAGAAGAACACAACCGTCAACCAACCGATGCTTATAACTACCCAAAACCGACAACCAATTAATAAGTAGTCGAATAACCAATTTTATCAAAAACATAATAATAGACATTGTACACCAACTACATCATCCCCCCAAAATAAAAAGTCGTCTTCCAAGAGACATATAAACATCAAGTAACATTAGGGAAGACTTGCCAAATTGATGACAATATTGTGAACAAGGAGTAGTAACCAAACTTGGAACTGTACTTTGCAAACTTGGACTTGGAATGTACTTGGCAATTCAAATGAGTGCAATGGGGGTCTAGGGGCAACACCCCTTGCAGAGGTCTAGGGGCAACGCCCCCAATGGAGGTCAAGGGGTAGCACCCCTTGTGGGGGTTTGGGGGCAACACCACCAACGAGATCAAGAGGCAACGTGTTAGAGTTATCATACATTAGCTGATAATTAATTAATCTTTAATTGATTATTAGTCTAATTTATTCTCATGCACTTAAGCTAAACTTAGGAGTGTTTTATGCTTTATTAGTTGAGTTAATATTAGATCATTATGTCACATCTCATGTCATGTTGACACTTGTCATGATCTGATCCCTTTCTCATTTAGGGCTTTGCTCTTATAAGCATTCAACCCTCATTGTAATTACTCTCGGATATTATCTGGAGCTTTCATATCTTCTTGAAAGTCTCTTGCTTCTGTAGCTTTTTCTTGTTGAAGAATATAGCAATTCTTGTTTGTAGATCTATTGCGTGGAAGGTGTATTTGTTTGTTGTTTGATCCTGTGGCTCGTGGTTTTGTGCTTGTTTCACAATTCTAAGACAACACCGCCACCACCAAGCTCAATTTAAGACCTTCAAAACCACACAAAACTTCACAGTGTACCTAATTTTCATGACTTTTTAAGACGCAAAAAAAAATGTTGAATGAGACGAAAATAAGAGATTTTGGAGGTTATGGCAACTAGGGAAGGAAGTTGATGTATGGTGGTTGATGGTCGTAAGATGTGGATGCTAAATTTGGGCCGTACAATGCAAGAATGTCATTGCACGTAGAAAACTTTATATCATGTTGAGAATAAATGGAGCTACACCGACCATACTGTCCACCAAATGTTGTAAATAGAAAATATTGTGCACTGTGCAGGACATTTGGATACTAACCATACGACATTTTAAAGAGGATGTATGCCTTGTTGTTGTTGTAGGGAGTACTTTGAATGCAACCACCATACGGTAGGTGAGGGCATTCGTATGGTTGAATGGAATCAGCATCAAAGTCCAACAATCCTTACAAGCCGTACAATCTAGAATCCTACAAACCATACGGGAGGGGTCACTTCTTGTGCAAACCATACTACAACACCCCGTACAGTGGTGGATAGAGGTTCTCATACTATGGAACTTTTAGACCGTACTTTGCAATTATTGGATGGCCATACAACGGAACCTTCTATGTGAATTTGTACCTTTTGTCTAAGATTTCGTACGGTGTGGTGACTTGATGAGCGTATGGTATGGAAACCCGCCAACCATACAATGTAATCTCTACGTAATTGTACAATGAAACCCTCTGTGTTTTGTCTTGGATGTCATATGACTTGCTTCTAGAGTGGTCGTACAATGTGGAGACTTAATAAGTGATGTGCTTTGAAAAATTTCCAGGGTTGTACAATATTTATAATGTTCTTTTACTATCAAACAATGTAATTAATGCACTTTTTTAACCTTATTGTATGAATATTAATTGCCCTTGTCCAATGAAGCTTTATTTTTTGCCTTTGTACTTAACAAGCTTCCTTTGCTTTTAACTTTTTTTTCTATTTTTTTTCTATTTTTTTTCTATAAATTTTATGTGAAGATGATTTGACTTGACAAGTATTTATGCATTCCAAGTTAATTATTTTAGTCTTAGTACTCTAAGACATATCATCAGTAATTTTGCATTCTTTCATCGATTGCTCTTCACTGAGTGTTGTTGCTTCGAGAAAATTACAAGCCGAAAGAAATACCTTATAGCCCTCCATTTGCCAATGAAATAGGCAATGTAAAGAATTTGTTTCACCCTCTAAACATGATTGTAATTCCAAAATTCCTTAGTCATTTGGTTCCATCGAACCTTGACTCTTCCTCCATTCTTCTTTGACGTTTGAATCTGATAAGTACGAGGAAGATGTTTCCTCACTAACTACTTGGTTTTCAAATCAATTATATATTTCCAACCCTTATTCTCAATGGAGATTGTATTCTTTTTACAATTGTGATCAACTTTGGCTGCCACTAGCCAACCCCGACCTAATAATGCATCGTACACTTTCTTCCTTAATGAAATGACCACAAAGTTCAACAAAAATGTTTGGGCTACAATAATTACCTTTTGTCCCATTAAAAATCCAAGTACCTTAATACCTTGTTGATCTACACCCACCAGTTGAAAAGTTGGTAGCCAAATGGTCAAATTGCCAAGACTTCTCCAAGTGTCTTTTGGAAGTACAGTCACACCAAACCCGCCATCAACAATTGTATTGGTGAGATTCCTTCCAAGGATCTCCATATTCACCACTGATTGTTTCTTTGTTGTGTTAACTGTCAGTAAAATTGGATCAATCACTTGGTCACTCGATACCAAAGGTTCAATTATTGGATCTTCATTCTCACAAGATTCTAATTGGGTCATAGCATGCACCATCTCATTCTCCCTCGATACAATAGCATTTTGATGTTTAGGAATACTTTTTAATAAATCCACTACTTTAACTAGTACAATAGCTTGAAGTACTTGTCATGCAATATTTTTCTCGGATCGTAATTGATTTATTACCATACTTGCATCTACATTTGAGTGGCGTTGTTCATTGTCCATAGCATTCTCCACTTCAGTCCTTGCTTCACAAAGCCTTTATTTTTTTGTACGTGGGTCTGAGTACACAACCTTGTTTGCTTGGGCACAAGTAATGGCCAATACTTAATTATGCCTTACATCAATCATGTTGACACTAGCCTTTTGCTTCAGACATTTGGTGTCTTCGTGGTTTCCAAGTCCACACCATTTGCACAATAATTGCACTTTGTCTTTCTTGTTCTAGCAACCTCTTGCAAAATGTCCCCATTCACTACATTGTCGACATTATATGATAGGGCGTCCTTTGGGGTCATATTATATTTGGCTTCATCCTCCTCTTTGATTTTGATAACTGCCTGGAGATGCATTTTGTGGCATTGATGGATTGGACTCCTCTCCGTACGCAAAGAGTACTTGTGTACTCCTAGTCTTCAAATTGTATGGGCACTCCTTTAATGAATGGCCCCTAACCTAGCAAATCTAACAAAACATCTTCTTAGGACAATTACCTTTTGTGTGCCCCTCAAGCACTCAGTACACCATAGTTCATTAGTCTCTTTGTTGGTTTCTTTCTTTGCCTTCAATTCTTTCATCATTCAGAGCATGTCCCTCCAGAGTGCTTGTACCGTTCCTGATTCATCATCACTATTGTCATCCAAACTTCCATCTTCCTATGTTTTTCTTTTACTACACGAGGACATTTTATCTTCACTTTTTGTGTCCATCACTCGATTGTAAGCATCGACGTACATTGATGACGACGTGACTTTCATTTTCTTCCTTAATGAAGGGATTAACCCTTCGATGAACCATCTTTTCTTTAGTCCATCGGCCAGTTGGTTTTCCAATTTCACCAATAGTTCTTTGAGTCTATGATTATAGGCTTGTACATTCTCATGTTTTCCTTGCTTCGTGTTGTATATCTCTGTTATGATCTTGTTGTCATCCCACAACAATTTAAATTTTGTCTCGAATGTTTTTTCTCAATGCATCCCATGAGGCTGTGGACTATGCATCAAGTTCTGCAAACCAATCTATCACTATGCCATGTACCGTTGTTGGGAATGCTCTCAACCAATATGCTCTATCATCCTAATTGTTCGCTGCCCAAATTGTATCACATGTTTTGCAATGTCTCACAGAGTCCTCTAACTCATTCCTAATGAACTTTGGAAGTTTATGTCGTTCTAAATTCAGACTTGCTAGGGGAGTCACCATCTTACCTCTAGATTGCACCCTTTGTGACAATAACTTGATTGGAGAGTTTTGATTTGTACGTTCTAGTGCTTTCGCTGCACTCACAAACACGTCAGAATCCTTCACTCGTCCCTCTTCAACATTCATCACCCTTGGGTTGTCTTCGAGGTCCTTACAATGCTCCCTTTGTCCTAGCGTTATCGAAATCAGTCTTCCAATGTTTGGCTCTTCCGCCAATATCAAGTCTTCAATCTAGTGTATGGTGTTCTCGTACGTCTTTGTCGGCCCATCAATAGGTTCTCCCTCACCTTCCCCTTCGGCCGACTTTAATAGTACAAACAGTTTTTTGATGGTTGAGTTGGCAAGTTCTCCCTCCCTTCCCTTTTGCCCAACGGTGAACCTCCTTCATCCAACGGTGATGGTTCGAACGGTTCTCTAATGGTTCTCCTTTGCTTTCCCCTTCATCTAACATTGATGGTACGAACAACTCTACAGCTTGGTCAACGAGGTCAATGTATGCTTCATCGAGGAGCAATAGGTGTCGTGTTATTTCTTCCCACTCCTCCCTTTGTGTGTTCTCTTGTCATGAAAGTTCTCTTTCTCTCCCTATATGGCTTTTGGGTGGACTTGGGCTTTCCTTCACCCAAATCACCTTCTTCAACTTCACCCCTCAATCACCTCCTTTGTTCTCTTTGTTCGATGATCCTTAAAGATCACCTAATCTCTTGATCTTTGTAATGTCCCTTCTCAAACCCGTTTGGCCTTTTTAAAACCCGAAGGCTAGTCAAGGTAAAATTAGGGTTTCCTATTTTGAGGAGGTCTTTGCGAGAGATGGTGGATTCAATGCGGATTCATACGGGTTTTCGGAGGGCTTGATGGTATGTTATCGGCATTGAGCACTTGGTTTACTATTTTTAGTAAATTCTATTTTTGGCGCTTTCCAGATGAGTTCAGCTCGGTTGACTTCCTGCTTCAGTTTGGTCAGATGTTTGGCTCAGTCTTGGCTTCAGGGCACCTCCGGAGGGATAAGCTAAGTCATTTAATTAAAAAGTCACGTTTAAATATTATATTTTAACGTTGACCATGGGCCTAGATTAATGACTTAAAGATGTTTTTAAAAAGGGGTCTTTGAGGGTGGCGCCCTCATTAAAAGATTATTTTAATATTTCCCAAAGTCAAAACAATGTTATGAGGGGCGTAATTATCAAAGTTGATATTCATTTAAAATATCATATCTTAAGCCATAAAGGAGAAGTACGCCATCTTGAGGAGATGAGAGGTTTTGACCTAAAAGCTGATTTTAGGGTTTCGTGAAGTCAAACGAAACTTATAAAGAGGAGTCTTGTGCATCTTTTTGGGGATCTTTTGACGACTATACTGTTATGCTGCCGGATTGGCTCTGGGACTGCTTCGAGGAATGAAGGCCTCCTAGCTTGGGCATCACTTCGTGTTTGGAAGACAACATCTAGTGGTGAATTCATCGTACTGTGAGTGCATTTAGTTTGAGCATTGTGTTTAGCTTCGTGCATTGTTAAATCTGTTTTGGGCATTTTAGTGTTTCAGCATTTTAGCATCATTTAATACAGCAGATTGCATGTTTTATTCATATCTTGAAAAATACAAAAAATATTCTTCTGGGTATCGTCTCATTCTCTGTATTTGGCAAGGGCGAATATATTCTCCAGTTTCTGGAATTTTTAGTGCTTGCATTATTTTTAAAAAGAAAATCGCCTTTTTCAGCAAGGCCGTACCATTTAGCATTCTTGGGATTTGTGCATTTCTTATTAGTTGCATTTGGAGTCGGGGTTAAGTTTCTAGATTGAGCGCCATTGTCATATTAGTCTTATGCATCTTAGTTTGAGCAGTTTGAGTGAGTTATAAGGGAGATACGAGCATTTGAATCAATTCATAGGCTGCTGGTTTAAATTACAAAAAATGCAGATTTGATGAAAGCAGGAAATCAGAACTATTAATTACAATCTTTGTGCCGATTTGATGTGGCTTCGTGAATTCAGCTAGGAGAGATCTTATTGCATTGTAATGATTCATATTTTCAGCTCTAACATTTTGACAGGCGTATGATAACAAATTGTAAACTGACCAGTAGTACTGGCAGTCATTCTTAAGCTTGTTAATTTGACTTGTAATGCTCAATTTCATTTGAAGTTTGTAATAGATAGATCTCCGCCCTATGGTAGCTACTTTCCCATCTTGGGTCAGCAAGCACATTCTGGGTGTCGAGTAATTTCATCTTTCAGCATTTCTTTCTAGCATTGCTTTTGTATTTCACTCCGTCATATGGTCGCCCCTCACTCCGCATTGGATTGGGTAGCACATACTTGACGTTGAGTTCTTTCCTGCAATTAGAATAGAAGACCCTCTGACCAATGCTCGCCCATCTAACCTTAACGGCGCCATTCTGGTTAATCTTGATTGTGGTCTCTTCTCGCCTTTATTGGGGTCTAAGGGCATAAATCTCTCAAATCTTATCCGATTTCTTTAAGGCAATGTTGCCAAATGTTTACTGCTCTATCTGATAATTTAAATACATGAATTAATAATAGAGATGACAATGCATACCAGATGCATATGTAAAATATATCTTTATTCGCACATAAAATTATTACAAAAGAAGACCATAGATGGTCAACCAAGGATCAAAGTCGATTCAACTATATCATCATACTCTCCCTGATGATAAACTGTACTTAAAGGACCCAAAGATTGCCAAGAAGAACACAATTGTCAACCAACTGATGCTTATAACTACCCCAAGCCGACAACCAATTAAAACATAGTCGGATAACCAATTTTATCACAAAACATAATAATAGACAATGTACACCAACTACAAATGTCAAAGGTGATGTCAAAGGAGAACAAATTACCATTCATATTGTGGATAAAGAGCATTGAATAAAGGCCAAAGGCCAATAATCATTGCAAGGGCAGATCACATTATTTCAAAGTGATTAAAGAGAATTTTCATTTGCTATTGCTGGTCAACCTCCCTCGATCTTGGCGCCCTCATAGGGAATTAAAAAATAATTAAATTAAATTATTTTTAATTTTTTTGGGCCAATCCCCTAATAGTAGCACCGCATTTTGAAATTAAAATTAAATAAATTTATATTTTTAAATATAGGGGCCGACCCCTTATGAGCACCCAAGTTTGCTATTAAAGGGTGCATTGAAAGGGTGTAAAATAATAAGTCGCTTCTTTTGCCAAGCATTGGATCCCTCCAAATGGTTGCCTATCTTGGTGAAGATATAAGAGGAGTTTGTGGAATGTGGAGAACGATGAGTGTGGAAGATAAAGAGAGATATAATATATACACCAGCAGATTGTGTGAAGAGATCATAATAGAAGATTATTCAAAGGCATATTTTTGAAGGAGAATTATCAAGAAGAAAAATACTTTGTTGAGTTAGCTTGGTAGCTCATATTGAAAGAGATTGGTGTCTCTTATTGAGTTGGTGCTCAAGTGTTGGGGATTGGTGTCTCCAGTGGGTTGTGTTGTGACCTTTTCACACATCACCCCATTCAAAATTGAATGGGGACCCCCTAATTTTTGCTCCATTCTGGTCTTTTGGCTTTGGTTTTGTGTCTGTCTCTCTCTGTTCTGTCTTTCCTTTATGGTGACGTACCTTTCTTTTGACCTGGATTGAAATTAGGGTTAAGTCTGGAGAACATTTTGGTGAATTAGGATTTTCACCTTCAGGCTACTTTGAGGTCAAATTGAGTTGGCTAATTGAAATCTGAGCTTAGCATCACTATCAGAAGGCTTCCAGCAGATTCCCACTGAATTTTCACTGAATTCTAACAATTTTCTATTTTTAGTAAGTACCAATTTGGGGCCTATTTTCTTGGGTTTTTCAAATTCTAGCTATTGCACTGCACTTAGGATACTTAGAACTCCTCACTTGCAAAATTTGAGCTGAATCCGACAACTTGCTATTTTTAGCAGTCTGGGCTTTAGGAGCCATTTTCAGGGTTTGCATGTGTGATTTGTGAATGCATGTCTAGAGAATCCTTCTGGGTTTTTCGAGACCTTCGCAGCGGTATAACATGCAAGTCAGGATGATGACTTTTAGCAATTCAGGTTTCGAAGTCTATTTTTAGGGTTTGCATGTTGGATTTTTCAATGCGTGTCAAGTTATTCTTTATGGGTTTTTCAAGAGCTATGCAACGAGATAACATGCAAGCAGAGTTGATCGCTTTTTAGGAACTTGCTATTTTTAGCCAATGCTCGCATGCAGGCCAATTTGCTAGGTTTTCTGGATTTTTTGAGATCTCTCAAGCAGTGTAACATGCAAACTCATCCGACAGCTGATTGGTCACTTTTTCAAACATTTACTATTTTTAGCAGGATCACTCTGGTAGCTACCCAGCACTTTAGTATCACGAATGGAGCGACATGGAACAGAAACGAGGTCAAACGGAGGTCATTTGAGCCACATGCAAGTCAGATTAGGGTTTCTAGCTTCAGGACCCAAAATGAAGGGTCAAACGCCAAAATCTCTGAAAACTGAAGTATTCTATTACGATTCGTATCTTTCAAGGAATCCACTGGTAAAATTTGAAGGCAATCTAAGCACTTACTATTTATAGTAAGTCACTCCAGAAACAAGGCTATAAATAGCAGGTCAGCCCGAGGAACCAGTGTGAACAGGTCAAGCAGGTTATGAGGACCCCATGGGACAAATTCCAAGTCAAACGGAATTGCAGAAGTTTGAAAATCAGGCACTTGCTATTTTTAGCAGGTCCATGCAGAAGTATTAGGGTTTCCTAAAAGATAGGGCGAAACGCAAGAGTCTCCGAAAAATGGTACCCTATCATGATCAACATTCTTCAGGGAGTGTACTCATGAAATTTGAGCTCATTCTGAACACTTACTATATTTAGCAAGTCATTAAAAATGGCAGGTGCATGCAAACATCAGGTGTCAGCGGGCTAGTCTCGTCACGAGGATCAAGCTAAGCAAAGTCAAGCCTTTAGAAGTGGAAAATCACGAAGACTCTGAAGCTTTCTACAAATAGCAAGCTAGGGCAAGTCGAGGAGAAAGCTTGAAATTCCCTCAATCATGAACAATCAGAGGCACCACCTCTCAAATCCGCCTTAAGTCAGAGAAGAGGCTCAAAAATCATCTGTCTGAGAAAGTGAAAGCTCACCTAGGTAAATGCGCCCAAAGGAGAGGCAGGTTGCTTGGAGATTTGGCTAAGGCATCTAAATTGGAAGTTCAAGCCCCTAAATGTGCCTCAGCTTGAAGGAGGAGGTAAAGAATTGTTTAAGTGTTGAAGAATGGAAGTACAACCCCTCATATGCGCCTACCTTGTGGAAATGAAAGCTTACCTAGTGAAATGCACCCCCAAATGGAAGCAGACCCCCTTCGATGCGCCCTAGTAACTTGAGGTTGATTGAAAAATTTCTAAGCATGAGAAAGTGGAAGCTCACCTACCTAAATGCACCCAAAGAGGAGGGAGCATGTGAAAAATACTCTAAGTGTTGAAGAATTGAAGTAGCCCCTCCAAAATGCGCCCAAGGTGGGAAAAGCATTAGAAAATTTTCTAAGGCATGAGTGAATTGAGAGTACAGGGGTCCAAATGCGCCCAAGGTGAAAGGGTGAGGTTATGAGTTTTGCTAGGTACTTGAAACTTGAAGTCAAACCCCTCAAATGCGCCTTAAGAAGCTTTAAGGATTTAGAAATTGGCTAAGGCAAATAAATTGAAAGTAGAGGGGTGGAAATGCCCCCAAGCCTCAAGGTAGGAGTATGAATATTTTCTAGGTGTTCAAATTGAAAGCTCACCTATGGAAATGCGCCCAGCTTGAAGATGAAGGTTTCAAAAAAGTTCTAAGTCTGTGAAGTTGGAAGTAGGCCTACCTAAATGCGCCCCAAGGTGGAATAAGGACATGGAAAACAATCCAAGTGTTACAAATTGAAAGTTCACCCCACTAAATGCGCCCAGAGTGGAGAAGAAGGTAATGAATTTGTCTAAGTGTTGGAAACTAAAACCTCAACACCCTAAATGCGCCCCAGCTCAAAGGAGGAAATGGAAAATATTCTAAGTGTTGGGAAATGAAGGTACAACCTCCTAAATGCGCCCTAGTAGAGAGTTGGATTTAGAAATTTGGCCAAGTCATTTAAAATGAAAGCTCAAGGGTGGAATTGTGCCTAAGTCAGAGAGGGGGACTTGACGATTTTCTAAGTCTTGAAAATTGAAAGTATGAGGTGCTAAATGTGCCTCAGCTTGGATGGATGATAAGAAATAGTCTAAGTGTCACAAAATGGATGTAGAAGGGGTGAAATGTGCCCACCCTGTGAAGGGAACTCAGAAACTTTCTAAGGCATTAAAAATCAAGGCTCCATCACTCATATACGCCCATGTTGAGATGGTGAGTTGCAAATTGACTAAGGCGTAGAAAATGAAACCCCATACCCCTATATGCGCCTATGTTAAGATAGAGAGTTGAAAATTTTCGTAAGTGATTGAAAATGGAACTTCAAGAAGTGAAATACGCCCACCTTATTGAAGTGAAAGTTGGCCTAGTAAAGTGCGCCCAAGGTTAGAAATAAACATTGGTGAAAATATTTTCAAAGGTGAAAAAATTAAATGTACCCCTTCGCCTTATACACATGAATTTCGCATTTTCTGAGGGGAATTTTCTTCTAGGTATTGGATGTTTTCAACAAGGAAATAATTTTGAAGTTTTCTACACCTCACTGGAGGTTTTAAAATGAAGATTTTGAGGAGGCGCCTAGTTGATGGAGATTTTTGAGAGAACAAATTTTCTGAGGCAGTGAAATAAAGTGAAATATGCCTAAGTCAAGAAATAAAAAAAATTCTAAGGCATTCAAAATAAAATGTCTTGATAAAAAACGCCTTTGTCAAGGAGGGAAATTTTTAAACACTGGAGATATTGTTGTAAAATTTTCCAAGAATGTTTGAGTCCACTGAACGTTACATGCAGTCAATTGGGAAATTTCAAATTTTTCAAAAAAGAAAGAATTTCCAGCAATAGCAAATTCTATGACGACTCTATGACGACTGGGCATATTTTCGCCAGCTTTCTCTCCAAATTGGGAAGTTACTAAGTAGTGGAGAAGAAAATTTATTGCCACTGCTAAAATGGACACCTTCTCACAATTATATAAACTGCGAAGTTCTTCATTTTTCTTCACCAATTGCAGATTTGAAATTGTGAGAAAAAGAGTGTTGAGAAGAAGAAATTTCTGAAGTGAGTGAGTTGAGTTAGATTTTTACAAGTATCAGAGTGATATTATTGAAAGTCTCAAGCCTTGAGGACGAAAGTTTTGAAGTTGGAAGTCAAAATTCTTGAGGTTTGGAGTTAGAGTTTAATGTTAGATAAGTTTTTATTTTTCGAAGTCAACTCCATTCTTCAACCATCTCATGGTGATTTTATTCTCTAAAATCAGAATTCTAATGCTTATGTTTTGTTTTGCAGATGGCTAAAAGAGGAAGGGGAGATGTTGCCGGAACAAGCAAGGCTACAGGCAAAGCACCACAAGCAGAAGCTGGCAAGGAGAATGCATCTAGGCAGGCGATTATTAAGAAGCTCAAGAAATCATTTCTTCCTGAATCAAAGTTTGTTTCGAAGTTGGGAGGGTTGACTGACACCAATATTGGTTCTTTCAACCTCGGAGCACTCAAAGGCAAGATGTACGAGCAAGGTGGTCATCAGCCATCAATTACAGCACATAATATTATGAAAAGCCAGCAATCCAGTGTCCAGAGCTGATTGCAGAATGTGCTAATTGCTACAAGCCAGATCACAAAACAATAGTTCTCATGATGGCAAGTTGTTCGCCAACCTGACGCCATAAGCTATTGGAGAGGCGTTCGGAGTTCCTACATTTGAGAAGATGTTGTACAAGACAAAAGAAAGAGTTGACAAAATGTACGCCTCCACTTTTGAGAGATGTGCTAGAAGAATTAATACAGCCTAGATGCGGAAGCCTAGACCTCCTAGCCCCAAGTTGCCCAAACAGATTATCTTAGGGGAGCTGAAACAAGAATAATGCGATCTCATTATGATGCTTAGTCGGGTGAACGGGAGCCCTCAAGTATATATTTTCAAGCCATCGATGTTCTTCTATATCAGCGTGGTGATGGAGGGAAGAGAATATGTCGACTGGGCAAGAATGATTAGTGATAACATAGATGAACAATTCAGGAGCCTAAGGAGGACAAAGACTTTTTACATGAGCTTGTACATCATCTATATGTTGGCTCGGATGACAAGGTATAGAGGGATCACTTATAAAGAGCCAATTGGAAGCGGTCCTGATCAGTACAAGATTCATGAAGCCTGCACGCAGTTACATTTGACCAGCACCTCCAACTTCAAAAGGGTGAACGATGCTTTTACTATGCACATAACAAGAGCTCTTTAGCGGAGAACAAACCAAAGAATATCGCAAGATGCCCAAAAGTTGATTGAAGAGTACGAGTATTGGTTCATCCAATTCCTGAAGTTCACCTACATCAGGCTACAGGGGTTCCACTCATACACCTATAGATTGCCAAGGTACCCCTGTACCCCACCGACATGATGGTGATGCTTGAAGTATCTAGGCAACTCCTCGCCTATGATAGTAATTCAAAAGAAGAAGAAGGGAGGGCTGAACTACCCCATCATTATGGGGAATTCAATTGAAGAGTGTCCATCTATACAGGCAACTAGAGAAGCTGAGGATGAGTTGCAATTTTTCCACCTCACTCTTCACAACAGCAGGCAGGATTTTGACCCCTACAGGAATATTGGAGTAGTACAGGGCGTGGAGCATAGGCATAAGGCTCATGTCGAAGATTTTTGGGCTAATGCAGAGGGCGAAGCTGAAATTAGGAAGAGGATGTTCAGTAGGCTACCTCTGAAATTGATCAGAGAATGTGAAGTTATTCCAGTTCCGAACCAAGTAGATGAGGATGCCAACATTATTCACCCAGATTATGAGTCAGTAAAGGACACGCCAGTCCCACCACCTGATTGGTCAGAGCCAGAAATTACGGACTTGGATACGCTACACATTCCAATCTTGACATTCACGAGGAGCTGGGTTGAAAGACGTGTTAATAGGTTTAAGAGCAAGTCTATTGCTCTCACATGCAACCTTATGGGAGATCAGAGGCCGCCTACAGCAAGGAAAAGAAAGAAGGCTACTAAAGTTGCAGAGCCACAAGAAGAGGTCCCAATTCAGCCAGCACCTCAGAGATCGGAGGAAGCATCACCCACGCAATTACTGACTCACTCTTCTAGTGTGCGTGAGGTTTCATTATTTGAGGGTCAGAGGGTTAGATTGGATGAAGAGCATGAGTTGGGGGAGGTCAATCAGCCATTGCCTAGGGAGCTGGATAGTCAGAGTGCTAATGCTCCTAGGAATGAGGGCCAGCTGGAGGGAGAAGAAGAAACAGAAACTAACATCTGCTTGGAGCATACGATTGAGGCAGCCTTTGAGGATGAAAAATACTACAGAGCCAGAATTTCAGAGTCTTGAAGAGGATGAGCAGCACGTGGAAATAGATGAGCCTCAGCCAAATGAGACCTGTGAAGTAGAAGCAACGGAAGAACAGCCACTTGTTATCTGCAACACACGGCCAGCTGTACCAGATTGGCTCACCAAGAGGATAAGAAGAGATCTAAAAGATGACACCGACCCGGCGATGGAGATGGAGGCTTTCCTCAACAGAATTAGTGGGTCGCCAAAGAAGAAAAGAGATAGAAAATATTCAAAGATTGAAACAAATGAATCTAGTTCGCGCAACTTTCATGTTGTTGTTCCAAGGGAGGAATGTGATCGAGATGAAGAAATGCCTGAAAATTATGTGATCACCACTATTGAACTAGGACGTCCTACAAGAGCACAAGTAATTGAGGAAGCTGATAGCTCCTTTCAGGCATTGAAAGATAGATTGCTTAGAAAAGAGGAAAAATACAAGAAGTTGGAAAGGGAGCACAGGACGTTGATTGGCTATGTGCAACACTTAGCGCGTTCGTGTGCATAAGAGAATCCAGTGGTGGACCTCCCAGCAAAGCTTCCAAGGGATTCAGTTAGTGGGCTCGAAGAATTGAAGAAGGCGATTCAAGAAGCAGACAAATGGGTGGGTGGTGTCCGTATTGAGGCTGAAAAGTTCATTGAAGATCTTCTATCATCTTTTCAGCATGCCTCAAGTATCCTCACACGTATGGAGAACACTGACCAAGCTTGGAATAAAACTCACATCTATCAGGACAAGACCATTCCATGCTTGGCGGCCCTTATGCATATGCCTATGCAAACTTTGGTTGAAGGAGCGATCCAAGAAGGGGATCGGTATGATTTTCCAGGCTAGTATTCCGTAGCATTCACTGGCCAAGGCTTCTTCAATGCAGCGCGAGCAGAATCAGTCAAAGTGAGGAAGGCTATGGGAAACATTCAGGAGGGCATCTTCAACACACTCAAGGCCTTGTTTGCAAAACAGTTAACTCCCGAGGAGGTGACATTAGATAGCTTGAAAGGCAAATTGCGGCCTTTCTTCTCAGAGGTGAGAACATTTGCCCAAGTTGATTTTGAGAACGTTTCGACTTTCTCCAACATCATCCAAAGTACTTAGGAAGCCATTGAAGCCTGGAGAAAATCTTACATTCAACAGGAGCAAACAGTCACCATCCTCGAGTTTCAGCTCAATCTTACTCCATCTATTTCAGTGCAAGAAGTTGAAGCAGTGCTAGCTCAATTCATTGATTTTGCTATCAAAGAGAAGAACAGTGGGAACGCGTTCCTGGACAAGAATCTTCTAGAAGGGTAGTGGGCATTAATTGCTCGTAGTGGTCAAAGGGAGAAATTTGTCATTTTGTGCTCATTTATTGCACCACTCCACCTTCTGGCGGTTTTTAGGGCAGAATCTTGCTCAGGGCTTGTGTGGCTCAATTTGAGTCGTCCATTGTAATTTGATCTGGGTCATCCATTCATATTGGCCAGCTATAAAAGGGGCACTCCCCCTCATTTGTAATTCATTAGAGACTAGAGATTAGAAAGATAGATCATAAAGCATAGAGAGATAGCTTAGAGTTAACATAGTTGATAGATTGATAGTTTGGAGGAGGAAAGTTTTTCCTTTGAAAACTTTGTAAGAAATTGTTGTGAACACTCTCTCAATAAAAAGAGTTTTCATTGATGATGATCTCATCTTTTGTTGTGAATAGCTAGCGAGATTTCTTCGTCCTTCTACTTCAAGTAGATTTTTAAAGTAAAGTAAATAGATTTTGTTTCATGCAAGTGGATGATAATAATGGAATGCGGTGTTTAATCTAAGCAAGCTTCGTTTAAATCCATACCACTAGCAAGCTTATTGATGATAAGTCTGCCTTGCGTGGTTGACTGGAACATTTCGAACTTAACTTCAATTACGATTGGCATGTTTGTATGCGTCGTCCTAATGGTATTTACATGTTGAATTGTAATTTGAATATCCTTAGCTACTCCCTTGAAGATTGCACCGACTTCGTGGATGTTGTCCGAAGCGAGGCAAAGCAAAGTCTGGTTGAAGTTTGCTAAAGTTGAGCTCTGTATCCCGCACTTAGGATAGAATTTAGACTATTTAAACCTTGCACTCATTTAAATTCAGTACAATTTTTGGCTGGTATTAGGAATCTTGCATGTACCTGATAAATCATTCGAACCATGAAAATCCCCTTTTCCTTTAATCCGCTGTTTGCTGTTGACTGTTGAACAATTGCGTAAGTCCCCTCGTGATACCAACCAAATCACAACGAACCGAGGCTATCCATTGCATAGAAGGAACCTTGGAGTTGAACACGTGATCTCTCTCGCAATCTTAGCATGTGGAATACTTTGATCAAGAGAGAATAGGGTAGTCGTTGGACACTTTATTCTGCTGTTTGGTGTAGGTCACAAAACACACATCAATAGGTTGGTGCCTACAAATTGTTGGAAAAGATTATTATTTTTTGTGCCTGGATTTGGACAGTAGATCCAAGCAGTCCTCATTTTGTGGTTTTCTCCAAAAAGGGTTTCTACGTAATTCTTGTGTTCTTATTTGTTGATCCTTTTATTTAAAGTTATTGTGGTCATTAATTTGAAAAAGTAAAAGATAGTCTTATAATAATTCACCCCACCCCCCCTCTCAATATAAGCGTGTGCCCATCACAATCGAGGAGTACGTCTACTTCTCACTTACTCTCAAGTTATCACAAATGACCTCTTGAGGGATTTGCTTCCATTCGGCTTTCTTCCGTATGTGTTCTTTCACCGATATATCCCACAAGTTTACCATATCTTGTGTGAAATTTGTCTTCTCTTTCTTGATTAGAATCTATAGGTTCTTCAATCAGCTGTCCCATTATATGGCCATTTAACCTGACTTCTTTGAAAGCAATGACACCAAATGTTTACTTGCCTATCTAGTCATGCAATTACTTCAGCACAATAACCTAGTTTATACATTCATGAGTAACTCATATGAGAATAACAGTATATTTCAGAAGGTATAACAGTTGTTTCTTTATTCACTCAATGCTGCAAGGAATTTCAACTATTGGCAACTACTGAAAACTAATCCAATCAGCCAATGAGACATAACCATTCTCATTGACTAGCAAAAATTACAACATAACTAATAACTAATATATATTGTATTCTATCTATTATTTTGAGTGCTTTTAATCATTTTACTCAGCCCTAAGTGATGGAATGTATACACAATGCACATTGAGTTTGATGTGAGTGATATGGTTATTATTTTCTCAAGCATGGGAATTGAAGAGAATCAAAATATGGAAGTGGCTAAAGAATGAGGATACAAAACCTATGAGTAGGCATCCCCAAAGAACTATGGTATGGTTGAAAAGGCTAGCTCTTCATATAAATTGAAAAAAATTGAGTAAATTAGCCATTAATTCTTTTCATTGTCAACCAAATAGTCAAGAGGTATGTAGATGACACTGTAATGTCCCCTTTTAAATCCTAGGCTTTCTAGTGACCATTGGCCTATTTCTGAAGTCTTGTAGGCTATTCAGAGGCATTTCAAGGGATTCCAAGTTTCTTGGAAGATTTTTGTCAGCATTTTAGGGGGTATTTGTAGTGACTCATTAGAGTTTTTTCTGGGCTTTTCTGGGTTTTTTGAGATCCTTCGTGGGCAGTAACTATTTTTAGCAATGTATATTTTTAGCACTTACTATTTTAGTAAGTCACAGCTACATCTCAAATTGGGCTAATTTTGAGTTTGGACACACTTACTATTCTTAGCAATATGCTCTTTTTAGTAAGTGCTATTTTTGGCAGTGGTCCAAGCAACAATTCAATGTAGGGTTTCTATTTCTGGTAATGACGGAAGTTTCCATTGTTGAGCTCTGTTAGTTTTGGCAGTTCAATGCTTCCACCATCCTTGGAGTTCATAAAAGGCATATATTGCAACTTAAGTTATAAAGTTGTAAGTTTGAAAAAGGCAAGTTATAACTTAAGTTTATTAAGAGCACTTTTGTACCCCACGCCTAGGAAAGTGAACTTAAAGTTGTTTTAAAAGAGGAGCTTGAACTTGGACGCCCAAGAGGAAGAATTAAGAAAAATTAAAATGAAATTGCATTTCCCAAGGATGGCGTCCCTTTTGGAGAGAAAGACAATTCAAAATTGGAACCCTATTTTTTATTTAAAGCCCTTCAGAGCTCTCATTTGGTTATGTTGAAGATTTGATAACGAAGTGCTGCCAACATGATATTGGAATTCTTCAAGGCCTTGAGAACGAAAACCCTCAATGGTTGGTTCTAGTTTCAGAGTTGAAAGATACTCCCTAACTGAACTAGTGTAGCTTCAATTCAAGAGCTTCCATTGGGCTTATTGGTGATGTTTTCAACTTTGAAATTTGGTTGATGGGTTGCTTTGATAATTTTTAGTATTGTTTGCATATGGTTGGGTTATTTCAATGCAGATTGGAGCATTTTGGAGTGTTGTTTCAGACTTTGGTGTTGCTGATTCATACCTTTCCATAGCCCAGCTGTACCACCTATTCATTTATGCTGATTGGAGAACTTGGTAACTTTTTGTGGGTGACATTGCATTGGTTTCTTCACCCTTGGGCGCCCCTTGTTGCAAGTTTATAGATTTTTTTGGTGGAGTTTCCGATTTTATGGAGCTGGTCGCCCTTCTAGATGAGCCGTACATGTTGGATTGAGGGCACTTTGCTGATGGTGTTGCATTTCATAGTTGTTTGGTTACAAAATCTTCCTAGTCCTTGCTGTCTTTGTTGATTGGGAGGCACCTAGACTAGTCCTCTACCCTTGCAGGCATTGTGGATGAGTTTTATGGTGATTTGGTGAGGCTGTATGCATTTGGGAGCTTGCTGTTTGGCCATATCAGACTGCTGTTACTTTGATCAGACCTGAAACTTTATATCAGACCTGTGGCAGCAATGTTCTAGTCCATCTTCAGTCACTTTGGGGTCTTCCTATTGAGGTACTATTCTTGTATTATGTAGGGGAGTTCTTATATTCCATTGTGGCATCATTTGGGGAGAGTTATGCTTCAAGTTCTTATCATTTTATTATACTTGTATTTACTTGCTACTTACCCCACTAAATAAGTGGTGCTTCCGCTGAATAAGTGGTTGAGCTTTCTTTATTTTCATGCTCCTCCCATTGAATAAGTGGTTGAGTTTACTTTACCTTCATGTTATGCCCGCTGAATAAGCGGAGTATCCTGTTTTGGATTGGTCAGCTTGCCACCAAGTGCTTATTTGCTTTGTTGTAATCCCCATTGAATAAGCGGATGATTTCTTTTCATGCACTTGGTTTTACATACTCACCCCTCTACAGAAGTGGTTTGCTTAGAAGCTCAATCATTGTAAACCTTACCACCATATGCTCTCACCTTGCCCACATCAGAATCTAGGTGACCAGAAATTGGAAGGTATTTGCTTTCAGTTAGTTTGATTTCATTCACCCCACTAAACAAGTGGAAGATTTCAGTTAATGCAATGATCACCTTCTCACCATATGCTCTCACCTTGCCCTCATCGGGATCTGGGTGATCAGAAAGTGGAAGGTTGCTTACTCAATTGCTTATCATTGTTATATTTGCTAACATTGTTCAAGTTGCAAATTTGAAAAAATTAAGGGTAGGTTATTACAGACACTAATGTAAATTAGCAAGATGGATAATACAATTTGGAAGAATTCCACAATCAACTCAACAACATTTTCAAAAGCATTGAATTCACAAATGAATTAGAGGCAAATGGCTCCCAGCTTTCTTAGATATTCTACAAAAAGGATATGTAATGGTTTTTAGCACAGCAAGTCCACAGAAAAACTAAACATACAACTTGGATGTTGAAGCTTCCTCCCATCACCACCACTCACGAAAAAAGGGTGTTCTTGAAACCCTCACAACTAGAGCCCTCAAATTGCAAATGATGAGCATGTGGATGAAGAAAAGTAACAAATGGCAAAGGTCTTGGAAAAGATAGGCTACAAAGCTAAACAAATAGCTCAATTCTCTAATAAAATGCAAAGGGATCTAAATCCACACCAAAATTTGGACAGTACAACTAATCAACCAAAGGTTTTTTTTACCTTACAGTGACGGGATCCAACAAGATAGGATGAGCATTAAGAAGGACCAGCATCAAAACAAGTTACCTTCCTCAAAAAAATTAATGGCAAAGATCCTACTAAAGATTATCTTGAGTTAGGTGCAGATATCAATCACAACTACATTCAAATCCCAGTGCTGGCTCAGAACTCATTTTTTAACAACTCCTGAAATTCACATGAAGAAGACAGAAGAAAGGACAAGAGTTCTCGATAAGGATGACCACTTTATGAAGATGAAGGTTAAGACAAGCTATTGAAATTATAAGCATCCTTCAAATCTAACCAGCGATGAAGACCAAAGTTTAAATGACTAACAGAAGCCCATCATTCACAAGCTTAGAAGGTGATTGAAAGCATTATTGGATAACATATAATGCACTATTGGTTAACAATTTAATGTTAGATATTTAATAATTAAATGCAGTAAATTTCATTATTGCAAATATCTTATAGAGGACTTCTGCAGCACTTCATGTACCTAACACTTGCTTCTAGTTTGTCATTTCCCACCTCTTGTATGTGGAGTTATCTATATAAGGAGGTCTGATTTGTAATTAAGTTTCTTCTGACATAAATCTCTAAAACAATATAATGAATTGCATAAGTGTGCATTCTCTTTTTATGCTAAGTTGCTGGTTCAGGTACAGATTCAGATGCGGGTTCAGGTTCGGGTATGCCAGTATGGCAAAATTTGTTTTCCTAGGATACGGGTACGGGTACGAGAGTATATATATATATAAATTATTAAATTATAAACATAATGCCATAGACTCATAAGCATGCTCAAAATTATAATCATATAATCATAATGCCATAATGCCATAGAATATTGAAAGAATGAAATACGCCATACGGTAATACCTCATATAATCATATTCATAATTTGCAAAAATGTAAATAGTAAATACTCAAGTCTTAAAATGTCATTACACATTGAAAATTCAAATAACAATCAAGACAATATTTAATTCAGTATTCTTCAAATTCGTCTTCATCAAAAGCATCAAGGTTGTGGTCCTCAATTGGTTCAATTTCATTTGAACCACTATCAATTGGATTGCCACTACCACTAGGTGCATCAGTCACCTTATTGTCATCTATAAGGCAAAATGAGCCTCATTTGGTTGGCCAAGTCAATATAAGGCAATTTGGGCACTTTTTAGGGTTTTATTTTATGTTTTTAAGTTAAGTTTTTGCCTTTTTTTGCGTTGGATGACGTGGGTCCGCTCGGGTCCTTCTGGGTTCTCCACGGGTTCGGCCAGGGTTCTCCATTTGCTACCCAAGTAACAAATGGAGAACCTGAGCGAACCCACAGAAAGACCGAACCCAAACCAGAACCCACACGTATTTTGGCCAATTCGGGGGGCTAAAATGAAGAACCCAGTAACTTAGTTTTTATGGTGTACCTATATGTTAAAATTGTTAGTCAAACAAAATTCTCTGTGTTTTTGTTGTATGTACTTGTCAAATCCCAAAGAAATTAGATCTTTCAACTATATGCATTTCTGATGCTATGAATCGTACATGCATATGTTTTCATGCACGTTTTTTATGAAGATGTAATGTGATATATCTGGCTAATTTTGAGCCAATGCTTATGTCCCCAAGCATGGCTTACTAGTTAGTCAGTTTTGACATAAAATGCAATGCAAGAACATCAGTTGTCAACATAACTATGTACAAGATAATTTCATACAAATTATAATTTTTTGAAATATTGATTTTGAACTGAGCACAAAGGCCCCAATATCTGCTGGCTTTCAAAAAAAATTAACCTCCACAAAAAGAGCAAGGAAGTTAATTATCATTTAATGACTGAACCAGTAAATATCCCTGAGGTTATAGCCAATGGCCCGATCGAATAGACAATAAACAAAACAAAAAATAACTAGAAGTTTAGTGTAAAATTTTACATTTCTAGAAATTAAACTTTAGCCAAATAAAATCAGCATTCAACCTTCTATATATGTGGCTGCAATATACACCTTAGCTTACACTTGACATTTATGAAGATAAGATTGTTTCCTAAAAGACACAAACATTGTTGTGCCAAGAAGAGACTAGTTTACCAATCATTATGACAAGAGAAGGGTTTTATCATCTAACCATCTTTTCTAGCAACTGGCAAGTATTGGGAGTGCATAAGAAATTTACATGGCACAGAAATGGTAAATTACCTCACCAAAAGCTCCTCTACCAATAATAGTCAACAGCTCAAAGTCATCTACACCCATCTTGTGTCGTTTTAGACGCATGTACTCAGTTTCCTTCCGTTCCAGATCTTTGATGAGGTTCATCTGTTCTTCTTCTGATACATCTGAAGAAGCCAACCGCCGCTCTAACACCCATCGTCTGGCACAGAATATATAATCTGTTAAAAATCAATAATTTTGACATTGTTTACTTCATCTAAGAAGAAATATCCAGTTTAGAATTGCATGAAAGGACTTGAGAAACTGAATCATGGTTGCTGGATATTTTAAGACAAAATAGCATTCACAGAATGATGATGGTCAATAACAAGAGCAAAGAAAATTGCAAAAGAATAACTTTGTATAGCACACATAACAGTAGGAACAGAATGCAGCTTTACTTATTCTGAACCAGTGTAGAACATACAAGGGAACTCATAGCATATGAACATTAAAAAGCCAGTCCTTACATTTATATTCAGAAATGCAGTCATATAGAAAGCTCAACTTCAACCAAAGATCAAAAAGAGATTTTGGGCTTGGTAAATGATTCAAAAGGCACTTGTTTGTTTCTTCTCAAAAAGAAATCCAACCTGTTTAATTACGAAAGATATGGATGGTGGAAGATGAAGAAGAAGTCTAAGGATCAGACCTGCCAGATGTGCAATTTTCTGCATGTTTTCAAATTTTAGATTTTTCGACCATTGATATACTCCTTTATATATCTTGCATACCACCTAACAATTAAACCTTCTCATAAGTGAAATTTTCTGCATGTTTATAGAGTTCAGATTACTCAACTTTTGATATATTCCTTGTGAATATCTGACACACCAAGATACACATTCTAGCTATTTATCAGTATTCAAATTTCCAGGTCAGGATTCATTTGCTTCAAAATGTCTGCTGTCAAATTTTCGCTTCGAAAATTTTATTGTCAAAATCTACAACCAGCTTTTTGCTGATTTTTTTTACTGTCAATTCTGTCATGTAAATTGACTGACATTTCTCATTCCTGTACTATTGATCATTAAGCTGGTAGTCTTTGTTGGTATCATTTTTCTTCTAAGTTGCTGGTTCTGGTATGGGATCAGGGTACGGGTATGCGGGTACAGCAAAAAAAATTGTAATGAGTGCGGTACGTTTGGGTACGGCTGTATATAATATATATATATATGATGGCATAGACTCCATGGTTGAAAAAATAAGAACCATGATAGAAGCCAAGGAGCATGACCCAACAAAAACATTTTTCAAAAGTGTACAAAAAATCGTTGTTGATCATTGAACAAGATGACCACACCTTTACATCTCCTAGCATTTGCTTTTTCCTCAAAGTATTATAGCAAAGAAATACTTTCCTTGCCAAGGAGGGTGGCACCATATAGGGATGAAGAGGTTGCTACTAGCTACAAGACTGCATTTAGAAGAATATTTCCAGATGTAGGTATCCAAAGTGTTGTCTTGAGTGAGTTTGGCCACTTCAAATCTTCAAGGAATCATAATGTTTGTGTTCTTCGAGACAAGTACAAAAAAGATGCTCATGAATGGTGGTACATACATGGCCAAGGCTCTATTTACTTTTGGCCTATTGAAAAAAAAAATGTATCTCTCAAGTATGTAAATTTTTATATTTTTTCTCATTTTTCATTCGCTACTATATATTATAATAATATAATTTTATAATTTGTGTTTAGTATTTATAAAATTAAATACTAAATGTTGTATGCAAATTCAACAGGTTGCAAATTCTTCTTCAATTTAGTTGAATTGGAGTACATACTCCTTCATCCATTCAATTAAGCTCAACTGATTGCATGCAAAAAGCTACGGTTTTAGTCTTTGTGCACTCCAACCTTTGTCTTTGTTACATAAAACAGCTGAATACAATGAGGGGGTGACAATTGGAATAAAAGTCCTGAGTGTGCTGACTTAAGCGCTACAGTTGTACAGCTTGCCGAAGTCTTTGTAAATGAGGCAACTTCTACACATGATACAGCTAGTGGAAGTGGCACTCCAATTGATTGTGGTTCAATTGAAACTGAACCAAATGTTGACTTTGATGCTTTTGATGAAGAATATCAAATATTGATTGTAATTTTCATTGTGTATTGACATTTTGATTTGACAAATCGTTGAATTGTGAATTTATGAGAATTTTCATTTTTGCAAATTATGAATATGAAGAACTTAAATATTTTGTTTATTGGCAATTAGGAGTATCACTGTTTTTATATCTTATAATTTATAATTTTGAATATATATATATATATAGCGAAACCCGTACCTGCACCCAAGGAAAAAATAATTGTGGTACCACCATACCCATACCCACACCCATACCAGGACAGGTAACTTAGTTTTAAAGTATTGAGCATAGCTTTGGATAATTATGAGAATTCATTTAACACAAAACAAGCCTCAACCAACCTTATGAGTCACATACAACACAATCCTTGTAAAAAAAATACTTTAGTTTAATCCTTTATAAACAAGAACTAGTTACTCAAGTGTAGGTTGCAGTACCATTCAACCCCTACTAATGTGCAGTTCACAGAAATTTCATGCATGACATTACTTGTGCAGTAGCCCCTCCTAGCATGCATCTCTTGTTGGCTATAAGAAATTAACCTTTCAGTTACAACTTGCCAGTTTCTTCAATTTTGTACATAGTAACCTCTTACACTAAAATAGATCCTCAATAAACAGATCAACACAGCCCAGACTTTTGCAATGTATAAAGATAGCTAAATAGTAGAGACTCCCAATCATCCCTAAAACAAACAATAGCATCCACCATAAATAGTAGCTGCGAGGTATCCAAACATCAAATAGGCCTCATATTTGTTCTCATATTACATTAATCTGGAAATTTACTTCCCTCTGTGAATATGTCAATCAATCTGAAATCAATTTTTGATGGAAGCATACACACAGGTAACTGAATAAGATTTAAAGCTATATCATAAATGAATCCTAGAGTATACATAATGATTATAATCCATTCTCCGTATGGAGATGAGCACGGAAATTGATAGAATTTAGCTGTCAAAGGTTTATTGGTGCTATTTCAGAGGCCTTCGAAAATTTCATTGTTATCTCATCTCTTAAACTTTTGTTAGTGATATTTTTAGTGAAAAGGAAAGGATTTAAGATTGAATAATTTCAAAAAAGTTGTTGTCTAATCTTTTATGTTTCACTACCACACAACACATCTATATTTCTACATAACAAACCATACACAGCACAACTGTTGACATATGAATCCTGTGCCTGAGATCCTATAATGGATTATTTAGTATATATTACAAGTTCAATGATAAAGATATAAAGGTACACCCTAAATGATTCTCAATAACCAATATCTAGATACTAACATGGAGTGCCGAGCAGATCTGTGTAACATCAACCAGTAGTAAGAATGAATTATGAGATAAATCTGACATTCGGAAGGGATTTCTGGCTAATATTCACTCATTGGCTGTTTATTATTTTTTTCAATAAAATGTACCTCCATCTCATATTTCATAAAACAATATTTTTCTTCGAGAATTTGACAACTTCTTTAAGCAAAACATAAAATTGCACATAAACTGCAAAAAATGCTTCTAGAATTAACATTACACTTAAGAAACTGAGAATTCCATAGTGAAAATGACAATACAGGATTCCTAAACTCTTCAAACAGGTGCTTCCTTATAAAATTCTGCATGGTAAAAATGGCTAGCCAGACTCTCAAACTGCATAAAATGCTTGCTTCCTTAAAAATTTCTGCATAGTGAAAAGATTAGCCAGGATTCCTAAACTCTTAAAAATGTGTACTTCCTTAAAAAAATTGCATTAACATAGAAACAAGTAATCGTGTTTGTAGGTCATGTAATACAGTAATACCCTGTGGCTTTCTGTTCTAGCTAAAGATTAGAAATAAGGCAGAAACCCCAAGGACTCTATGACCGCATGAATTATTATTCTGAATCCTCTGTTTGATTTTGATTATGTTTTATGTCTTTTGAAGATGGATAACTGAGTAATGATCAACGAATATTAAATCAGATTATATTAATGAATAGAGTTCAAAAGAGATGTTTAAATTAGACTAATGGTCTCAGAATCAATGGTTAATCAGAATAATGACCCAGACTGTAATATCCTCAACAAATTTTAATATAAAATATTACCACTTTCTGATCACCAAGATCTTGTGAGAGTGAGGTGAAAACATGCGATCAGTAATTATTATTATTATTTGCCACTTTCCAATCATCCAAATTCCATGAGGGCAAGGTGAGAGCATATGGTGGATGAATAATTATTTTTTTATATATTATTTCCAATAACAAAAGTGCCCAGAAAGATGTAGCAATGGATTCAAAAAACAGCATAGATATGCTGATGCTTCAAAGAATAACCCACATAATTATGAACAAAACTTCCTCCACAATAAAATGCTCATTCAGTGAATGCAAAATATATGATTCCACACTATGCTAAATCTTCAAAAATACAAAACTTGATGCAAAAACCAAAATATATGCCAAAATGCAAACAAAGCATTGTATTACACATACAACCTTTGTGTGAGACTGCCCTCAAGTAATCAATCGGGTTTTCGACATCCAATCCCCAAGAAAACAAAGAGGCTTTGTCATCTAATCTGTCGAATCCAAGGCCTTTTGTCCTCAAATCCTATAATAGCTGAACACAAGGCTCAAACTCTGAGAGAAAACACTGAAAAAATTTGTAGACGTCTCAAAGGCCTACAAGCTCCTCAATATATGGCACCAATAGCCTTCATTTTACCTCTCAAGGATAGCAATTAAAATATTAATGAGATTCTTTCCTAAAAATGGCCTCACTTTGTCTTGTAACTCCTCATTAATTTCTTGTCATAGAATTTATCATGAGAAAGCTGCCAAGTATCCCGAGGGTTACAAGTTACAACAACCTTTAATGGAAACCCACACCCCAATAATATTAATTATTATTTTATTTGTTGCTACTAAGCCATTGCCCTGTTGTTAAAATATTCTATATCCTTATTGGGAAAATAAGGCCAGGGCCCACATAAGCTAATTAATTAAAAAGGGGTATTACATGAACTGATGTTTAATTGGAAATTACTTATTCAGATTACATGTGGAAGTAACAAATTCAAAATAATGTTATTGAATTATATCCTGAATAATGATCTCCAAAAGAATTTCAAATTATTAGATAAATGTTTTAGATTAAATATTATAGATTATGATTCCCTGATTACCATGTGAAACTTGATGCCTTAACAAATTGGTCTAAGAGTGCAAATAATTGCTAATAGGGAACAAGCAAACCAAGTAGAAGGGGGGGCGCATGCTTTGTTTCACAGGGAAATTCGTTGGTGTTTGGTGGCAATGCATAGGTGGACCAACAAGAGAATAAGTTGAGAGTCCAAGCATCAATCGCAATGATAGCAAGAGTAACTCGATTTCCTCATAGGCTAATACCAACAACAAAAGGCAAAATTCAAAGATGGTGCACTTGAGTTACTAGACCACGATTTTTGAGAGAATTCTCGTAGAAACCAAAGAATTTGAGAAAGTTGTTATGAACAAGAACAAGTGGTGAATGAAGGAAAACGGGAGCCCAATTGACAATTTGTGAGACACTAAGAAGGCAGAATCACCAACTCATACATACCACAGGATGAACAGCCAATTGCAAGAAGCCAAGAATTTACATAGCTTGAAAAGTCCAAGGAATGCTATAATTCTCCTAACAAAGGAAATTCCTAGACAAAAATTCTAAGAGTCAACATGCCACCCAAATCAGCCACTAAAATTATCAGACAAAGTCTGCTGAAATTCTAAGGAACAAGTGAGAAGCTTAGGTTGACAAATTGAGGAATGAGATTGCATCAACATAGAAGAAGGTTTTAAAAAAGGCATACTATCAATGTTAAGACATGTTGTAGATCCTCAAAAATGGGCCTTTGTGTCTATATGTGTATAATTTGTTTTTGCATGGTATGTATAGAAGCTAGTGACAAGGAAAACTCCATGAATTAAGTACCCTGGGTTGTAGGCAGCACATAAGGGAAGCTAAATAATTGTTGATCATCCTAGAGCCTTGATGGGTTTGGTTTTTGAAACACCACTAAAATTGAGAGCAGAGCTCCATGCCAAGTTGTAGCCTCAGTGTACATCTTCATTGATGTATGCAAGACAATGGTTGTCCTTGTTGCAGGGCAATGGTCATCCCACTTGTAGCTGGATGGGGTTGCCTTGTTGTAGAAAAGTGTGTTGGTAGAGGTTGAGTTTCCCTTTTTTGCTTGTGCTTAGGCTCAATGGAGTGGTTGTAAACCTCCTAGTTTGTGTGAGAGTCCAGTTCTAAGTTTGAATGCCTTGTCCCATGTATAAGTGGGGTACAAGTCAATGTTGTATTGAGTATGGAAAGATTCGAGAAGAGATGGCTGCAAAGTTGCTCCAAGTGACCACAAACTCTGATAGGCTTACGCTTGAATGTAATGGTCCATAGAGAAGCAAGCTTGATAATCGAATCGGTCTCCAAGCAAAGCTATTCGCATCTTAGTGACAATTGGTGATGTCTAAACCTCCGTTTTCTAATTTATAAATAATCTTCAATGAGATCATTAAGCTTATTAGTAACTTAAGGTGTGACAATTTTGTTTATGGTTAGGACTGAATTATCTAGATGAACCCTAAACTAATGTTGCCCTAGCATGTCTACAAATAGAAGGGGTAGATGATGCCCTTGACAATATAGGATTCTTCAGGATGGTACAACAGGAGGCTAGAAGGCCCTTGGTGGTTGAAGGACGATCTTTAGATTCTTGCTCAAATCAATGAAGCAACCATCAAAGTCTACTTAGCAAATTAAGCTAGTGAACAAAGAAAAATGCCTTAGAAATATTAACAATCAAGTTTATATTATATTCTTAAACTTCATGTATAGGAAACAACAAGCAATTCTAGTGTCGGTATGTAATGTACTATGTGAAAGAAGCCAACCATTGAAGTGTCTCCGATCTAGTGTGAGTAGACCAATCAATCTGGTCTCTGTATGTTAACCTTTAAGAACCTCAAGTTTGGGGCTTAATACTTTATAGTTTGTGTTTTAACAGATAATATTGGCAAAGCCAGTTCCTTAATTGTTTGAGGTTACATAATCTTCCTATAGGGTAAATTAGTTCTCTAAATAAATAAATATATATACATTTATAGATATATTGATGAAAGTTTGTAAAATGTATCACTTTTGTTGATGGACTTTTGAAGGGAATTCCTTGAAGTCCAAAACTTGGTTGTAGGCTTCAATGAATTTGCATCTACTTCTAATGTCTCTCTGGACAATTTGAATTAAGGGACTTTCTCGTTCTGTTCCTGTTGTTAAGGTTTAGATTTTCCCTTGCAGAAGTAAGTTTGTAAGCTTCATCCTAGGTGAAATGATCCTTAAACAAAACATACAAAAAAACCTAAACCAGAATTCTCTAAGCAATTAAAAATTCCAACAAAAAATGTGTATTTTTTATATTGCCTTTATTAGCAACAGATATATATTTTTGTTTCTTTTTTTCTTTTTGGTCATATACATGCATTCAAACCAAACCTACTAATCTAATTGGCTTATTGGCATACACAACATACAAAATCTCTTCTCCCCTATATCAATAATGGCATCTAGGACCAATACAAGTTTTCAATTCTTATCAAAAACATGTTCCTCCATCATGAAGAACCCAACTCTTTGCATAATAGCACCCTCACTATGTCAGGTTCCCTCAAATGAAAATCTCCAATTAATGTATCAATTTCAATCTCCACATATGCAGCACGAATGGTGGCAGGGTGCTTTCGGACCCAATTCACTTGAGTGAGATAGGGGAGAGTGGAATTTTGTGAATAGGGATCAAATCCAGAGATCTACAAAGGAACGCCAAAAGCGAAGGGAACTCTTTGGGTCTACACTGACGCTGGGGTGCGAAAGCATGGGGAGCAAACAAGATCAGATACCCTGGTAGTCCATGCCGTAAACAATGAGTGTTCATCCTTGGTCCCCAACTACTACAGCTGGGCCTGGATCAAGGGCCCAGCTAACACATGAAACACTCTGCCTGGGGAGTACGGTCGCAAGACTAAAACTCAAAGGAATTGAAGGGGACCTACACAAGTGGTGGAGCATGTGGTTTAATTCAATACAACACGCAAAACCGATGCAACCCCAATTGTTGTTGGCTATCAATCTCGTTCAACTGAATATGCTTTGATTGGATCTGAATCAAGAGGATCAACAATTGACTCTGTAACTAGATATGCTTTACGTAGATTGTTTCTCGGTCAATAGGGTCCACTGGATTTGGATCCGTTGCTTTTACTCGATCAATGAAGTCAATTGGTGAAGCTGTAACATCTACTCGAGTTGCATCTGGATATGGATTGGGAACTTTCACTTCTACTATAAAATAGCTTTGTCTAGATCTCGATCTACTACTGAGTCAACGAAGTCAATAACTGGCTTTGGCTTTGGTACCTACTATGCTGCTCCCATTGTTGTGGGATTAATTGGGGGTTTTGCATATAGATTTGCCTATGCCTTTATCACCTCTGCTTTTCCTATTACCAGAGAGAACCCTTGTTTAAGCCACCTTCAAGGCCCAGGGAAGGGGATCTTCTAGTCTCTATAATGGATCTATTTTGCCAGGCAATCTGGATTGGTTATTGAGATCTGGCCAAGAGAATCACCCACTAGTCAAGGAAAGATAAGAGTCCTTTAATCACCAAAGGAATATATGGTCAGTGGGGTTGGGACCATCCGTGGGGTCTACAACCCCATCATCCCATAGGCCTTAGGGTGGGAGGCAATAGTTGGTCATTGATTGTAGTTATTGAGCTAGAAGGTCATCATGTCACCTTCCTTCTAGTGAGAGAACCTTCCCTTCGCTACCGGTCTTACTTGAGCATAGCTCAGGCCTTGAGCTCTTTCTTAAGTGCCTCCCTCCACACCGGCCACGTCACTTGCCTTCCAGGGCCTTATCTAAGCGAGTTAGTAAGGGAAGAGAAACCCCTTCAAGCAAGAGAAGGAAGGTATAAACATACAAGCAATAGACAAAAGGTCTCATCGGTCTATTCATTCTATAGTAGCTGAAGGGTCTTCCTTTCCCACTTTTCCAGTCAAAACCAATGGCAGGGGTTGCATAAAATCCATGTTTTGACAAATCAATCCACTCCAAATGACATGTATTTGCAATCTACACAAGGGAAGTACGCTTATTTTTTAAAACAATTAGTTCCATTTATGACTGGATTCATTCACCAGTTTCTAGCATTGCTACTCCATAGATGTCAGAACTAGTTGTAGCTGCCATAGGTGATTCATTTGGTACCTTGTATGTGCCCATTTATGAAATGAAGACACAGCTCCCAGGAATGTTTAAAGCTTAAATAACACTTTGTGCCACCCATAAACTTAGTTGCAAAATAAATACCAAATTTTGTTAGAACAATTGCTATTTCCCACATTATTGAATGATTAAGTGAGTTAAATTTCTCTGAACACAAAAAATATTGAGAGGAGGGGTGAATCAGTATTTTGAACTTTTAAAACTCAAAACCAATAGATTCAACAATATAAACAATATGAGCAAGCATCAATAAGGAGAACACCAATTTTCACGTGGAAAACCCTTTCGAGTAAAAAACCACGGCAGATTAATAGCTTTCATTAATCACAAATGGGCACCAACCTAGATTACATAAGTGAGCACCAACCCACTGAGAGCACCAACTCTCCTTGAAGCACCAACTCCAAGATGTTGAAGCACCAACTCTAGATTGTTGAAGCATCAACTTCATATGGCTAAAGGACCAACTTTAGTGTGAGCACCAACACATTGAAAATCTTCACAACTCAAAAACTCTACACAACAACTGAGATACATATGCTTGGAAATAAAATCACTGATCAAACTCTAAATTTCCTCTGTTCAAAAACCTTCAAGGGCAGCAGACATGGATTGCATTACAAAAGAATATACTGACACTTCAAAATAGAATGCCAACCACACTTCCCTTGAACACCTCGACTTCATCTCATACAAAAATAACTTGAGCAGTAAACATAATCTCATATGGGACGACTTCTACCTCTTTCTTTCACTTTTCAGATTCCACAATAAAAATCAGAATAAACACACACACATTTGTCTTATTATGCAGCCCCTACACACTTCCCTTATACACCTCAACTTCACAGAGGCATGAAACAAAAACATACGGCACACTTCATTCAGCCTCAACAAAAATAGCAATTGATTGAAATCATTCAACTTGACATAGCCATGCATGCACAAAGCCTCATTGAACATAAACATGCCTACACAAATGCACGACCTTCAAATTCTTTCAAGATGCACAGTCAGTGAACAACCACGATTTTAACCTGATTATTCTGTCCAATCATATCTTTTAAAATAATTGCGTCCTCCAATTTAGTATATTTCATTGAAGATTTTCTGAACTCATAGATACAACATAAGTGACATCCTCCACAAAAATGTCTTCAACATATCATTCTCACTACGATTCAAAAAAGACCTAAAAGGCTCGAATAAAATTTGTTTTCTACACAACGCACACAGTTCGCACCTCTTTACATATCGACCATAAAGGAAAAATGCAACAACATTAATGGCCTTCACTCCACACGAATAAACTCACATGGCACACTACTTATGCAGTCCACACGCACTATTTCATACTCCTCGTGCCTTCAAGAGGTGACGATAAAATGTCCACATTCTCATATCAGCTTTTTCAGCAAAACATAACTCCAACGCATTGAATCAATACACCACGATTTTCTGAATAATTAAGTCCATGAGCCGCCCATGTCACATACACAGACAGAAATATTAAGGACCACGATATGCACAAAAAGAATCGTCTTTTTTTTTACACTTCACAACTTTGGTAGCTTAGATAAATAATCCACTCAAGCCGCCTTATTAAAGACAAAATCAAAAACCATCGTTGTGTCGTAATGAACCTCCATGAACAATACCCAACACATACCATAAGCGGTCGCCAAAAATAAGTTCACCCTGTACACAAGCCGTCAACACTAAATGAAAAAGGCATTACAAATAAGCATATCGATGAAAAGAGCCGCCAAGTGATTAATTGGACAAGTTCGCATTATTTCCAAATGGGGCCCAAAATAAAACTCACAACCTTTTGAACATCAAAAATCTGATGTGGCACATATCATGAATTCAACACAGACACGTAGGCACGTGTATGACTTGGCATTTTAAACAAGCAAGTAAGCAAGCAAGCAAGTGGCTCGACCTTTGACATCAATGACAAAATATTTCAACAATCTCCCCCTTTGGCATTGATGGCAACATCTCCTAAAACCAAAACCAAACTGCACTGAATCCAACTTGCTCCCCTTGGCTCAATACTCCCCCTTCGACATCAATGACTGATACCAACCTGCCTGCAAAACTGAAACATCTTGCAAAACTGAAATGAGGCTAATAAAGTATAACAATGAAAGCTCCCCCTGAGTCTAAACACCTTCTCAAGGATGGAGTGAAATCACTCCCGACTTCTCTTTTTCCACCTCTTTCTTTTTCCTCCAAACCTTTTTATCAACCCTTTTTTCAATCACCAATTGCTTTTTCTTTTTACTTTGCTTGAAAGATTCTGCAAACTTACTTCTACAAATCTTTGTAGAATGACCAAAATTATTGCATTTGTAACATATAACATTGTAATTCATCAAAGGAGCAAAAGAATTCCGACTCAAGTATCCTTGATTTCTATTCACATTTTTGAAATCATTTCTTGCATAAACTCTACAGTTTGTTGCCTTGTGACCAAAACGATTGAAAGAAAAACAATAACCATAAAAGAAAGAATTGTTAAACCTGGTCATGTGATCTTGCCTTGAGATAGGTCTTCTGAAAGTGTTGTTTCTGATTTTTGATTGTGTACCTTTTGTGCAATCAAAGCAACTCTTTTGCTGTTTTTCTTTTCCAGGCTTGGAATATTGACCTTCTTCAAATCCAACTGCACCTTTATCACCTGAGGATTTTTGTGAGCTAATGAGCTTGTCTAAAGACAGAACTTTTCTGATTTATCTTCTCATGATTCAATTGTGTCAATGATTTGTCTAAATTTCTATGTGAAACTATTTTAGCTTCAAGTCTCTGTACATTCTCTTCTATAATCCTTAACTGATTTATGATTTCTTCCTCAATCCTTTTTGTCTCTTCGATCTGAACCTTCAAGTCAATAATCAGATTTTCAGCTTCTTCAAGTGCTTGAGATGTCTTGGTTTTAGTTTCATTCTTTGCCTGTAGCTGCAACTTCAAGTTTTGATTTTTCTTCCTAAGTTTTTTTATTTCACTTAAAGCACTTATAAGTTCAGCTTCAAGATCTACTTCTCCTTCTTCATCATATTGCTCATCTTCTATAACTTCATCTTCAATCTCAGGCATATTTACTTCTTCAGCCATAAATAAGATTTCATCTACTGAAGACACATCTCTATCTTCTATTGAACTATTGCGACCTTTCGAATAAATTTTTTTTGCAGATTTCTTAAACTTATCCTTCTTATAGCTTAATACTCCTTGAAATGTTTTGATTTCTTTTCACAATCGCTGTCCTCATTCTTCTCATAAGGGCATTTGGACAAAATGTCCCACCTTTCCACAGTTGAAGCATTTGAAAGGCAACTTGCCTTTGTATCTACCTGAACCCTTCTTCAACTTCCTCATGAAATGTGCCTCATCAATATCTAAATCTTCATCTGAACTATCACTGGTTGTAGGCTCCTTGTCTTTTCCCTTTCTTGAAACCTTAAAGGCTGCCTCCTTTTTGACTGATTGATCAGGAGTAGTTCTCATCTCATAGGCTGTAAGAATACCATGAAGCTTATCTATGGTCAACTTGTCAAGCTCCTTCATCTCCTCAATAGCTGAAACCTTTGCATCAAAACGCAAAGGAAGAGACCTTAAGATTTTCTAAACAACAATGGTCTCCTCAATCTTCTCTCCTAGACCTTTGATGGTGTTGACAACTCCATCTACTCGTAGAAAATAAGCAGCAACGTTTTCTTCTTCCTGCATCTTGAGACTCTCAAAATGTCTTCTATGCGTTTGAAGCTTTGCCTTCTTAACTTTGTCATCTCCTTCATATGTTTTTTGAAGTTTGTCCCAAATCTCATGAGCTATATCACAATGCATAACCTTCACAAATTCAGATTCGGCCAAACCACAAAGGATGGCATTCATCGCTTTGGCATTGTGTTCAAAGGCTTTCTTTAAATCTACATCCGTTGGAGGAGTTGATGGAATTATATAACCAGTTACCACACTTTTCCAAACATGAAATAAGTACAAATTCTAACACTCCAAAAAGCATAGTTAGAAGCATCGAACAAGAGAGCTTTGTTTGTAGCAAGACCTTCATGAGAACCCATGTGTTCAATCAAGATCTACCTCCAAGCAATTAAGCCTCAAAACGAAGGAATCCCGTTTTGATACCAATTGAAGAGCACACAGAAAATACTAGGGGAGGGGGATGAGGGGTGAATCAATATTTTAAACTTTTAAAACTCAAAATCAACAATATAAACAATATGAGCAAGCATCAATAAGGAGAACACCAATTTTCACGTGGAAAACCCTTTCGGGTAAAAAACCACAATAGATCAATAGCTTTCATTTATCACAAATGGGCACCAACCCAGATTACATAAGTGCGCACCAACCCATTGAGAGCACCAACTCTCCTTGAAGCACCAACTCCAGATTGCTAAAGCACCAACTTCATATGGCTGATGCACCAACTCGCTGAAAATCTTCACAACTCAAGAACTCTGCACAACAACTGAGATACATATGCTTGCAAATGAAATCACTAATCAAACTCTAAATTTCCTCTGTTGAGAAAACTTCAAGGGCAGCAAAAATGGATTGTATTGCAAAAGAATATACTAACACTTCAAAACAGAATGACAACCACACTTCCCTTGAACATCTCGACTTCATCTCATACAAAAATAACTTGAGCAGTAAACATAATCTCATATGGGACGACTTCTACCTCTTTCTTTCAATTTTCAGATTCCACAATAAAAATTAGAATAAACACACACACCTTTGTCTTATTATGCAGCCCCTACACACTTCCCTTATACACCTCTAGTCCATAGAGGCATGAAAAAAAAAAAATATGGCACACTTCATTCAGCCTCAACAAAAATAGCAATCAATTGAATTCACTCAACTTGATATAGTCATGCATGCACAAAGCCTCATCGAACATAAACATGCCTACAGAAATGAACAAACACAATTTCAACCTGATTATTTTGTCCAATCATTTCTTTTAAAATAATCTTGTCCTCCAATTTAGTATATTCTACTGGAGATTTTCTAAACTCACAAATACAACATAAGTGACACGTCCTCCACAAAAATGTCTTCAACATATCATTCTCACTACGATTCACAAAAGACTTGAAAGGCTCGAGTAAAATCTGTTTTCTACACAACGCACACGGTCTGCACCTCTTTACATATTGACTAGAAAGGAAAAATGCAACAACATTAATGACCTTCACTCCACACGAATAAACTCACATGGCACACTACTTATTTAGTCCACACGCACTATTTCATACTCCCTGTGCCTGCAAGAGGTGACAATAAAATGTCCAAGTTCTCATATCGGCTTTTTCAACAAAACATAACTCCAATGCATTGAATCAACACACCACGATTTTTTGAATAATTAAGTCCATGAGCCGCCCATGTCGCATACACAAACAGAAATATTAAGGACCACAATATGCACAAAAAGAATCATCTTTTTTTAACACTTAACGTCTTTGGTAGCTTACATAAATAATCCACTCAAGCCGCCTTATTAAAGACAAAATCAGAAGTCGTCGCTACGCCATAATGAACCTCCATGAACAATAACCAACACATACCATAAGCAGTCACTAGAAATAAGTTCACCCTGTACACAAGCCGTCGACACTAAATGAAAAAGGCATTACAAATAAGCATATCGATGAAAGGAGCCGCCAAGTGATTAATTGGACAAGTTCACATTATTTCCAAATGGGTCCCGAAATAAAACTCACAACCTTTTGACCATCAAAAATCTGATGTGGCACATATCATGAATTCAACACAAACACATAGGCACGTGTATGACTTGGCATTTTAAACAAGAAAGTAGGTAGCTGAAATAAGCAAGCAAGCAAACAAGTAGCTCAAGCAAGCAAGTAGCTTGACCTTTGACATCAATGACAAGATATTTCAACATTATCAACCTCTAAGCAAGCTACATCAAAGTCACAAGATACTTTTAATGCATTCCAAACTTACTGCAATCTACATTGTTCAAGCTTCCAACCATAATGAAGCACGTGTCCCTCCTTGTGAAATTTTTGTCCCTTTATCTCTTCTAGTCTTTTGCCAAGCACCCTAGAAATGTGTTCCATACAATTTTTAGTAACACGCATTCCTTCAGGACCTCCAAACCCTCTAAATGTAGTATTACTTGGAAGATGTGTACGTTGGGTATGCTATTAAATTGGGGCTCAATGGGCATTCTACTAGCTCCTTGTACAAATTTATTGATTTCCTGTATCACGTCCTGCTAGAGAAAAAAGTTGGGAGAAATCTCCCTGATTGCCCCAAGAAGTCTGGTGGGCCAGAAATATTGAAGCATGTCACATGTCCAGATCAGAACAATCCAAACTTTCATCATAGTCATCTTGAACCCTGCAACCAAAATCTAAGAAAGTGAGATTATAGTAAGGTTCACATTCACAGGATAATTCAAGAGCATTTACTAAGTGAAGCCCAAAACTAGATGGGCCAAGTAAGTCCAAATCTAGGAATCCTTAGGTTTGTGGAGTAGTTAGCATCCAAAAAGAATGATATAAAAAGTTTGCAATGCCCGGGATCTAGGTCAATAGGATAGGATCATGTGTCTAACACAAGTTCCAGTGATAAAATGAATTTCCCTACCACTTGGGCTTTAGCAATTTAACCCTTGACCGTCAGCCCCTCTCTAATATCATTTACTAGAAATTCCTATTGACGCTTAACACATGAGGCTAGTCGACACATGTTCAATTCCTACTGGATCGTGGTAAAACAGCAAAGAATAGAGACATGCACATTTGTTTTGCCTGTTTAACCCCTAGTCGTTGATCACCGAACAATCAATGCAAGATGTTAGTTTCAGTGGAGGTTTAGTGCCTAGGGGCCCCTAAAGCTTGATAGAGCAATTAAATTTAGTTGAACAACCTCAGGTCCAATTATGCCATGCCATAAAACTAAGGATAACTGGTATAATGAGCCATGAATTTTAACAACCGATATATTAAATTGATATTTAGAAAAGAATAACTTTCAGTTTGAATTTTGGTAGCCTATTTTGGGGTGTTACAGGTATCACTATACTTTGAAACTGAGATTTCCATAATGAAATAATCGGCTAGGATTCCTAAACCCCTAAAAATGTGTCCTTAGTTGAATATTCTATATATTGAAATGATTAGCCAGAATCCCTAAACTCCTACAAATTTGTCCTTATTTAAAATTGTTGGCACTAACATATAAACATAGATCATGTCACTAGGTCATTCCTTAAATAATTATTTTTAGATCATTATCGTGCTTAATATACTCAAAATTCCATAGAAATTAAAATGATCAGCTAGGATTTCCTAAATAGTATAAAAATGTGCTTCTTTAAAAACCTCTCCACAATGAAAATAGCTATCTAGGATTCCTAAACTCCTAAAAGTGAATAATTCCTTAAAAAACTCTTCACTGATATAGAACCATAAATTATGTCAGTAGCTCAAAGTTCAAACCACACCCTAAGAAAAATAAAACCTTTGTGAGGCTAGTAACTCAGAGCTAGAGCATCCCAGCATGCGAATTGGAGGTCCTGAGATTGGACCCTAGATTAGCCCATGCTTTCAAGTTTCAACAATTCATACCATAACTAAACGTAGAACAAATTTCACTTAAGAGTAAAGACTTAATCTCATTAAAATAAATAACTAGGAATCGTGGCTTAAATCTCACTGAAAAGGAAAACCTTAACCTCAGTACTATAAATGAATATCTAGAAACACTGCTAAATTTTTAATAAAGAGTAAAACCTTAACTTCGTTACTATAATGACAATATAAAAACATAGCTAAAGCCAGGGGGGTCTAATAAGCAGAAAAACTTAACTACCATAACAGCAAATTAAAAACATAGCTAAAGTTAGGGTGTCCAGTAAGCAGAAAAGCTTGACTTTCCACTGTATGCAGTGTTTCCGGATTAAGTATTACCATAGCTATCTAGAACCATGGCTCAAATTTCAACTGAGGAGTGAGAGCCTTAACCTCAATACTATAAAGACTATATAGAACCGTAGCTTAAATTTCAATTAAGAGTAAAACTCAACTCATTATTAAAAATAGCTGTCTAAAACCATAGCTAAATCAAGGATATCCGGATGAAGTCATGTTCAACTTGTTTGTTTCCTTGTTCATTTTGGTTACTGATTGGCAAAGCCCAGCCAAAGGTCTTTATATAATAAAGAGTTAAAGGAAGACGACGTTACCTCTCCTTTCGCTCCTGAAGACTCTTCATCTGAACCTTATAATGGTTCTCTATATACTGCTTGGCCGCTGCGACTTTCTGCCTGGTGAGAGTCGAACCCAGGACCTCTTCCTGTTGATGTTGCTGTGCCCCGTTCTCCACAACAGCAGCATCAGAAGAAGAACAAGGGTTCACCCCTGCAACTTCCTGATCTTCCATTGCTTCTCCCTCGCCCACAACAACCACTTCTATAACCAGAGTCCCTTCAATAAAAATTGCTTAAATATTGCAGAACGATTTTATCCTCTTCCTCCTCACCATTATTGAGCTGTTATCCGTCAATTTACAGCAGTGTCAGTGAGCTCGGTGAGAACTACGAGGAATGGAATGGGAAAAGAGCTGGAAAAAAATCAATATGTGAAACCCTCGCTCCTTTTATTTTGTTCGGATTCCGACATCAATTATTCAAACCCTCCTCTTTCACTCTCGATTTGTTGTAATTCAGTTTTTTATTCTTATTCTTACAAATTAGGCATGTTTCGACGGATTGAAATTCATTAACAATATGTGGGTGTAACGTCATATAATGCGTGTATTGAATCAAATCCTCCAGTGGGGATGTAAATTGATTGCCAACCTTTAAAGAGTTGAATGGTTTAACTTATATTTATATTGCAATGGCCGAATCCACATAGTATAGATATTTAACTTTTCTTTTAAATACCATTTCTTTTATATTATAAATAAAAAATAATGCTTTACCAGATTATTTCTTTGATGCGATGTTTTATTAAATTATTATAACTTACATTATTAAGGTGATTAGTTGAGGTTGTATTTAAATATAAGTTTTCTTGTTTAGGACTTAGTCATCTTAGTTTGGTATATGTTTTAACATTATTGTTGTTGGAGGAAGAGTGTACTTTTAACATTTTTCATTTGTTTTAAATTTATTTTGATTGTTTGTTCTTAATGTAATGGTCTATTGTGTATATTCTTTTCTTTTTTTTTATGAAAGTTGACATTTTTTCAAAACTTTAATTAAAATCAGTTCCATGCATTCAAAAAAATTGTATACAATCTTCAAATTCTTCATCTTTTGTCTTAGGTCAACCCTACATATGTGGCTTAGAACTTGGTTCAAAACCATAGGTGTAGTTTTGGCCCCTAAATTTTTTAAATTAAATGTAATTTTCCAACTCAATCTCAAATAATCATTATCTTTCAACTAAAACATGAAATATTCAAATTTGTGCTTGAGGGGGTTGTATAAAAGAACAAGCCCTAATTTATTTTACGTGACTCATTTGTAAGGTCAAAAAGTGCTTACTTTGTTCCAATATTTGTGTTCTAGGATCAAAAGGTGCTTACTTTGCTCCAATACTTGTGTTCTAGGATCATTTTCCATGTTTTTAAGCTTTATCCTAAGGATTGGATTGATTTCTAATTATCACCAAACCTCTTTTCACACCTAAAATCCACCCTAAAAGTTTCAACACAAAATCCAATTTTGGACACGAAAATACTAGTGTATAAATTGAACTTTCAAATGATGAGATTTCACATGTATTAAACCTTAATCCAATTTTGCCCTACTACATTTTCAAATGGTAATTTGATATGGGTTCAAGATAAAATCACAAGGAGGTTTATTTTAAACATAAAACATCATATAATTCTAAATTCCCCCTCTCTCCACTCACAAACATACCAATTTTCTTCTATTAATGGTTGTTAGAGGGCTTTGGACCTAAAATATTGAGTGTGTCTATAGATCATCATCCCTTGTGGAATTCTTCTCATCTCCAGTTGTTAATCCTTCTTTGTTCTCTCTTTTTTTTGCCCATTTTCTCTCATAATTCCTTCCCAACCTCTCCCAAAAATCTCTAATCTCTTCCATTACACTTATCATTGTCCCATATTTTGGATTTGACCATTAATCCCTTCATCTCCCTTAATGCTCCATTCACCATGCACATGCGACTCTAGGTAGACTAGCCTCATGGGGTTTGATATTGTTAAACTAAATCTTTACAAACCAACTAGTGGGACTAAATGAGGTAGTCTCCTAAATAGCTTGGAATGTCTTCTTATTCCCATGGCTTAGGTTTTAAATATCCAAAGATCAAGATCAATTATAAAGAATCTACACATGGACTTAGGATTAGTGTACAGCAAGGATCAATTACCAAAAGTTTTTGGATCTCAAAAGATAAAGGACAAGAGAGTCATAATGTCTTATTGATCCTTAGGAGCATCCCAATGCAAAATGTTAGAATTGTGAAAAACCACAAAACCATGAGCCATAGGATCAAAATAACGAACAAAGACACCTTCCACACAAAAGATCTGTAAACAATATATGTATATTCCTCAACAAGAAAAAGCTACAGAATGAACCTCAAGAATCTTCAAGGAAAACAAAAGTCCTCAAAGGTTGAGATTTCGAGAGAGAATCTCCAAAGTAAATCTCAAAGTGATAATACAATGAGGGTTGAGTGTTATATAGGAGCAACCTTAATAATTGTTCACTTTAGTTAACATAGAAAAACACTTAATTAACTTAATAAAGAACTCCTAAGTTTAGCTTAAGTGCATGAGAATAAATTAAACTAATAATTAATTAAAGAGTAATTAATTATTAGCTAATGCATGATTACTCTAACACCCCCCCTTAAGATGAACTTAAGGAGTGGCTAAAAACCCTAAAAATAGAATGCACAATGGGTCCCAACAAAATAAGGCATGGTGAGGTACCCATGTACAAACAAAAGATCTCTCAAAACTGGAGAAAAGGAGAAAACCATAGTGGGAGAAAACTCCTCTCCAAAAGAGAGAAAGGCAGATGAAGGTCAGAAAAAGCCTCCAAATCAAGGTGTGAAGGACTGAGAAGCCTCCAACCAAACAAATTCTTAAAAAAGAGGAACATGTAGAATATCGTTGAAGCACGAAGAATCTGTAAATTGTTGTCGAATGATGAATGATATAGTGTTGAAATGAAGAACCTCCTGAAATATGAATGCAAGAGTGTCCATATGGTAAATTATCTAACTCACTAAAATGCATGTAACCAATCATTGATGTGCACTACATCTAAAAGTACATAGGAACAAGAACTAGATACGTGGAACACTCCAACGCAAAACCAAGGAAGCATTAGCACCAATAGTAGAAACTCCCATAATCCTGAAAAGGGAGAGCCAAGAAAGGAACGTTGAAACTATGTGAAACCAATAAGTGCATGTAGCAGAAACAACTTGCAAATAAAAGGGTGTGCTAACTAAGGAACACACGCATGAGGCAAGAATCACTAATATTCACTACTATTTTGGAAGGGACACTCACTTGACAAAGGTGTTATGGCAAACCAAAGGCAAACGTGAACCCTCCCATGGCACTTTATATCATAGTGTGAATACAAAAAGCATAACAAGATGTGCAAAATCCCCAAAAAGTATCCACCATAATGGCACTTTATCATAGTGCATCTACAAAAGAGAATGTGCATGAAAAAGATATCCGCAATGCCCAAATAGGACAAAGTACTAGAAATACATATAGACTAGCCAAAAATGAGTCATCTTACACAAACAAAAAGTTTCCAGGAGCTAAGACGTCCAAGTAATTCACTAGAGTGCAAAAACACAAAAAAGTAAATAAAATATACCTAAACAGCAATATAGAAAAAGCCCATGGATGGATGTAAAGAGCTCTGAAAATCGGTTCCAACGTCGCTAGAATTGTGAAAAATGAAGAAACTAGTCAAAATTTACGAGCTCGAGACTAGAAATAGCACCTCTAACTTCAACAGGCTATAGAATGTACTAGTAGCAAAAATTTGAGAAAAAAAACTAGCACCATTGGATAGTGCTCGGAACCAGCTTTCCGACGATATCTTGTTTGCCCAATTTTGATGCCTAAGTGAAAAGTCATGCTCATTTTTCCGATTCAGCCTATTTAAAAAAAAAAACAAATTTTCTTAGCCCCCCAGGGGTTGGGCACTGGTTGCCTATGTGACCCAAGGGTGGTGGATTTTTTTTGTTTTTTTATTTTTTGTTTATTTGCTTTTAAAAGCAAAAAAGAAAAGAAAAGAAAAAAAAGAAAAAAACAACAAAGAAGATTTCAAATTTTCTCTTGTAACCCTAGTTGAAGAAAAAACCTCATAAATCGAGAAGGGGTTTGATGAATCGAGGCTCTAATACTATGTTTGAATTATGAAAAACCACAAAACCATGAGACACAAGATCAAACAACAAACAAATACACCTTCCACGTAAGAGATCTACAAAAAATATATGCAATATTCCTCAATAAGAAAAAGCTACAGAATGAACCTCAAGAATCTTCAAGGAAAACAAAAGTCCTCAAAGGTTGAGAATTCAAGAGAGAATCTCCAGAGTAAATCTCAAAGTGATAATACAATGAGGGTTGAGTGATATATAGGAGCAACCCTAATACTTGCTCACTTGAATTAACATAGAAAAGCACTTGGTTAATTTAATAAAGAACTCCTAAGTTTAGCTTAAATGCATGAGAATAAATTAGACTAATAATTAATTAAAGAGTAATTAATTATTAGCCAATGCATGATTACTCTAACACAAAACTGACCTACAATGCTAATATCCTAAAATATCAAATATTGAAGAACACAAGCATCCAACTCCAATGTGAGTGTCTTAGTGAGGATAATAGCATCTAACTTTAGTAGTAGTGACCTATAGCAACATCCTGCTACTAACCTAACATATAGGAGCGTCTAGATTGGACATTAGTGTCCTCCATGGGTCATCAAAAAGTAAAATTTATCAATTGCACCCCTCCAATCCTCTACAATTTTCCCATCCAATTAAATACAACTTGTTGATACTCTAGAAAGGCATATTTTGAACCCCAATCTCTTTATTTTATTAATTTGCATTTCCTAGCTCTAGCATATAATCTATTTGAATGTGATATCTAGTAGTTGGTAGATTATTATTGTATTTATTATCATATTATGCTCAAATTTAAAATAAATTAGTGTAAAAAAAAAAGTTGACACCTAGTTTGTAATTTCCTTTATTTGTACAAAATTACTTATCTCAAGTTCATTGTTTGTTCTTTCATTTAGTAAACTTGATGTGAACTATTTGTATGACACTATTAACCTAGTGATTATTATTTGTTCTTTCATCGTCATTTAACATATTTTAATCATTACAAGAGCATTTAAAAAAATCATAACATCAATAGCTACATCAAGATTAGGACATATTAAGCATTTTTGTTCTATTTGTTCTATGTATACAAACTTATTAAAATTGTTAACTCAATCTAGGAGCTTGACTAAGATGAAATATGAAAAGCTAATTACCTTAGCACAACAAGATTTAATTGTGCTTATCACCACCATCGTGTTTAGATACCAAAGGTAAAAAGAATTATAAAAATGTAGGCAACCAATTAAGAGTTACACAAAAGGTTCAGGGTTGCAAATGCAAGAATTATGTTTGTAATTGTACAATTTATTGAGAACAAAGATCAATTAATTTCATAATCTATTGGGATTCACTCAATGCAACTTTGATATCTAGACACAAATATGAATCATTATAAATCATTTATAATAAAATACTCTTCATCAAGTCCTGTAGCTAAGTACATTCATTTACTTTGTCAATGTTAGCACTTATTTAAGAACTTGATTGTATAGTGTTTTTACTCAAACAATATACCTAGGTTTATTTATTTATTATCATTTCTTATTATGAATTTAATTAACGTATATATTTATATAGGGTGGTTTTATTTCTATATATATTGCACCCTTTGACGTTTATTCCTTTTTTTTTCTGTTTCATTTCATATATTAAATTAGTTAGGGTTTAGATCCATCCTTGTGTGTTTGGCTTCTTTCTTAACTAACCTCACTTATGATTCCTTGTTATATGATGATGACACATCCTTTAAGGCATGTAATAGTGTGTTACCTCTTACTTTGGCCTTATATTCATTTGATAAATTTAAGGATGATCACTTATGTGGTAATGATGTTCCACTAACTATTCATGATGTTTTTCAGCCTAGTAATGTCATTCTTCATACATCTCATAATAGTCCTCTTCCCTTAGGTTCATTTTCCTTTAATGTTGTATCTTATAAGGATCCTAGGAATATAATGATGTTGATTTAAGTGTTTCTTTTATACATGATGGTGATGAGTGTTATGACAATAGTTCTTTAGCATCTCATGTAGATTATTGGTAATCATGATGATAGTAGTGAAGGATTCATGCTTGAATAAGTTTGATGTTAATAGTGATGCATCGTTACATGCCAAGTCATTATTACTTACAAATTATGAGTATATTTATGATGATATATTGTTGATAAGTAAATTCATAAATATTTTAATTGGTGAGGTTTGAATTTATGGTTTAATTATCTTGTAATGCATATAATTCATTTATTACATTGGTGTGTCATAAAAAAATGTATCTTTGGACATTTTTACGCTCATTTGGGTATTTCTTATGGATGTTGGCCTAGTTTTTCCTAGATTTAATGTTGTAATGTGGTCAACACATTCACATTAGGTCTTGGACCCTTGTGAATCAATGAGAATTCTATGATGTCTTGTAAAAGTGTTGTGAAGTGTTCTAACCCACTTTCACACTTTTCTAGGACCTTTTTATTACAATTCACTTACATAACCTCTTTTTATCACTTACCAAGCCTTATTTCAAAGTGTTGTAACAAAATTTCATGCTTTTCTAGGCTTGTCAACAATAGTTTGACACTTTCTTATGTTTAAATGACCCCTTAATGCACTTACAGGCCCTACTTAAGTGTGTTTCAAAGAATAATCCCGTTAAACATCATTAAATACACTTTAATTTCTGACACCTATTAAAATTTCCCTAGTGGGACCAAGTCCCCACTAGGGGCAACTTAGTCCCACTAGGCGCAAAAATCAAAATTATTATAAAATTCTGGCGGGATATTATTTTCTAAACCTTGAGGTCGGCATGTGATGTGGTATTTTTGAGAAATTTTGTATAATCATGTATAAATAAAGGGTTTTCCTCTCATTTTAACCCTCAATTCATTTATACATCCATTCACTCACTAATTCATTCACTTAATCATTGTCAAGCATTCTAGGCATTATCAAATCTACATTCATTGGAGCTTCTACTTGCATATCTTCATATTTCTACATCAAGGGTTTGGTGAGTTGTAGCATTGCATGTTGTTCATTCATCATTTTATTTCCATTTCATTTCATTTTCAAGGGTTTAATTACCAAACAGGGGTTTGACCAAGGCAAACCCTTATTCACTAACCCTTAACCCTTTTCCCCCTCTTTACATGTGTGTTTTGTAGGTCTTGTATGTAGATTTGTCAAAGAGCAAGGTGTTAAAAGGTGTCAACAATTCATCAAAGTCAACAAAGCCCTAAAAGAAGCTTGGAGATCACCTACAGACCAAATTTTGCATATTCATATTCGGACACCTATCAGGAACCAAAGTGCAGATCAAGAGCTATAGATTGCATCTTTGAAACTCCCAAAAGTTGAAGGTGGAATAAGTCACCATCAATGGCGAATTAGTCCCGCTACAGGCCTGAAAAGTGTTTTCTGTAGTTTCGGATACCCTTTTGGCTAAAACCTATTTTGGTAGAATTTCCTTGAAATAGGACTAAGTCGCCTAGCTTAGCGTAAGTGTCCCAATTGGTTTCAACAACAAATTATGCAGGATTCGAGAGCCTCTTTGCATCACATTCTAGTTTCTAGGTGCACCTCTCCAGTCTCATTCATTTATGTTATAGTTTGTTTGTATTCTTGGGTCATTTTGCATATCACATTGTGTTTTCAAACATCTTGCATTTCATTAGTTTAGCATTAATAATTCATTAATTTTATCAAATATCTGCATTTAGGGCATTACATTTAGACATATTTCAATCATATTAGCATTAGTCTTGAGTGAACCCCCAAGTTTTTGTGGGATAACTTTCTCCTTTTAGGTGTAAAACCCTAAAAGTGCAAGAGAGTGCTTACCTACAAAAATTTGCGGTTCATTTTGGTGAACCCGACTTTAGAACATTATATTTCTGATTTCAAGTGCATTTACAGCCTAGGAATAGCTTGCATTGGCATTGCATTGCATTTTGCATTGTTTAATTTGCTTCCCAGGCTTTTAAAAATTGCATTAGTGAAAAGCTCGTATAGCTCGCATTATTGCATTTCATTTCCTTGAACAATAGTGAAATTTTGCATTACAAAACACATAAGCATCCATCCAGAAATTCAGAATTTTTTTCAAAAAATTCACTACTTGGACTAATTCGCCATCTTGGGTGACTTAGTCCACTTGCACATTTTGCACTGTAATTTCTATCATTTCTAGATCATTTTCTGCATTTATGTTTTTTGTTATTGCATTTATATCATTGTTTTCAGATTTATTGTTTTATTCAATTTCTTGCATTTAATTTGCTTTCTTTCCTTTGCATCATGGCTATGTGTTTTAATAAGCTTTGGATGTCATTAAAATCCTTAGTTGACATGTCAAGTTGTGCCTTTGGAACTAATCCTAATGACATCAAACTTCCTCATGCTCCTTCAACTCCTCATGAATGTCCTCGTGATATTGACATCATTGGAGAAGATGATGACAACATGAATAAGTTCCTAAATGAATGCCTTGGCAACCTCAAATCTAATGCATCCTTTTATCCATCCATGAAACAAGATGACCTTCCTACAATACCACCTCCTGATATGTTTGGTTACTTACATCCTGAAACAAACAAAGGACCTAAGTTCCCTCCAACATGTGAAACTAGTTCTTCTAAACAAACAACCCCTCAACCATTTTATGATAACAAACAACTACTCCAATCAACCTTGAAGAAACCTATGGCAAAGATTTTACCGTTTTGAGAAAACAAGGATGTGACGCAACAATTGAACATGGCATTCATCAACTCTTAGAACAAAATCCAAAAGAGGACAACACAACAGGATTAGGATATCAAGATCCCTCTCATAACAGTAAGCCTCCTAGAGAATATTGGAGGCTTCGTGATGATGGTACGATGATCTTTGATTCCCCTCCTGATCTGCATGTCCTTCTTCCTCGAGAACAACCCTTACCTAATAACAATGACAAGGATGAGAGGATCACTTTGGGTCCTCCTCCTCCTTCCATTTGAGAAAAGGGTGAATCTAGCAAACACAAAAGGCCTTACAAGTTACAAAAAATAAAGTTTCCTCTCCATCCACCGCCTAGATGTGAAAGGAAATTTCAAATACTTTTAAACAAATGACTCATACTATTTCTAGCTATGAATAGGTTGGTGATATATCCTAAAGATGCTAGCATTCCACATTTTGCATATCATCGTGTTCTTGGACATATTAGTGATGAGTGTCGCCAATTGAAAGAAATACTGAGCAAGTATCATTTTGATGGCAATAATTGCTATCCAATAATTCCATAAACCACCTTCCAACTCCTCCTCGTGTAATATTTGTAGAACATTCTCTTCTCACTATTACATGACCTTTCCCATCACCTACCTCAACTCATTCGTGTCTTGCACTTAGTGGGGGCAATAAGTTTCTAGCCTTGTCCTAGTAATGCATTTGTCATTATCCCTTAGCAATGTTATTCACCTTCTGCTTATACCAACTAAGACTGGGAAGCGGATGACTTGTTTGATGGTTGACTCACATTTGCCTTACTAGTCTTTTGCACTTTCTTTTTATTTTTCTTTTGAGTGTTTGCATGTGCGTAGCGTGTTCCCTTGTGATATTTTTTTTATGTTCTCTCTCTTTGTGACATTCCTCTATTTGTACCTTTATTCTTCTCTATGTCGTACATCACTTTCACCTTTTCTTTTGTCTTTTTCTTGTGTTTTCCTTTTGGGGATGACACAAGGCATTGAGACATCTGTGTCTCTTTCATGTTGACCCAAAAGGCCTTTCTTTTTCTTTTCCTTTTCTTTTGTCTTTTTCTTGTGTTTTCCTTTTGGGGATGACACAAGGAATCAAGACACCCTATGTCTCTTCCATTTTGGCCCAAACAGATCTTTCTTTTTCTTTGTTTTCGCTCTCTTTGTGTCCTTCCAATTCTATGTATTTGGGGGATGATGATAGTTCCAAGCTCTCTAAACAAAACATTGTAGCAAAGAACATACTAACCCCAAATCTATAGATCCCTTATGTGTTTGGTGTTTTCATTTTGGGGGCAACCCCTTTCTTTTATTTTTCCTTTCTTTCACATGACGTACAACCTTACTCAGAAACATACGAATTGGCATAGGGCTTTACAAGTTGGCTCTCTTGTCTTCTTTCTTGTTTGCATTTTTCATTTGCTACTTTAAAGTAATTACTCACAATATGGCATTCAACAATTCCTTTAAAGTGGGGGCATACATTGGCATTATTCTTTTACATATTTATCCTTTATCATGGTTCGTAGTGCAACCTTCTTACTTCATATGATGCATTTGTCGCTTTGTGGATGACATTGGGTGTGATGTCCTTCATAAGTGTGATCTATCTTAGCATATTACATTCCTCTTGGTGGCTTGATGCGACGCACTTCATCCCCTAAGTTGCGAATTTTCTATTCTTTGATTGGACCTCTCTTAGAGACATTAGACACAATGTTCCCTAAGTTAAAGACCTCTCATGAACTAAGCAAGACTCCTTTAAACATCCTTTTGCATGTTGTATTTTGTATTTGTTATATGGCCACCTTACATAACACAACTTGCATGTATGTGGTGCCATCACATTTGTTCATGAGATCTAAGCATATGAAGTTTTGCTTGTCTCATGAAGCTCAAAAATTCATTTTCTTTTTTGGTGCCTTATTAAAGTTATCAGGAGGTATAACTTTGATATGGTTGAGTGGGAAGCCCATTCCAAGGCATGACTTTCCCCGTAGCCACCTGCATGTGTGTGAGTGCATACCAACCATGAGTGTATGTTTCTCACCTTTTGGGCCTTCTCTCCCGATGGACAGCCATGAGTTCCATCACCTCAGAGTGAGTATATGCATTTTCTGGACAAACAACCTAGATTTGATCCACAACAAGATGGGAAAACTATCGAAGGTTGATCAAACTCTCTTTTCCTTCTCCTCTCTCTTTCATTCGTTTTCATCATTTTCATATGTGTTCCTTTATGCTAATGTTTGGGTTTGCCATGGGATATTGATCACCCCTCCTGATTGTTGTTATCTCATCTTGCCAGCATGAGTGCATTTGGATCCCTCTTGATATGCATATTTGGCTACTTTAGTGTGAGATAGAAGCAAGTTCATCCTCTCACTAAAGTGGGGGCAAAATGTGTCGCAAAAAAATGTATCTTTGGATATTTTTATACTCATTTGGGTCTTTCTTATGGATGTTGGCCTAGTTTTTCCTAGATTTAATGTTGTAATGTGGTCAACATATTCACATTAGGTCTTGGACCCTTCTGAATCAATAAGAATTCTATGATGTCTTGTAAAAGTGTTGTGAAGTGTTGTAATCCACTTTCACACTTTTATAGGACCTTTTTATTTTAATTCACTTACATAACTTCTTTTTATCACTTACCAAGCCTTATTTCAAAGTGTTGTAACAAACATTCACACTTTTCTAGGCTTGTCAACAATAATTTGACCCTTTCTTATGTTTAAATAACCTCTTAATGCACTTATAGTCCCTACTTAAGTGTGTTTCAGAGAATAATCCCATTAAACATCATTAAATACACTTTAATTTCTAACACCCATTAAATTTCCCTAGTGGGACCAAGTCGCCACTAGGGACAACTTAGTCCCACTTGGCACAAAAATCAAAATTATTTTAAAATTTTGATGGGATATTATTTTCTAAACCTTGAGGTCAGCCTGTGATGTGGTATTTTTGGGAATTTTTGTATAATCATGTATAAATAAAGGGTTTTCCTCTCATTTTCACCCCCAATTCATTCATACATCCATTCACTCACTAATTCATTCCCTTAATCATTCCCAAGCATTCTAGGCATTATCAAATCTACATTCATTAGAGCTTCTACTTGCATATCTTCGTATTTCTACATCAAGGGTTTGGTGAGTTGTAGCATTGCATGTTGTTCGCTCATCATTCTTTTTCCATTTCATTTCATTTTCAAGGGTTTAATTACCAAACCAGGGTTTGACCAAGGAAAACCTCTATTCACTAACCCTTAACCCTTTTCCCCCTCTTTACATGTGTGTTTTGTAGGTCTTGTATGTAGATTTTTCAAAGAGCAAGGTGTTAAAAGGTGTCAACAATTCATCAAAGTATTTCAAAGTCAACAAGCCCTAAAAGAAGCTTGGAGATCACCTACAAACCGAATTCTACAGATTCAGATTCAGGCACCTATCAAGAACCAAAGTGCAGATCAAGAGCTACAGATTGCATAGATTCAAAATTCTTGAAAGCTAAAGGTGGACTAAGTCACCATCAGTGGTGAATTAGTCCCACTGCCAGGCCTAAAAGTGTTTTCTACAGTTCTGGATACCCTTTTGGCTGAAACTTGTTTTGATAGAATTTCCCTGAAACAGGACTAAGTCGCCTAGCTTAGGCGTAAGTGTCCCAGTTAGCTTTAACAACAAATTCTACAGGATTCCAATTCTCTCTGCATCACATTCCAGTTTCCAGGTGCACCTCTCCAGTCTAATTCATTTCCATTATAGTTTGTTTGCATTCTTAGGTCATTTTTCATATCACATTGTGTTTTCAAACATCTTTCATTTCATTAGTTTAGCATTAATAATTCATTAATTTTATTAATTCTTTGCATTTAGGGCATTATATTTAGACATATTTCAATCATATTAGCATTAGTCTTGAGTGAACCCCCAAGTTTTTGTGGGTACCTTTCTCCTTTTAGGTGCAAAACCCTAGAAGTGCAAGAGAGTGCCTACTTACAAAAATTTGTGGTTCAATTGGCCCATTATTTTATTGCATTTTTTTGTGGAGTGACTAAGAATAGTATGGGCTTGTCCATGCCATCTCATTTATACCTTTAAATATGTACTCATCATCTTTATTTGATCAACATATGGATTGTACATTTACTCCTCTTTTGAAATCATTATTTTTTCATGTTGCCCACCCTAGGAGAGGTTTTGTTCCCTCTTTCTCACCACCATTTAAACCATGTGTATTTCATGTTGCACCCAATCATATAAAGGCCTAAATATTGTGTATTTTGTGCTATATTTGATACATCGCAATATATACCCATTATATTTAATATGGGAGATCTCCTTCATGAGAATATCTTATAATTATTCATAATTATCAAAGAATGGCTAGAGGACATAAACATATATCAAATTAGGCATATTTACAACCTACTAATTTTAATATTCTTCCTATTGGGACTCAAATATGTAGTGCCATTTTTGCTTGAGTCCCTTCCCTTTTGTCTGTCTAAGTCATTTTGACCTTATCCTACTCATTTTTTATAACTAATATGTGACATCCTTAATGGATCCTCTTTGGGTCATTAGATGCAAATAATCCATAAATGTCTAAGTCTCAAGTGTTTTTATATTCTCCTTGGTGATTGAAATATTGGAATTGATTGTTAGTGTCTCAGTTTCCCCCTTAAGCTTTGGTTCCTTTTATTCCTGATACTTTTTGCCTCTCAATCCCCATGTAGACATTTTAATCCATTATAGATTTCAAAACCTGCTACTTCCTGTGATGTGAAAATATCGGTATGGGCCAAATTACACTTGATCCATGAAGAATCAAAGCATAACGGAGCCACCAATACTTGAATCTCAACAAGATCAATCAAATAAAATTGAAATTAAACATTTCATCAAAACCTAACATACTAAAATATGAAAGCTTTCAAAAAATCTATTCTAATCCATCTAAAACTTATCTTGTTGTGGAATCGGTGTCGTGTTGATGTGGAATGATGACCCTTTCCCATCCTGGGATTAGTGAGCTTGTTTCAATTGATTCTATGGAAGAGAATCGATGAAACCATGGTATTTGGTGTATGAAAACCTAATTTATGCTAAAATGAACATGATGCAAGCTAAGTTACCATGATTTTATGCTACAAATGATCTAATTATGCAATTTCTAAACTAATATAAGCTAAAATTATGCTAAAAGATGAAAACCCTAATTTATTTACAAACTAAGATGGATGCTATAAGCTATTATGCAATGAAAATGAACTAAAACAAGCTAAATATTGAGTAAAAGATAAGTGTGCATGTGAGTAAATTCAACAACATAGGTTTGCAATAAAAGATGGATCCATTTGTCTCCAAATAGTGATCTATTTATAGGAGAGAAAATGGGGAATGGATGGTTGAGATTAAAAAGCTTAATCAAAGGTTCAAGATGAAGGGGATGAGATGAATGGATCATCGATTGTCATCAACGAATGAGAATGCATGATGAAAGTTAATCAAGGGCTCACACTTGCCTCAAACAAACACACTTTTGACCTGCTCACACAGGTCAAAGGTAACTTGCTAAAGAGGTTGAAGGTTTAGATTGTTGAAGAAGCCAAGTGAGTTGATTGGAGGAGATGGAATATTCCTTTGGGTGAAGAAAAAGGTAATTTACAAATTAAAACAAAGTTTTATTTGTCCAAAAAGGATAAAGAATATTCCATGGGATATTCCCTTTGCTTAGAGGAAGATTAGTTTAATTGCTAATTAAACAAGGTTTAATTTATGCAATTATGGAATTAGAAGAATTAAGAGACATTTATTAAATTAGATGATTTAATAAATAGGGGAGGGGGATGAAATGATATTTAATTAAATAACATAGGGTTATTTAATTAAATAAGATGACTTATGGGATTAAATTAAATATTTTGATTTATTTAATTTAATTAGATGAAGTATTAGTGCAAAAAGAGATGAATTGGCCCAATTTAATTAATTAGGCCAAATAGATGAAAATGATGCAATTAATTAATTAGCTAGGCTAATTAAATCAATTAAGCGAAAAGAGGATGGATTAAAGAGGAAATGATGTTAGTAAATCTGATTTAAATATATGACATCAATTAGGACATTTTTCAATGTCTACATTTTGCCCCTCTTTGAAGCGAGGTACTTGCTGCTTCGGTTCAAAAAATAACACTTTTCAGATTAAAACTGCTGCCCAAATCAAAAAAGTAAAAAAATTCTAATTTTTTAGATGCCCCAACAAAAAAATAAAGCTGACTCCTCGTCCCCTCGAGAAATCAGGCAAAAATTTTGGATTTTGGGTTGATTTCTCAAGAAAGGTTCAAAAGCTACCCCAATGGTTCAGAAAGGTTCTAGGATGCAAGAATAATGCAAAAAATGTAAAAAATGATGCAAAATTAGGTCTAGATTGGTAAAATTGGTGAAGATGATAATAAACCCCATTATTAAGGTTAAATTAGGGCAAAAACCCTAATTTTCTGGCTTAAATAGGCCAAGAGGGGTCATTTTCAATTCATTTGTGCATTCACACTTAACAAATTCTTGCGATTTGAGCTTTGACCCTTCGACGAAATGGCATGCCATGAGCTTCCCTGACACATCTCTAATCGAGTTTGTGAGTTCCAGCGGCTCTTCGTTAGCCTGATTTTTCACAACGCAGTAATGTGCATCCCTGTGTAGAGTATCAGCCTGAGTGGTAGGCTGAAGAGGGTAGCAGCCACTAGGGCTAGCGTGGAGAGAAGCTAGAAGAATAAAGAATGAATAACCGTTACTGATGATGATTGCTTCAAAAGATCTAACAAGTTCTTGATCCATCGAGACTTTATTAGAGATGGTGATGTGACAATGCAAAATGCAAGATGAAATGCAGGATGGGGGCTCACACTTCGGGATTGAGATTTTCCATCATTCCTTATTGTTTGATATAACACATAGATACAATGCATCAAGGTATTGATAACTAGGACAACGTTGTATCTAGTGTAATGGACTTTGACTCGACAAACAGATAGGATAGTTCCTGTACACATCTTGACATACAGAAACGTCATTGGAATGCAAGTTAGAAGCTTAGAACATATTGGACCAAAGCATACACAATAGTCAACAACATACTCCAAACGACTTTCCTACACACAACTAAGCAAGTATGCACCAAGATTATTTTACAAGAGTATCCACAAGCACAACAAATGAAAAGATAATGATTGTTGCCCCATTCATTTCTCTCTAAATCATTTTAGATAGACATCATCGAGAGGTCCTTAGAATGGGTCATTAAGATAAATCATAAGAAAAGATCAAAGACAAACAGTCGGTGTCATCTATAGCTCCTACCTAGTTTAAGTTTAGCTAAGGTGATGTCTGATACTAATGTCCATCGCAGGAAGGATACATCCTAGGACATGTTGATCAGAAGGTTGTTTGATGTTAGGATAATGAAGCTAAGATGAGTCATTGCTATAAAGTTCACTGATGCATTTACCTATGATTTAGACTTTAGATTTTGACTTTTGGGTTCGCACTTTATGACTTGCTATGTTTGCATTCTACTTGTTTTGCCAAAGGTTGAAGGTGACGATCATTTTATTATGGGTAAAATTTTATTGTGAGTGAAAGCGAGATGGGATCGATGGGTTTTGGTTTTTCTGGAATATTTCAATGTTTTTGGTATTTTGAAAATGTTTTGCGGCTGTTTTTGGTCTTTTTGAATGTTTATATGAATGTTTAGGACTTTTGGATTTTCTAAGGCTGTTTAGGGTTTTCTAAGTTTTTGAGGCTTTTTAGGTCTTTTGAACGTTTTCTATTGTTTTTGAATTTTCCATTTTCAATTTTTTTGTGTTTTCTAAATATTTAAATGTTTTGGGGTTTTCAATATGTTTGGATGTTTTTGGATTTTTTGAAATATTTGGATGTTTTTGGATTTTTGGAATATTTGAATGTTTTTGGATTTTTTGAGTTTCTAAGTTTCAACCAATAACCTAACCTAAAGACCTATCCTAGGGGCCTTGAGGGCTAATCAAAGATTAGCCTTTCCTACGTTATACACGCAGAGACCATGTAGTTTGACTGACTTGATTCATTTACAAGACAAATATATGGACAGACGAGAGACAACAACTAATTATAATAGATTGCTAAAGGACCGACCTAAGGTATCTCAGGGGCACATCAATGATGGCCTTGCCTATGTTCAAGCTCAGAGACAATGTAGTTCGAAAAGAGACATTGTTTTTGGTTTTTTCGATGTTCGACATTTTTAGGGTTTTTGATGTTTTTTGGATGTTTTGGATTTTTCCTTTATAATTTTCTGAATGTTTTTGAATTTTCGCTGTACAAGATTTTGCAAATGTTTTGGTATTTTCTAGATAATATTTTACGAATGTTTTTGGTGTTTTCTGATAAGATGTCCCATAACCTCAAGATATACAAGAACCTGATTATGATGCATAACGAAATGCCCCCAGTGTGATATGTTACCCTACTTCGATAAAGGCAAGACAAACTGATATTGGGAATATGCCAAGTAGTGCTAAAGAGTTCATGATACCTTATAGTGACAAGCCATGATAAGGACGCGAATGAGGGATGAATGGTGGTGCAAAGAATGATAGGCCAAAAGAGCCAAAGAATAGATGGAGATGCTTTATTTACACAAGGCACCTATTTTCTAGGTTTTCACCAAGGTACCTGCCCAAAGTGCCACTGAAGTGGTTTTCACTAAAGGATGATTTTTTTTTACTTTTTTCAAATCCTTTTTCTCTTTTTTTTGGATTTTTTATCATTTTTTTTTGTATTTTCTGATTTATACCCTTCATGTTTAGGCATAAAACTTTTTGAGATGCAAGTTGTTGATTGGTTCCTGCAAGGGTTCACCTTCAGGGGTTGACAGTTGGTATGCTTTTGATCTGTAGCTTGTTGTGATGAAAAAGGGACCCAAACAGTTAGGCTCAAACTTTCCTTTGTTGTCTTGATTTGGAAGGTTCTTCTAATTTTTCTTTAAGACAAGATTGCCTACCTGGAATGACCAACATTTATTTCTCTTGTTATAGCTCTATTTCAATCGGTTTTGGCATACTTTCAAATGATTAAGGGCATCAAGACAACGTTCATCTAGGAATTATAAATCATTTAGTTGAGACACTCTGTACTCTTCCTTAATTATCAGATTCTTTAGTGACACTCGCAATGATGGGAGCTCAACCTTAATAGGCAGGATGGATTATGATCCATAGACCAGGGAGAAAGGGGTTGCACCTATAGGTGTGCATATATCGGTTCAATAAGCCCAAAGAGTGGGATTTGGCTGTAGATGCCAATCACGACCAACTTCATTAACTATTTTTTTTAGGATTTAGGATAGTTTTGTTTGTTGATTTTGCTTGGCCATTGCCTTGGGGATAGTACGAGGTAGAGAATCGATGTTGGATATTGAATCTTTGGCACAACTCTTTCACATCTTGATTCTTGAATGGTGTTTCGTTGTCTGAGATGAGGGTTTGTGGTACACCATAACAACAAATTAGGTAATTCAGGATAAACTTGGCTATCTGCTTCCCCATTATGTAGGTCATAGGAATGGCTTCAACCCACTTAGTAAAGTATTCAATGGTGGTTATGATAAACTTATGGCCGTTGGATGAGGTTGGAGTGATTTTTCCTGAGATCAAGTCCCCACTGTGAAAAAGGCCATGGTGTGATCATTGGTTGCAACTCTTGAGCTGGAGCATGAATCAGATCCCCATGCTATTGACATTGGATGTATTTATGCACATACTGATGAGCTTATTTTTCCATGGTTGGCCAATAGTACCCCGTCCTTAATAGCTTCTTAGCTAAGGTCATACTACTAGTGTGGGACCCACATATGCCATCGTGTACTTCCATTAAAGCATTTAAGGCTTCTTCTTGGTTAAGACATTGTAATAATGTCCCTTTGATGCTTCAACAGTAAAGGGTATCACCTAGGATCATAAATTAGGATGCCTTTTTTGCAAAGGTCTTTTTAAGGTTCGGGGTGATATTCGATGGAAGGGTTCCTCTATTAAGATAAGTAAAGATGTCATGGTACCACGGGCATCCAAGACCAATAATGACACACATGAATTTAGATTCAGGGATTTTGAAAGTTGGTACGAGAAGCTATTCTACCAAAAATTCACATTAGAGAACATTGTTTGACATGTCTAGTAATGATTCGATTGTTGCCATGGCGTCTATTGCTATATTGTTCATGTGAGGAATCTGCTCAAAATTTATGTCTATAAAATGATCTTTGAGATTCTCCATAATCTTCTTGTAAGGAGTGAGCTTGTCATCTTTAGTTTGATAGTCGTCATTGACTTGGTTGATAACCAGCTGTGAGTCTCCATAAACTTTCATCTCTTGTATTTGCCACTGAACTACTATATCTCGAGACCTATGATCAAGGCTTCATACTCAACAATGTTATTGGTACATGGGAATGATAGCCTGTAATATTTTGGGATGCAATCACCTTGGGGGTGATGAAAATAATGCCTGCTCCTGATCCATGTTGGGTGAACGATCCATCAAAGTACATCTTCCACTGAGCTGTGAGATTAATAAGGAACACTGATTCATCAGGGAACTTAGATATTAAAGGGTTCTCATCATAGATGGGTGCTTTTTCTAGCTGGTGTACGATCACTTGTCCTTTGATTACCTTGCACTCCACATACTCTATGTCAAACTCTATCAATATCATTACCCATTTAACCATTCGTCCAGTGAGGGTTGCTTTAGATAACATATATTTTAATGGATCAATCTTTGCAACGAGCTTGATTTGGTGTGATAACATGTAATGCCTAAAATTTTGTGAAGCAAAAACTACCATTAGGAATGCTTTCTCACTGGGTGAATAGTTCATCTCATAGCCTACTGTTGATGGCCAAATTGATACAACATTTAAACAAAATATTTCTACTCTATTTCTCCTGAAAAAGATAACTGATCTAAAACTAGCTATCTTCCAAGGTCTTTGTAGTTGGTTCTCAACTGTGTTGTTTTGTTGAGTGGTCAATGAGGCTATAATGTTCAAGGGGCCTGCTGGTTATTTAGCTTCTTGGTTGTTGCAAGATCAAACTTCTATCTAAACCTACTCTAACTAGGGATATAAAAAAAGGAAAAAGATAGATCAGGGACGCAAGAGTGAAAAGAATGTTGATTCATTTAGTTAACTAGACCTATTACTCTCCAAGGAATTCCTAACTTAAACTACAGAACAAATCAACCTGTAATCAGTACAAAGCTAAACATTCATTCACAGTGCAAACTTTAACAGCATATCACAAATCACCATTTCAAACAAAAGAAAATATAAAAATTCATTCCTCAAATAATTCCAAATCAAATGATTAACAAAACAAACATCATTCCATAATACAACTTAAAGCAGGTTTAAATCTGGCTACTTCTATTGTTGCAAAATAGATAAACAACATTTACAAGTCTGGCAAGATTCACCAATGCATAGAAACCAATGTCTGCAAATTGATTCAGCTAAACTAAGAATTGTAGAAAATTGTATCATCTACTCTACTGCTAACTCTAATCAGCCTTAAGCAAAATGTCTAACTCTTTTTCATAAGTGTCTAACCTTTTACAATGAGCTTGATTTGACAATTAATAGCTCATCAATTTCATAATTCCCTACAAAATCATACATCAAAAGTTGTAGCTCTTGTGTGCATGCAATCACCATAAAGATACTTCATGTTCCAACTCTTCGTTGACTTCAATTGACTTCAGTTCAAAAGTTGGGACTTCTAGTTCCCTCTTTGAGTTCACTAGCTCAACATTTGCTTTGCACAATGTGCAACAATATCTTCATCCACAAATCACTCCAGGTAGGGACCATGAAACACTCAGTTCACTACCAGCTTGATTATTTCTCCAGAAAATATCCTCTTTTTGCATGTTTGATTTGTAAATCATCTCCTTTGTGATTTCTTCTTTTCAAGAAGGCACTTGTAAACAGAAGGCATTTTAATTAATTAATAAAATTAATCAATTAATACTTAATTTCAAATTTAATCAACCAATCCAATCTTCAAAATGCCTGAAGGTCAGTATAGTAACTGATTTATTGAACTAATCAATTAATATTTAATTTCATTTCAAATATTTCAAACCATTTCAATTAAATGTAAATAAACTTTAAATTGCATAATTGAAATAATAAAAGTAATAAATCCCCTTTTACATTAATGTTATTTTAAATAAAATAACATTAACAATGTTGAATATGGATTTAAATTTCTGTCACTCCTGCTCCCTGAATCAAAATTACTTGCAAAACATACCAATTCAATGAATCAATAAATTTTGTAAGTAAACACACAATTAATTACTTATGTGATTAATTTGTAAAATCAATAAGTTAAAATGCATGGAGTAATCAACTTTCACTTAAAACCTATGAAATATTCAAGTGTTCCCAAGTTTGCACAATAATCTGAATTAATTCCACCTTTTGCCAGATGCAAAAACTACAGAGGAATAAGGCAATGAAACTGAAACTTTTATATTTCCTATATTCCTTTGCTGCAACAATTCTACTGTGCACACATCTGTAATTCATTGTGTCCATCAAATAACATCTTGCCAATTGTCTTCAGTAATCTCTAAAGGAGATTTAAACCTTGAAGCTTTGGCCTTGGCAAATGATTCCATGTAATCAAGAGGATTTGTAACCATTTGTCCAAAAAAAAAAGACCTGCATACACTTTCACAAGCTTTAGATAATAGGGGTTCCAATGATAAGGGGTTCTAGAAACAAAGCATTTATCAACAATGTCCATACACAGCCAATCCACCATTTTTTCATCATATAATTGGCTTCAAGGCTAAACTTTGAAAAGTCTAACGATGAATTTTAAAGGGGAGATCTTCAATTAACACCAATCGGTGCACTTTTTCCAATTCCAACTTTAATATGCCCAAAACCCCTCGATTCAATCCAAGCCGATGTTAAAATTGCATGAAACGAGATCTAATAAAAGCATTTTTATTTTCACTTTATTTTAGACTATTGGTGTGTAGCATTCTCTTGCATTCTATTGAAACCTTAAATTCAAGAATTCTATTTTGTGTAATGCTTGCAATCATGGAGTATAATTGAAAATTTCGTCAAATTGCATTGCGTGCAGCTCTATTTGAAGCATTTCTTAAGCCTCTGCCTAAAATTCTCGAACCCTTTCAAGAATGCATTTCACACGTCCTCTACAATCATGGCCATGAGATGGTGCCTTTCTGACTACATTTCTCAAAGGTATTTTGTCAAACGGTTCACATACTTACCAATGTGCCCCTCTTCTATGCTTTGATGGCTGCTCAAATCTTGTTCCAAAACTTTTGTTTGGGTACACATCTTGCAACATTGCATCCCATGAGATGACATCTCTTTTGAGGCAGACCATCAAACAGTTCACATCCCCTCTCCGTACTTCCACCATTGTGTATCAAAAGTAAGAGGACGCTGGTAAAGGTTGTGGAATTCGCTTTTACTTCTATTGATTGTGTTTGCTCGTAAGTTTCTAAAGCCTTTTCCAACATTTCATTACATGAGGTGACATCTTTGTTGAGGCATTTTCTGTCAAACGTTCCACTACCCTATTGTGCCCACATTTGCACTTTATAGCGGGTGTATATAACACAAGTTGGCTTTTCATCAGCCAACAATGTTTGCTTGAACGAAGATCTCTTTGAGGTATTTCACCAGACGGTGCACCGTGCAAATTGATTTAAAACCTACCTTTGTATTTGCATTAAAAATTTGTAAAATATCCCTCACAAATCCATTATTAGCATATCTTGCATTCAAGGGCATTCAACGAAATCCCATTTCTTTGAGGGGTTTTGTCAAACTGTTCAACGCCGTGTCTATGCTTTGCCATTTTGCACACATGTTTGCCTATTGCATATGCATTAGAAGTTTCTTTTTTTATTGCCTTCAAAACCTATTCTATGCATATCCCGCAATCATCATGACCTTCTCACTAAGGCATTTTGTAAATCAATTCATCGGCCCCTTTGTTGTTCTCATTGCCTTTGTGAGGAAAATCCTTTCCAAATTCATTCATTTAGACAACATACATGCCTCGTTTATGTTTCGGCGTCCACATACTGCACACTTGCTTTGACATTGGTGTGGGATCAGATTCATTTACAGAGTGGGATCGAAACGAAATTGTCACCAACGCGAGGTCAGAGTCGTTTCAGAACTTGAACATTTTCACTTTTTTAAATACCCGGTTTCAATATTGCTTCTGATTTCGATGCGGGAGTGGGATGAACCCACAACACAAATATTTAATGTTTCGGTGCTATGTTTCCCTTCAGTTCTGCCTCGAGATCAGGTTTCCACATATTCGATTAATCATTTATTTTTATCTTTAGCTTTAAGGTTTGGCCCGAACCCAAAGTCCAACTGGCACCTTATTATTTTGCAAAGCTTTTTTAAATTTTTCTTTTTAACGTGCTATGTGGAGTCAGGAAACATTTTGGTTATTTATGTTTCCATCACTTTGAAATTTAAATCATTTTCTTTTTTGTTTCTTTTATATGATTTTTTTAATCTTTTAAATTTTAATTTATTTAAAAGACTTTTATTTAAATTTTAACATCTTTTTAAAATTCATTTGTTTTAAATTTAAACTTTATAAATCTTTTAGAATTAAAGATTTATTTTTTTTAAATTTAAAATTTATTTATTTCTTTTATTTTAAATTTTCTAATTTTTATTATTTTTGGATTTTAAAATCTTTTTAAAATCAAAAGATTTTATTTTAACCTTTTTGTATTTTCAACTTGTTTTAATTTTTTTGTATTTTCAACTTGTTTTAACTTTTTTTTGTATTTTCAACTTGTTTTAATTTTTTTTTGTATTTTCAACTCTTTTTTTTGATATTTTCAACTTGTTTTAATTTTTTTCTTCTATATTTTCAACTTTTGAAAAGACACAAAAAACTAAAAAAATAGAGAACATCGATAAAAAGACGCGGATGAACAAACAAAAAGGTGAAAAAAGAGATGAGGATCGGGATTGAGACTAGACAAGGAACACAAACCTGAACAACTCCCGAAGGCAAAGCAGGGAACTAGGATCAGGATGAAACCAGGAACAAGAACCTTGGAAATGTTCCTTGTTCTGGTTCTGATCTGATACCCAAACCCAAACCAAACAAAAGGAACATAAAGGAAACGAAGATTAGAGATCAAAGCGGAACCAAAACTTGAAACCCCGAAAGGTGTCAAGTGTTGATTCCATCCTGCAACCGGACTTCAATAAAGACAAACAAGCAAGGTACAAGAAAGGATGAAAATGAGAACGACGAAGTGAGAACATGACAAAACAAACGAATGAAATGAAAGAAAACAAAGGGGGTTCTTGAATTTTCCAAGCAAAAAAGTTGGGGCGTGTATGCAGGGCATAACACCTACCAAGGTTTTGCTAATGAAGTATATGGCTCTTTCTTTTCCATTTTCATCATGTTGTGCTAAAAGAGCTCCTAGTGTTGTTGATGTTGCTAAGATGTACATGATCAATGGCTTGTTTGGTATTGGTGACACGAGCACTGGGGGTGTTAGTAGATAATCTTTGATCCATTAGAAGCTTTATCACATTTGTCATCCCATTTGTAAGTTATCCCTTTATGGAGAAGATGCAAAAAGGGATGAATCTTATTTGATAGTTGAGCTATGAACCTTCTAATAGACTGCAACCTTTCTTGTAATCCTCTCATCTGTTTCAATGTATGTGGCAGTTCCATGTCTAGGATGGCTTTTACCTTTGCTAGATCAATTTATATCCCTCTATGTGAAACGATGAAGCCAAGAAGCTTCACTGATGTGACACCGAACAAACACTTTTTTGGATTTAGTTGTACCTTGTATTCTTCAAGCTTGTCAAAGATAGGTCCTAGGAGTTGTATGCGCTCACTTCTCTTTGATTTTTCCAAAATATCATCCACATAATCTTCAACTATTTTGTGGATCATGTTGTGAAAGATAAGGGTCATTGCTCTTTGATAAGTAGCTCCTGTATTCTTCAACCCAAATGGCATCACATTCCAACAGTAGGTTCCCCATGGACAAGTAAAGGCAATTTTGTGTTGATCCTCTTTAGTGATTATGATTTTATTGTAGCATGAAAATCCATCCACGAGTAACAACATTTCATGCCCAATTGTTAAATCCACAATGAGATCGATGTTGGGAAGAGGGAAATCATCCTTTGGACATGCCTTGTTCAGATCTCTGAAATTAGTGCATATTCTGATGCCCCTAGTGGGTTTTGATACTGGTACCAGGTTTGAAACCCACTCAGGATAATCTATCGGTCAGATGAATCCAATGTCAAGAAGCTTTTGTAGTTCTAGTTTAACTAAGAGTGTTCTCTGAGGTTGCATCTTCCTTATTTTTTGCTTGTCTAGTTTGGCATTAGGATAAACTGTTAAGTGATGTACAACCACTTCTAGATCAATGCCTGGCATATCTGTGTATGACCATGCAAAGTTATCTATTCTCTCTTTAAGGAATGCTGCAAGGTTCTTCTGTTCTTCGTCTAATAAGGATTTAACTTAGAAAGTGATCTTAGGTGCTTCTTTTGTTCCCACATTGACTGGAGTAGCCTTTTCTGCTAGTACTGCTGACTTTTCTGGATGCATGGCACTAAGGGGGAGATTGAATCCTTCATCCTTGGGCACCCTAGAGAGGTTTTCACCATCAGATGCATCCTTTGTTTTTACTATTTTGGGACCAGAGAGTGCCACTAGGTGGTTTTCACTCAAGGATCTACATGTTAATTACATTTAATTTATTTTGCAATTGAAGGATTCAATCATCTCCCCATAGTATGCTCTTGTATCAAGCTCTATGTCAAAGCTTGCTTTGTGATCTAGCCATGATAAGTTGTCTTGGAGTCCCATGAATTCTAAGATTGCTTCATTGTTTTTGAATAAATCTAGAACCGATGGTCCTTGTTGGTCCATGTCAATGAGTTGCAGGTATACTAGGCATATTTTAGTGGGTTGGTTATTTGAGATAAAGGATGCTATGGATATCATGAAAAGGGTGTTGTTCTCAAATAGGTCAACAAAATCAAGGGGAAAGTCATCTAAGGTTGTATCACGTGATGTAGGTGACCAAGAGGAAGCCTCAACTCATTTAGCAATGATACCTTTGCCAATAAGTGTGACTTTTCTAGTAGTACAACCTAAGCCAAGATTTTTTAGTCATTTCTCAGGCAAAAGGGGTTCTAGTAAACCATTGTCATTCTGTCCTAGCTTCTCATTCTTGTTATATCCCCAATTCTACATTAGTTGTAGGCCTTTGTTGTCGTCTTCCATGGGAAGAACAAGAACAGGTCGTTCATCTTGATAGAGGAGTTTAGAGATGTCTTGCTCATCAACGTCTTCTTGATTCAGGTCTCCCCACTTGGTGAAAGTAGTGGCTACCATCTTGATTATTTCTAGTTCTTTGGTGCTAGATGTTGGTTTCCCATGAGATTGAGGAGAAATAGGTAATTCTCCTAAGACAAAGGTGTCTTTCAATATTTTGTAGCTTCCACAACCATCATCTTGGATCACTGCTTTGACATCGGGTATGCTTTTCACAATGGGTATATTTGATGCTGAGGTAGAGGCTAGGGATGATGGGTCAACAAATGAGCTTTATGGTGTAGGTCCTTCATCATTTTTGGGTATTATAAAGGCTCAGGATCTCCATGGATAGTGATTTCTCTCCCTTCAAAAGGAAACTTCACACACTAATGATAGGTTGAGGCTACAACTTTCAAAGCATGGATCCAAGGTCGGCCAAGTAGTATGTTATAGGGAAGATCAAGATCAAGTACTTGGCATGTAGTTTCTACAATAAGAGGTCCCATTTGGATTGGAAGTGCAATGATTCCTTGTGATACCCATTCTTGGTTGTCATATGCTATGATGGTAGTACTCTATCTTCTCAATAGTATCTTCTAAATAGCCTAGATGCTTAATCAACTGCAGGGTAAAAATGTTCAGACCAACACCTCCATCTACCAAGACTCTTTTGACCTTATTTTTATGGATGACAACCTCAATGTAAAGCACGATTATGAGATGGTGGTGATGGTAAATATTGCTCAGAGAAGGTGAGAAGATTGTTGGTGATATGCCCTGACAGGCTATTGTTAGGCCCTAGAACTTTAGTGAATAAACACATCAATATGTCGATCAAGGTCCAACGGTTGTATGCAATAGAAGACATATCAACTTCTCTCTCTTAGGTTTCCTAAATACTAACCAAATGAATAAAAGTTCTATGCTAAGGGGCCTCTAATATTGAAAGCAATAAATCAACTATCTAGAAAGGGGGGAAAATGAATCAAACTAGGAAACAAAAAACTAAGAATCTGAAAAGCATTACCACTAAACTAGAAAGCATGGAAACGATTAATCTAAAGAACACATAAATTGATGAAGTCAAACATGTAAAGAAATTAGGAAACATTTATCTAATGTAAAAGATAACAAGCCAATTGCTAATCATAAAACAATTTAACAGAATCAACTGAAGAAAGGAGCTCCAGACATTCGAATGTTAAGTTCAGAAACTACAGACTTAGTTGCAACCTGTAGGTTTGACACTGACAACATAATATATACTCATGAAAGTGAAATGCAAGTCAACTGTTATCTACTAAAAGGAAATGCATAATAAGAAGTAGAATACTTATCTATCTATCTCTAACCCCTGAGTGGCCAACTCTCGAGTGTGTCTACAGCTACCTCAGATCACATGCACTGGAAATTCTCTAAGTTACTTCATTCCAAAGGCTTCGTTCATATTATATAGTAATTCAAAGAGTGGTGGGAAAACTCATATTCATATGGTAGTTTTTACTCAAAAGACAAATTGGCAGCATAACGATAATCTTCCTCTCTATTTATTATTTGCAGTAGTTACATATTTATATGAAGAGAACTAACAAAATCCCACTTTCTAGTTAATAGAGTCTTCTTTATAAATTTCCAATAATGGAGGGACTTTAAATCCCATGATATACAATATTAAAGAGGCTCGCACGATCTATAAAGTTTTTGAAACTAAAAAATAACAGAATTATAAAGACTCGGCCCAAAACGTGTGCTTTTGGAATTCCAGCGCTCGCCCGCTTGTTTTCAAAAGTATGAAGATCCACGCTCATTTCCCTTTGACTGGAATGGTGATGGGGAGTGGAGTTGACATGCGAAATGATCGAAGACTAAACCATTAAATTAACATAAATAAGCTTAATTCGCCTAACTTCAAGAAATAAAGTTTGTACACTTATTCATAAAAAGATAGTAATTATTTTTCCTAAAGGTAATCAATTGGCAGGCTAATTTGGACTGAAAGGTTTAGATTTGTATATTGAGCCCATTATGTTGATGAGGTTATTTTTACCTCATCATGCCCTACCATAGCTTGAAATTGATCGGTATCAATGTTCTTGGGAACAGATGACTTAGATAAGACTTTTTCTAGTATTTCCTTGTGTGCAGGAGATAATCTCAAGATTTCTAAGATTGATATTTGAGAGGGGGTCTTTTTAAGCTGATCTACAAGATTGTACTTGCTAGGATTAGATGTGGGAAAAGTAGGTTGTGTCCTAGATTGAGCTGGGACAACTCCTTAAATGGTTATTTTGACACGTAGTGTGATGACTCCACATTCCGTACTAGCTCCTTTGATGGTGACAATAGTGATAATGCTATCATAGGAGGAAACTACATTGGAATAAGTATGTTGAACATTAGTGTAATCCTTAGCTTTGCCATTGTTGTTTGCTTTGTTATGATTAGGCATAGGGGTCTTGTATATCTTGGGATCCTAGTTTCTGATTGGTACTTCCACAGATATGACATCATTCTTTATGAGATCTTGAATGTTCTTGAGTTTCATGCAGTTTGTTGTTTTATGTCCTTTGATTTTATGAATGTCACAGAGATCATGCTTGTTGTACCAGGATGGATTTTCTTGTGGTTCTTGTTGTTTTTCAAAGTTAAGAAGTGTTATCAAATTTTACTCTACCAATTTCTTCATGATTGTCTCGATGGGTTCCAATAACTATGTGTACTTGCGTTTGGGATAATTGTTCATGTTACCAGTTTTCCTTTGTTGCATGTTGGTGTTACTGATTTGATTATTCTGAGGTTGTACCATTTGTTGTACAGTTGGTTGGATGTTAGCAACTTGATTATTATTGGGACTAGGAGCACTTAGTATGACCTTAGTGTCTACCACACTGTTGTTTGTTACATTTTTTTTCTTAGCCCATACACGAGGTTTCTCATTTGAACTAGTTGAAGGGCGGTTATCTTTGTACACTTGAGTATTTCCTTGTGAGATGAGGGCTCTTTCAATGTTAAGGGCTCTTGGAACAAGCTCGTCATATGATGTGATGCATTTCATTTTCAAGTGGAATGATAGATTTGGATCAAGGTTGGCTATAATGATTCCCACTTGTTGTTCATCAAGAAGAGGCCACTTGCTTTTACTAGCTCTTTGTCTCCATTGTTGTAAGAAATTAGCAAAGGTTTCTCTTGGATTTTGTTTGAGAGTGTAGAAATCTTCTAGACTAACGTCCATGTCAAGATTGAAGGATAAGTGATCGATGAATTTGTCTGTGATTTCTTGAAAAGTTTTGATACTATGAGGAAAATGAGAAAACCAATCCATAATGGTACCTGTTAAAATTCGAGGGAAGAGGCACATTAGATATGAATCATTGTAAGCCACTTCCATGCATATGACATTAAATTATTTGATATGGTCAACAAGACTTCCTCTCCTTCTGTATTTGTCAAACTTGGGGATTTCAAAACCAAGAGGGAATAATATCATTGTTATGTTTCTATGAAGTGGATAAGGACACAAGTTTTGTGTATGAGGTTTCTTTTCCTTGCCCATGTGAAGGTTCTACATTTCATGTGAGAGTGCTTTCAATTGTGATTCTAAATCATCTTGCAAACTGGGTGGAGGAACATATGGTGAGATGAAAGATGAATTATATGGGGTGTATGAAGGTGTGATATTTGATGAAAGTGATGAATATGTTCCTTATGCATTTGGATTGATGATGTTCATATGAGGAAAATAGGAACCTTGTTGTTGTTGTTGGGTGTATTGTTGAGCTAGTAAGGCTTGTTGTTGTTGTTGTGCCACTAAAACTGCTTGTTGTTTGGCTTGTTGTTGTTGTTGTGCTAATAAAGCTACTTGTTGTGCTTGTTGATGTTGTGCAGCTTGTTGTGCAATGGTCGCTTGCTATTGTTGTTGTTGTTGTGCTAAGGCTGCTTGTTGTGCTAAAGCTACTTGGTGTTGTTGTTGTTATTGTATGGCTTGTTGATAAGCTTTTTGTGCTTGTTGTAGAGCTAAGGCATGTGCTTGCAATGTGGGATCAAGTGGTTGTTGAGACATCTATGATGGATTAGGGACATTGATGTTTTGAGTGGATAGTAGATTTTCGATGAAAGGTGGAGGGTTCCCTTGGTTTAACATTCCTTGCAATATGGTAGAATGAGGTGGAGGAATGTATGTTTGAGGTCCTGATTGATTTGTCATAGAAAAGGGAGTTGCTGGAAAAGATGATGTCATTAATTTTTGCAATGGAAATGACACACTAGGACCTTGAGTCCATTGATAGAAAAGATTCCCTTGTCCTATGTTTTAAGGATTGCCTTGTGCAAAAGATGTAAACAAAGGATTCGTGATCAATGTACTTTCAGGATTGATAGAACCTGTAACCAAGGGATTGCTTGGAAGTGGATTGATAGTGGATGATATTGTAATGGTAGATGGCATGGATGAACCTACCAGAGGGTTGGATAAAGATGTCCCTATTTATGTTGAGGGTTGATTATGTGATACAGTATTGACATGCCCTTGTGTGTTGTTTTGAGATTTTTGGTCTGTATCGCTCTGCGTGATGGTAGGAATAATTATGGTACTCATAGGTGTGGATGAAGAAGGGTTTCCCCAAAATGTCAAAGTGGTGGTGGAATAGTGAAGTTCAAGTGGAGTGTGTAGCTATTTTGGATCTTCAAGAATGGGAGGATCACCAAAAGTAGGTGTCAAAATGGTGGTGGGAGGTGGAGGATTAGTTTCAAGAGTAACCACAAGTATACTACTTTCAAATGGTGAGGTGTGATCAAAATATTTAGCAAGGCTGGTTGTAAGACTGCGTATGTAAGTTTGACTTAGCCCTTGTGATGGAGTTGTGAAATCTTGTGTTAAACTTTGTGCTACAAATGTTGGGGAGATAGGAGCTACACTTTCAAAAGATTGATGTTCTAAAAGTTCTTCTCTAGTGAGCTCAAATGGGTTATTCATGATGTAATTGATTTCATATGGTCCTGAAGGAGATGATGGTTGTTGTGATGGTGTAACATGACTTCTAGGATCAAATTCTAAAGGATTTGGATCACTTGAGGTAAATGTAACTTTTTCTTTTTCCATGATTCTCTTGTGTTGTGATCTCATCTTTACCACAAATTTGGTGTCAACTATGGGAGAGTTATGTTGAGTTTTGTAATGTTTGAACTCTCTAGTTGACTCAAACCTAGGTAAAAGAGACGCTCTAAGTATTTTGGGAGCAATAATGATAATGTGGGATGAAAAGATGGGTGATGTGGGAAGTGATCTTTGCATGTGTTTTGGGACAAGACTTTTGAATTGAGTTTGATGTTTTGATGTTGGAATAGAGGATGCTAATAAACTTAGAAATCTTTTGGGTAGACTTGTGACCTTCAAGATAAACTATTTCAAAGATGATAACTATCTCAACTAAGTGCATGGAAAAGGATGCATTTCACATACAAAGCAGCTAAGGTAGCAAGTTGGTATGATTTTTAAGTCCGAAAGTGTTGGTGTATTTTGAAAATTTGCAAAGATAGATGAGGTGAAGGATGGAATTTTGATGAAGGGGTGAGTGAAATGTTTGACCCAATGTTGACCTAAAGTGAACCTTTTGTTTTGACAAGATCAAGGTAGTGAGAATAATGCCAGACCTCTAAAATTTTCAAATTCTAGAAAATGAGAGGATGGATGGGAATGTTCAAACCTATTTGGGCTCTCCTAGCTTGGGCATAAAAGTTTCTCAACAAAGTGTAACGGTTGCGGTAAAATATTGAAGCCCACTTTTGACTATACTTTGTTCTATGATTCCTATGTATGAAGTGGAGTGCTTGTGATTTTCCTCTATGGATTTTGATAGTTTGATGAATCATTTAGAGGAGTTGAGTATCATGAAAAGACAGGGATTTTCACTCCAAAAGAATGAATACAATTCTGGACTATACCTTGACGTGTGTCTACAAAAGTTTGATACCAATTTGTTTGGTTTTTTTGAACTGCTCGAAGGTGTTTCTTAAGAGCTTTTGGAGAGAGATGCCTAAGTCTAAAATGAGGACCTGTAGACTTTGGCTTAGGAATCTTAATTTTTCGTGAGATCATGTGGAAACAGTTTAAGTTTATGGAAGAAAGGAAGATATTTATTGCCATGCGGGTGGTGGTAATAAGGGCCTTCTAGCCTCAATATCGGTGTGTTCCTTTTCTTCATCTAAATGGTTGTTGTGTTTCTCCACTGTGAGTTTCTTTCCTTGTTTTCAAAAGTGAAGGTTCTCAAACTGCGAATGAGATCTATTTGTTGACTATTTATGAGTTCAAAGTTTGGTTGAATTATAGCACTTGGAAGATCAGGTTGTTCAACAGGAGCAATCAGTCTCCAAATAGTCATGTGGGGTTCATTTGTCAATTTATCTTTGCTTAGGTGAATTGATTTTACCACAAACACTTGTCTTTGATTATGTTTCCAAACTAGATGTTTATGTCAAAAACATCATAACTTTCACAATGTCCATTTCATGAAAATCATGAGGTTAAAGCCATAATTTCCTATGCTGTCGTTGGTAAATATGGATTTGAGATTAATGTCAAGATATTTAGAAATTGCTAAGGATAAATCCTTAGGACAAGTAGTAATATCAAGGCTAACTCAAGAGGTCCATATTTAAGCCAAAGTGTTTGAAATTTGGATAGTGAATGCTTGTTTTTGGATCATTTTGAAATCAAGCAAAGTGTTAAACTAACTCACAAACATTACAACCTAGGATAGAAATGGCTATATTTGTTGAATTCCCACTTGGATTTCTCCAGCTGCACTTATTTAGAGTAGATGATTAGAAGCTTGACCACACTGGCTCCCCTCCACAACACTCATTTCTACGGGTTAGCCAAGCTTCGAGTTCTCATGAATCTCCCATGAAAATCTCTTCATCTCTACTAATAACTGGAAGTATGTGGGAAGACTTTAGAGGTCTGACCTCCTGACATCAACAAATATTAGAAATTTTTGGATTTGTAGACATACAAAATTAGCATCATTCACATTCATCCATTCATCAGGTAAATCGAGTTCATTAAATTCAATCTCCTAAGGTCATTCAGTTAAATTGAATAAATTAACTTTATTTAATTTAAGCCTATCATTATCCCTCTTTGATTAAATAAATCAAACCTTTATTTAATTAAATCTAAAAATATCATTCATCTCCTTTTTTATTTAGTTTAATCTTTAAATCTAAAGCAAAAAGGTCAAGTCACCTAATCCTCATCTTAATTAATCAAATCCATGATTAATGCTAATCCTAATCACCCATCACATCCTCTAGCTTTTCCCACTTGCACAAATAAATAAATTTATTGATTTATTAAATTCATCATTTTCCATCAACATGGCATAAAGAGAGAATATTCTTCCAAATTTGAATCTCCTCTCACTTTGACATGTACATCCAACAAAGCATTTAAAAGGTCTTACATGTCTCTTGCAAAGGTCAAACTTAGCATTTAACTCTCAAATTCAAAATTTAAATCTCCCCCTTTTTGGCACATTGACCAAAATGTGCTCATTCCTCAACCTATCACAAGTTGACAAGTGGCTCCTTCTTATTGGCTAAATCTTTATCCCACATTGCTCTCTTTTGGGCACTCTTTCAACTTGAGATTCTATTAATAAAAGGCTTATTCTTCAACAATGCATCCACAACCTTCATGAAAAGCTACTCTCTTCAATTGAGAGCTAATTTTGTCCATTTCACTCCATATTCAAGGCATCTATCATTGAGTTTAGCAAGGATTGGGAAAGGGTCACTTTGCACAAGTGACACCAATCCACTATGGAATAGGTACATGCAATGATTTTATATGTCTTTTAATCCTTGTTATTTGTTGCATTTTTTGAGCATTGACTTGCATGATATTTGTTTGTCTAGACATTTATTTCATCTTATTTTTCTACAATCATTCTCAGTATTCACCACTATTAGGATTGAATGTGATCAGAGATGGGGTCGTGTTTAATTTGGTGGATGCGTTATGTGTCTCACACAAATAACTACGCTTAAATATTTATGAGGACGATTGAATATTTAGCAAATTTCATGTGCAAAGAAGTACATTGGTCAAAGGTAATCATTAATCATTTTACAGTTGAAACAAGACTTCCACCTACCAGTCATGTTCATAATGCACATCGCGATTGGATGAAAATATTTCTGTGTTTTCAACATTCTCTACTCATGGCGGTTGAATACAACACATAAATTATTGATACTCCATTCGCTAACTTTTCTACAGCTGGGGGGAAAATTCTTAGGCACATTTAATTGTCTGTTTGACAATGCATATGTCAGGTTTGAAAAGATGATGGCTTGATGTTGTTTGCAGGAGTGAATCTAGAAATTTTGGTAAAATTTTAGTATGTTTGTGTAGTATTCCATGACATTCGCTACTTCCTTTATTACACACCCACTCACCAGATAATGTACCCCACTTGTTTGGCCATGCTAATGTACTTGGTTCAAATCTCTCTCTCTCTCTTAGACTTCTCTATTGCTATGTGTCAACTCACCAGGAACTTTGATGTAATGGTTAAACTAGCTTATACGTTTGGTTTGTGATAGGAAGAGTTTTGAATTAAGAGTCATTAATATTCAAAATGTGTGTCATGCTTTGTCTTTCCAGCAAGATCTCTTGGCGGTATTGATATTTCCTAGTAATCCCACAGTACACATTGCATAGGGGAAGCAATCCATGTGTGGGTGGTTAGCAAAAGATGCCACTTCTTTGATTAAAGCTAACAGACCATTTCATCTTTCAAGGATGTTGGCGATTTGTTGATAGTTCAGTTGCTGCTTTCAAAGGTCGTTGATGTCTACAAAGATCCCTAATTTTGTGTGTTGATCTTCAGAAGTAGCTGGCCATATGTCACCATAAGTCTATTTTTAAGCTTGTGCAATTTTTTGATTTCTTTAACATTTTCTGTATTGGTTAAAGTGAAATGACAAATCTATAGAGATCGATTTACATAATCTTTATTATTCTGATTCTTAACATGCTTGTCATTATTTGCTTGTCTTCATCCCAAACTGCGCTTGAACCCATATGGCATGTGCAATAGGCTATATTGTTTTCCAATATAGTAGTAACGTACAACCCTATTCATGCATATCTCAATTCACATTAATTTTAAAATATTTTATTGCATGTGGTTCATAGAAAAGCTTGCTTTCAAATCAGTGTGGTTCAAAGCTCCTTCATCTTCAAACTGCGGATGGAAAACTGGCTTATAAAGCCATTAGCCGGAAGGCTTGTTTCGAAGAGAAAATTAAAGAAAGATCTATGAGCTAATGTCCTGCCATTGGTTGAGAAAGGCCAGTCATCCTCCTCGGGCAGTGTGGATGCTGAAAAAGCTATTAACATATTAAACACGTCAAAATTGTGTGGTCTACATGGCAATTGGATGCACATTAAACCCACCAACAAGTTTCATTTAATTAAATTCTTTTTAAAGGCACCATCATATATTAGTAAACAACACAAAACTAGGCTTTTTGGATCATAGCTCAGGAATGGATTGATTTATCATCATTGTTTATGCTTAATCTTTATCCAGATTTTGTAGAATTTCAGGATCATTTGTTTTTAGTTCTGCTTTGAATCAAATATTTATAATTATAAAAGTAGGACCTTTTTGGAGGTTTCTACAACTAATTCAACTTATTAAAGAATGAGCTTCACCACATTAGCTTGTACAGTTTGACTGACGTGTCATCTTCTATAGGGAAGAAATCTCGCATTATATGAGATCATTGTTAAGTGAAGAAAGAAAAGAAAATCTCTGTCAGTTGAAGTTAGAATGATACACCATTGTTTTTGTGTTTAATTTGAAAGTGATCTTGGGAAGAAAGAAACAAATACTCCGAGAGATTTCTTGAAGATAACAAAGAAGCAAAGTCAAGAAAATCCAAAAAATATCAAGCATTTGAATTTAAGTTGGAAAAGTGGGCCTTGAACTTAGTCTTGACAAAAGCATTTTTCAATGCTTATGGTAATATCTTGAAGCATCCATTTCTCACTTTGGATTTAAAATTAACCATTGATTTAACCTCTTCAAGTTGGGCTAAAACCAAACACTACATACCTACTAGATTTTGATTTGGTCTAAAAATAAACAAGCAACTTCACACTTGATATTGGTGTTTTAAAACAAACTCACCATTGCTTTGAGGCTAAAACGAACAAGTTTTTTCTTTGTCTTGTAATTGCTTGCTCAAAGTAATACCATCGAAAGGACATATGCACTTCTCTCATGCCTTAAGGCGATCTTGAGAATCAAAAGGCTTTTTGGTGATCTTAAGTTGGGTAAAGTAATTGCCTCCACACTTCATTTTGGGAACTAAAATTGAACAAAGCTTGCGAGTGTGAGTTAGGTATATCGTGTGTGTTCTCCCTTTGTTTCTAAATGAAGGTCGATCAAACTATGGATGTGCTTGCTCATTGTTGTTTACCTTTAGAGGGGCCTACCTAAGAGACACATCTGAAAGGAGAGCTCGAAGGCGACTCCAACTGATTTTTCATTCGGGTCGGTATATAAATGGATAAGACTAAACTGTCAAGTCCTCATGGTATGTAGGCCTTAGCTGTACAATGTCTTTCAGAATAGGGTACTACCATAAAAAGTATAAGCGCCCCTAGTAGAATTGATTAAAGCCTTTAGTGGCTTGTTGGATGCTCGCAAGGTGCCATGTCCCCGATGTCCTGTCATTAAGAACCTTGTTTGTAGAAGCCAACCAGTCCATCCAATGAGTTTATCAAAGTGGTGCATTGGAACTTAGATTCCAAGAAGTTACTTGCCATGTCTAATCTTGGTTAAAATATAGAGGTTGAGACTTCATTCTTAACATACCTTTATATTTTTTCCTTGGTTCATGTAAAATCATCTCTTCTACTACGAAGGGCATGAGGCAAGACCACCAAGAAAAATGTACCAATTGAGCTAGGATGTTATATTGCTTGAGAGTCAAAACACTTGCTTGATTCGAAAACATTGGGAAATAGTCATTTAACATGAGAATAAAAATTTCAAACCCCTTTAGATAGAGCAAATACCTTTGACAAAAACCCAAGAGCTATTGCTTACCCTAGGGATTACATCTCTAGAGGTTTCTAAGTAATTGGGTTCACATCTTAATTTGATCTTAGAAAGGTCAACATTAGGCAACCCTTGTCCTAATTGCTGAGAACTTCCACATAGCACTTTGTGGACAAAAAGAAGTTGTGACATTGTACATTCAGTTTGAAACATAATCAAGAGTGTGTTTGTGGTAAAAAGAAGTCATTAAACAAGATTAACTCAAATTGTTGTTTATCTTTTCATCATCTTTCAAGCAAACATTGGTCTTTCGGTTTGAACTATTCTTAGAGAAAAGCTTGTTCTTCAATATCTTGGTCTAGTAAAAAAGTCTCTTTAAGTCACTTAGGATCAAAATCAAACTTTCATCCATCCCCCAAACATCAAATCAAAATCACCTCGCAAACAATTCTTAGAAATCTTGAAAAAATCCCTCATGCTAAACTTTGGGCAAATAATTTGAACCAAATCAAAATCATTTTGTTTGATTAGATGTGTGTAGATGAATCCTTCTCCACATATTTAGTCAAATTATCAATCCTTGTGAACAAATCTATCCCTTGATAAACATCCAACATCTTGTGGTTTATGAGTTCACTATCCAAAATCCACAATCAAATCAAATCAAAATCATATTGTTTCGTTAGGTGTGTCTAGATGAATCCTTCTTTACACATTTATTCAAATTAGCATCTTGTGGACAAATTTACTCTAGAAAAACATCCAACCTCTTAGAGTTTACAAGTTCACTATCCAAATCAAGTCAAACCAATCCCAAATCAAATCAAAACATCAATCCAAGTCCTAAAGTTTAGAATCCTCTTCAAGGTTTCCTGAGAGTTCCAATCATTCACCAATAATCCATCTTTCATATCTCATCACCATCCTTTTGATCCTTAAAATCTTAGACTTTCTTTTTTGTACCTAGAGTTTAGATCAATCCAAAGAATTAGAGGTTCACCTCCCACATTCTTGAAAATTGATCCTTATTTTATGGTCCAAACTAGACCTCAACACAAGAAGAACATGCAATATAAACTTGATCCATACATCATGAGTGGTCTAAACCAACCAAAATCTCAAGTCCTCACAATGCCAATTGATTATCAAAACTTACATTTATACAATCCATACATGGGATCATTATCTCCCGCAAACCTCAATGATACAATAAATGTGAGTATGCCCAGTCAAAAGTTTGGAACACCTTTCCCAATGGTAGGTTTAAATCCAAGTCCAAACCTACAAGTCTATCAACCGAACACCCAATGCATGAGCCTTCAAACAAACAACATCATCCCATCAAATCCCTACATGCCAAATGTGAATATACCAAGTACAACTTTACCAAACATGAACATTTCAAATACACACTTGGTAAACTTTGGGATAAATATGTTTGCAAATCATACCAATGTTAAAATTCCAAACATGATGATAACGACTGCATGTATTGATCCAAGTCAAGGTAACACCATGCAAAATTGAAGTTACCTAAATCAAGGCAATATGATTCCCAACATCAACAATGTTCAATTTCAACCCATAATGCCAAATTTGAACATCATCCCAAGTTAAAACATTGTCCAAAATCAATTTGTCCATGATCCCATGCAAACACCACAAGTGTACATCCCAACTCTGCTTGAATAAAATCCAAATCAAGGGAGTCAAATTCAAAATCAAGATAAAATTTCACTAGACAACTTGCTTCACATGCCAAACTAATTGAATTATTGAGCCAAGAGATATCTTCACTCCAAAATCAGTACACTCTTCCTTTGGTTGAACCATGCCATCAAAGCGTTGAGTTGTGTCCACAACCACATCAAGAACAATATCTCCAATGTCAAGAAGTTAGATTTCAAGATCGACCACATCAACAAATTCAACCTCCACATCTCGAAGATCAATCACTACATCTCCAAAATCAATCACCACAAGGTCAAATCTCACAAGGTAACAAACAAAAATACACACCACTTGGGGGACCCATCGAATTGATCATGCAACAGTTGGTGCGAGAAAAATTCATTAAACTCCCTATTTATGAGGATTATCAAGAACCCTTAGTTAAACCACCAGGGTATAACAAGAATTACTTTTTTGGCTTCCAAAAAATAAAGGGACACACAACATTACATTGTATTTGACTCAAAAATCTCATCCAAGACCTTATTGATCAAAAGATAATCACTGTTGAGAACAATGATCAAGATCTATCCATCGATGAGCACCTTGAAGATGTTTCCACCTCATCCAATGATAAAATTAACATAGATCAAGAGTCACTTTTCAATTATGATCAAAATACACCAACAATACCCAACAATGATCCAATTAAAGAAATGTCAACATCACTTGACCCTATGGTTGAAGACATTGATAATCTTTCTGCCACAATTGTTGAAAATAATGTTCAAGATCTCTCCATTAATGAGCTCATTGAAGATGTTTCTACCCCATCCGATAATCAACTCACCATACATCAAGAGCCACTTTTTAGTGATCTATTTCATGGAGTGTTGGAATTATTTGATCCCATTGACATAATCTATGACCCATCGACCAATGATCACATTGAAAATGTCTCTACATTTCCTTATGAGTTAGAGGACATACCTCAAGAATTTATTCCAAAGCATGATCAAAATCTTTCACCAAGGTCTAGCGATGGTCCTTTCCAAGACATGTTGACCCCATTTGACCTCATGATTGTAGATACTGAAGGAATCCTCAACTCGACACTTGATCCAAGTCCATTCAAAGATCAAGAGGATATTGAGCCACTTCCCATTCCTAATGAAGACATCCAGAAACCCTTGGTAAGCAATCCATCCTTTGAAACTGACCCATGTCAAGAACTGATCCAAAGCATGTCAAAGGTAATTCCAAAATTATTCAGGATCAAGAATTTGTATCTCCAAGATATTATAATGATTTAATGGACACTCTCCTATCTATATAGGATGCCATAGATAATGATCATATCCATATAGCACATACTCCTCCATCCACCCATGAGATGCTTTCTGTGGATGGACACATAGTTGATCTTCATTTAGGACAAGATTCCTTTACTCCTGATATTATTACACAAAAAGAGTAGGTTATCGATTCCTACAGTCAAACTGAGTTGTCAACACCAGGATCAAATATATCCCAAATTTAGACTGAGGACATCATGTATGAAGATATCTGACATTATCCACTCAAGGAAACTAGTCAGATAGAACAAGACATTCTAGAGTCGACAGAGCATCGAATCGAAATAACATCATCTATAGTGGTCATTTATCAGAGAATGCATTCTAAACAAAGAGCTCTTGGAACAAGCAGAATCAAAGCATGAAGGTACTACTTCCATAATACTGGGGGAAACTTCTTCTAGTGCAAATGTCAACATAGGGAGCACGAAAAATACTTATGATGAAACTGATGCCAATACTACAACCAGCCATCTCATGAATCTTCATCCATCCATCACCCCATCCACGAATTGGGACCAACATTAAAAGAAATAATTGAATCAAAGCATGAAGAACATTATCAAAGAAAAAGAAGCTAAGAAGCATATCAGACAAATCAAATACAAGTGGATACCAAAGAATACAAAGAAAGATTATCCCTATCAAACTCCATCAGTCAAAGTAACTATGGGGCAAAATAAAAAAGGGAAAAATATCCATCAAGGATGTCCACAAAAGAAAAATTAGGCTTTTCAAGTGACATACAAAGTGTATCAAGCAGTTGGTCCTAATTCCATGCACACTTTCATATCCAACCATCATTGCCCATCTTCCCAAGTTTGGAGAGTCAAAGGTTCCAAACTGTCAACCAATCCATCTTTTATCCCTAAACACACTCCATCCATGCCTCCATGCATGATATCCAATTCTCATATTGACCATGTATTGGAAACAACCCTTCATCATAAGGATTTAGAAGGCACTCTATCATGATGTGCGCACAAAGACAAAGTTAACTCTGGTATCGACAAAGCAGATCAGGAATCCCAAAAGCTGCATTCAAGTGCATGTATCTTAGCAAGGCAACTTCTTCAGGAAAGATATCGATGACACATTATGACAGAAGCATCTGCATCAACACCACCAGGTGGTTTAGCATGAGCTTAAAATCTTTTAGAAAAATCCAAAAAAATAAAAAATGTGAAAATCCAAAAAAATCAAAAAATCATGAAAACAGTAAAGATAAAAATTGTCCTTAGTGAAAACCACTACGGTGGCACTTTGGGCAAGACCATGATGAAAACCTAGCAAACAGGCATCATGTGTAGAATTGAGCATCTACGTGTGCCACTTCAGGTGAAAGCATCTCATCCCATCCATAATAAATCCAACATTCCATCCATCTCAGCCATAATAAATCCAGTCATCCATGAACTAGTTATCCAACCCATTTCCATTCGTCTTCCACATTATCTTGATCCTGATAATTTTGGTGCACACTTTACACTTGCTTATGGTAAACATCTTGACATGAGTCATTTTCATTGATCCTATCCTATGCAACATTATTTGAGCCATGAAGCATTATCCAATTGAGCAGACTCTATTCAAACACCTTATCTTATTGCAAGATAATCCTTGGCATCCTTTGCGTGCTTACCATATCCATTTGTCCTCACACCTATCCAAGTATCCACCCATGGAAGTCCATACATTGCTAGACACTGGGGGTAGATATGTACATCTTGCTTCGAGAATAAATCTTGATCTATATCCTCCAACTTATGTGGTGATCTGAACATTGGTAAACATGAAATAAAATTGGTCAAAACATTTGTGAGCCAAAAATCCAAATAACTAGCCCGTGGCACATTTTGACGAGAAGACATTCCTTATCACAATGAACATCTTTCATCAAACACCAATCCAAACAATCACTATCAGTCGCATCTAATTTACACTTCAAACATCACATCAAATCATTTGAACAAATTTTGTTCCAAATCAAGCTTCATCAATCGTGATCAATCAAATCCAATAAAAAAATCATCTCAAGATGTCCTTGTGTTGCTTAACACTATCCTTGCATTATTGTGTATCCTCAACAATGTTATCATCATCAATCCCTCATCATCTTGGGATATCCATCCTAATCCTTGTGTTGTGCAACACTATCCTTGCATTGTTGTGCATCCTCAACAATGTTACCATCATCAATCTATCAACCTTAGCTCGGTTTTCAACAAAATCCCAAAACATATCACTGATATCGTCACACACACCCATATCCAAATTGTAAAAATCATGCGAAAAATCCAAAAACATCCAAAATCATATCAAAAATCCAAAAACACTCAAAAAGTCAGAAAAACATAAAAAACATGGTATCCAAACTACATTGTCTCTGAGCTTAAATGTAGGCAAGGCTAATCTTTGATCAACCCCCGAGACATCAAAATCCAAAAACATTCAAAAAACACAAAATCCAAAAACATTCATAAAATCTTAGAAAACCCCAAAACATTCAAAAAATAAAAAATAAAAACATTTGTAAAACATCTTGAAAATACCAAAAACAACCTCAAAACATTCCAAATATTTGAAAAAATACATCCGTCTCATTTCGCTTTCACTCGCAATAATCTCATCCATAATAAAACAATTGTCACCCTCATCCTTTGGCAACACAAACAGAAACAACCACAACAATTAGCAAAAACAAACTTCAAATGCAAAATAAAAATCGAAGCAACAAACCGTTAAACGCAAAATCAAACTCTTGATCATTTTCAAACATGTCAATCAACTTTATATCAAAATCCTATAAAACAACTTATCAACCCATCATCATCTTATACAATGCATGTCCTAGGATATATCATTCGGACAATGGGCATCATTTTGGATATCACTTTGGATTCTTATCCTATCAAAACAAATCCCTTTGGCTAGAGGTATGAAGAACATTGGCATGTTTGTTTGCTTGATCTTTGTTTTTTGACTTATCTTATTGCTCTCATTCCAATAACCTCTCAATGATGTCCAAAAAAATGGATTTAGAGAGATAGGAATGGGGCAACGATCATTATCTCTTGTTTGCTGTGCTTGTTGGATGTTCTTGTAATATAACTTGGCGAATACTTGCTTTGTTAGGTATGTCCTAGCAAGGTTTTCGTATGTCAAGTGTGAACAAGAATACTCCTATCTATTTGTCGAGTCAAAGTCCATCTCACTAGGTGCAACGCCATCCTGGTTCTTTATACCTTGATGCATCGTACCTATGTGTGTTATCAAACATAAGGTAAGTAGCCCTTTTTAGATCCCAATCCTTGATAAGAAAAGCATCATCTATCATCATCATCATCATCTCTCATAAAGTTGGCTTGTTGGATCCTTTTGTCATCATCTAATTTCTTCTTTTCTGCACTAACATCATGTCATGAATAGTTAATCATCATCACCAGTGCATCCATCCTGCATCCACAAACCATCAACATTCTGCATATCATCTCACATTCATTTTCATCATCATAATATAGATCTGTTAGTAGATAAGCATCTCATAAAAATCATAATTTGCATAAAACATCCATTGCATAATCATAACATATCACATCATCCATCTCACATGCATTATATCATCATTTAAGTTGTTTAGGATAATATAGATTGGTTATTCTAAGCATCTTAAAACCATTGCATTTGCATCATCACCATAACCATCTATGTGTCCATCTTGAACCTCTTTGTCACGAGATCAACCCTCAAATCGAATCTTTTCGCTTGATCTCTCGAGGGGGCAATGTACTAGTGTACTTCTTTCCGCTGGGGCATCCGAAAAAATTAGATTTTTTTTTAATTTTGATCATGGAAAGTTTATTCTTTGAACCAACACAACAAGTACATTGCTTCAAAGAGGGGCAAAATGTAGACATACAAAATTAGCATCATTCACATTTATCCATTCATCAGGTAAATCAAGTTCATTAAATTCAATCTCTTAAGGTCATTCATTTAAATTGAATAAATTAACTTTATTTAATTTAAGCCTATCATTATCCCTCTTTGATTAAATAAATCAAACCTTTATTTAATTAAATCTGAAAGCATCATTCATCTCCTTTTTGATTTAGTTTAATCTTTAAATCTAAAGCAAAAAGGTCAAATCACCTAATCCTCATCTTAATTAATCAAATCCATGATTAATGCTAATCCTAATCACCCATCACATCCTCTAGCTTTTCCCACTTGCACAAATAAATCAATTTATTGATTTATTAAATTCATCATTTTCCATCAACATGGCATAAAAAGAGAATATTCTTCCAAATTAAGAGGTCTTACAAAGCATCCAACAAAGCATTTAAGAGGTCTTACATGTCTCTTACATGTCTGTTGCAAAGGTCAAACTTAGCATTTAACTATCAAATTCAAATTTCAAATCTCCCCCTCTTTGGCACATTGACCAAAATGTACTCATTCCTTAACCTATCACATTTGGACAAGTGTCATCTTGCCATCAGTTGGTTTTTAGTCCCACATCCTCCATGTTTGGCATTATTTTATCCTTCTTGGCTATAAATAGAGAGCTTCTCTATTGTATCAATCCTCCACAATCTTAGTATCTCCACAACTCATCATCTTGATCATCAACATATTAGGAGCTTATCAAGGGTTGGGAAAGGGCTTCTTTCCACAAAAACACCAATCCAATATGGGATAGGGTTTGGTCATGTTCTTATATGCTTGCAATTAGTTTTTTTGTTCTATATTTAGTTTGCATAGTTTAGCATGGTTAAATATTTCATAGGGATGTTGAATTTAATGTGTTTCAAATAACTAACATGATAATATTATGTTAAGATTTAATTTTTTTGTAGATTTAGCATCCATAGGCTTCTACACAAAGATTCATAATAAGGGCATCCCATTTAAAGGACACTATGATAAACTCCCTCAAGAGGTCTCCCAACCCTTAGAATAAGGGTTTTATGCATCATAAAGATACTGGGGGAGAGCTATCATGCATCACGCCTGTTGATTGCAAACTTTCCTTGCAACCACAAATTTATATAGCAGTTCGAAAGAGCCTAGCTTATGCTCGTTACCACTTGGGTTGTTCCCTTGGGGTGAATACTTTTTTCGAGCAAGGCAAGCCCTCTAAAGGTGAACAATAGTGAGTAAGTACATTCGTAGTTCAATCATCTTTACTTGCATGCACAAAGAAAGAACACATGCTATGCCTTTTTTCACACTAGCATAGTTGTTCAATTTTAAACCCAAATTGAAAGATGTGGATGATTTTGTAAAGTGTTAGAGAATGTTTCTGTTTCTCAAGATCAACAAACGGCATGAGAGAATTGCATACACATTCACTAGCAACGTTGAAAAATTACAAAATAAAGCAAACAATTGTCAATTTTATCCTTCAGAGCAATACTGAGTTAATTTTATGCACTAATTGAAAGATGAGTTTGCCTTGTTGAATTTTAAGCCCAATTGAAAGATGTGATGTGAGGGTTCAATTTTATCAAACTTTGAATGTTCATTTTAAACCCAATTGAAAACTAGTGTGTTTCTTAAAACTGAAAGTAACAAAACATGAAATTGGGTTATAATTTCCCCAAAGCATTGGATGCTTGTTACAATTATAGAATGTTAAGATAGAAGAGAATTTATTCAATTTTGCTCCATGCCTTTAAACCCTGCAAAACCCTATTAGTCTAACAATGAAAACACAGTCAGACATTCATCAGTGATCAGATAAACCAAATAAATTAAGCCACATGTAAAAAAAAAACATATTTTTTCTTACCCTGGTTGAGCATCACTGAACACGATAGCGTCATAGTTTGAGATTTGGGCGTCGCTCTGGTGAAAACAGGTGTCACTTTGCAGCAAGACCAATGAGCACGATTGTGTTGCTATTTTGATGGACATCATTGCTAACGAATGTGTCACTGTTTGGAATTTGAAAGCATTGATCTAATGAGTTTGAGCGTCGCCATTTGTTTTTCACAATATCTTCAAATTAAATACATGTCGCTATATTTAAATCAACGTCAACCAATTAAATATGCGTTGTTTCAAACTACCTGGGTGTCGCTATATGGCGATGCTATTGAAATAGCGTCGTTGTTTGTGGTTTGAGTGTCACTGCAACCTGCAAAACAACATGAATGTGGAATTCATGCTAAAAATAGTTAAATGATCAGTTTTCCCTCCCTCTAGCACTAGAATGTGATACGAAAATACCAGTATGGGCCGAATTACACTTGATCCATGAAGAATCGAAGCATAATGGAGCCACCAATACTCGAATCTCAACAAGATCAATCAAGTGAAATTGAAATTAAACATTTCATCAAAACCTAACATACTAAACTATGAAAGCTTTCAAAACATATATTCTAGTCCATCCAAAACTTATCTTGTTGTGGAATTGGTGTCGTGTTGATGTGGAATGACGACCCTTTCCTAATCCCGTGATTAGTGAGCTTGTTTCAATTGATTCTATGGAAGAGAATCGATGAAACCATGGTATTTGGTGTATGTAAACCTAATTTATGCTAAAATGAACATGATGCAAGCTAAGTTACCATGATTTTATGCTACAAATGATCTAATTATGCAATTTCTAAGCTAATATAAGCTAAAATTATGCTAAAAGATGAAAACCCTAATTTATTTACAAACTAAGATGGATGTTCTAAGCTATTATGCAATGAAAATGAACTAAAACAAGCTAAATAGTGAGTAAAAGATAAGTGTGCATGTGAGTAAATTCAACAACATAGGTTTGCAATAAAATATGGATCCATTTGTCTCCAAATAATGATCTATTTATAAGAGAGCAAATGAGGAATGAATGATTGAGATTAAAAAGCTTAATCAATAGTTCAAGATGAAGGGGATGAGAGGAATGGATCATGGATTCTCATCAATGGATGAGAATGCATGATGAAAGTTAATCAAGGGCTCACACTTGCCTCAAACAAACACACTTTTGACCTGCTCACACAAGTCAAAGGTAACTTGCTAAAGAGGTTGAAGGTTTAGCTTGTTGAAGAAGCCAAGTGAGTTGATTGGAGGAGAGGGAATATTCCTTAGAATATTCCTTTGGGTAAGGAAAAAGGTAATTTACAAATTAAAACAAAGTTTTAATTGTGCAAAAAGGATAAAGAATATTCCATGGGAATATTCTCTTTGCTTAGAGGAAGATTAGTTCAATTTCTAATTAAACAAGGTTTAATTTATGCAATTAGGGAATTAGAAGAATTAAAGACATTTATTAAATTAGATGATTTAATAAATAGGGGAGGGGGATGAAATGATATTTAATTAAATAACATAGGCTTATTTAATTAAATAAGATGACTTATGGGATTAAATTAAATATTTTGATCTATTTAATTTAATTAGATGAAGCGTTAGTGTGAAAAGAGATGAATTAACCCAATTTAATTAATTAGGCCAAATAGATGAAAATGATGCAATTAATTAATTAGCTAGGCTAATTAAATCAATTAAGTGAAAAGGGGATGGATTAAACAAGAAATGATGTTAGTAAATCTGATTTAAATATATGACATCGATTAGGACATTTTTAGTGTCTACACTTCCAAGTCAATGTTCCCTCCCATCCCCATTTTCCCTTTTTATAGCCTTTTTGTTTTGTTCCATCTCAAACCACAAGCCCCAATAAGAACCTATAACTTCTTATTCCAATTCCACTTTTCCTCATGGAGTTTGATTCCCAAAATGTAATGACTATTGATCCCTTGCAAACCTCAAGAGCTAATTGGAACTTGGAACCCAAAGGTTTTGATTCTAGTTCCTTTCGTGCTCACAACATCTATCTTGCCTATAATTTGATTGATAAGGACAAAATCACAACTAATCTTTTTTTAATGACACCTAGTAGAATGACCACCATGCTCGACATGGTAATATGATATATACATTGGATGATATTATACATGCAACATAATTATCATCACATTGCTCAAGAGCAAGAAATAGGGAAGAATGTGAGAGCAAGTGTGTAAAGTCTATTGCACACACCTTGATAATGAAGGAAGATCTTAGTAGGTGGTAGGTGTCCTTCCAAGAACATCTTGATGAGAATTTGCACAAGGGTTAACTTCTAAAGGGATCGCAAGGCGATAGAGAAAAGGTTATTCCATTGAGATGATAACCTAAGGAGTAAACTTATCTTAACCAATCTAAGTCATATTGGACCACAATAGTTAACCCTCACTAAGTTAACATGAAATCCTTTAACACTAATTAATAATTTAAATGATATAGTCTTCTTAAGGGGGCACCAATATGTTCACTTGTGAGGGATACTATGTTGTGACAAACTAAATCTTATGGAAAAAAAGACACCCATGCTACTTCCTTACCGATATTACTAGATAGATACCCCCCTTCGACCATAATGAAGAAGGCCTAGGTTTAACATTTGATATATTTGTAACACTATGTTGTAGATTTAAATCAAGTAAGTCAAAATGTGCTTGTGAAGTTTAAATTTTTTATTTCTCTAAAACCATTTTGGGTCTACGAAATAATTTGCTCGAGGTTTAAACCAAACTCGAATGTGCTAAATTACATTATGCAACTAGGTTTAACTTTGTTGAAGATCATGTCATGAATCAATTGAAAGATGTGAATAACAACTAACGTTATCATTTTTAATATCTTCCCCTAACCATAATAAGGTGTAATCAATCGAAGACTAAATTAAATTGATTAATTAAAGATCCTATACTATGAACTATACAAGAAATGACACCCCTAATTCTATGGAAAAGTCCTTTTTTGGTTGAAAATGCTAAAACATATGTATGTATGTATTTATTTATTTATTATCTTATTATCATTAAATTTTCTTTTTTAACGTTCTTAAAGTGATGGCAAGATAGAGTATTCATTTATATATCCATATAATAGATACATGAAGTCTCTTATTTGTGAAGCAATATTAAAACAAAGATCTACTTAATTATCATACACATAATATACATGTAATAACCAAACTAACATTTCTTTACCTTAACCTCATAAATAATTAATATATTTATTAATCATATATATACAATATACATATGACCATAATTAGTGTTCTAATATTTACAACCATAATCAAATATTATATATTTATTCATTATAAGAATCTATTAATTAATTAATTTATTTGATTTTTTAATCGTTATTATTTAAGTTACTTGTACACAATTATTTATTACCTATACATGATTGACTTACCTTATTAATCTCCACTTAAATATTAAATAATTTTATACTACTTAAGTGATCTCTAGATCTCTAACACTAAAGCCTAATGGTAAAAATTAACATTATAACCTTGAGATTTAAAAAAGATATGCCTCCTATGCATAGTCAAGGTGTTCGGCCAGATAAAAGAAATACAATAAATAATAATCTTGCAATGCCCTAGCTCTAAACTACTCTTGTCATATCGATCCCCTTTCTTTTCTTAAGCATTTGTATTTCATTTGTGTTCATTTGCGCTCAGGAAATATTCTCCCGAGTAATATGGCGACCAAGGGAGGAGATAGTGCCAATCTGAGATCAACCAAAGTGCCACTCCAAAATTTTGGAAGATAGGCAATAAGTTTATTCATTTAGTAGGGTTTCTATCTTGCAACTCAGAACAACAATTAAACCGATCATATTGAAAATTTAAAACTTCCTTTAAATGTTGCTTTCCTTTAAAAAAAAAAATGGAACTTATGTTCCACAATGGGTGTGGCTTGTAGTATTACATGCCCACCACAGGGCCACATCCTATGGTGGTTGTGACTACCACAACCAACCTAGTTGTGGGTGTGAGAGGGGTTTGTGACCCAGCTCGTCGAAGGGCTACACCCTCCAGAACAATGCCCATAAAAAAGAAAAATTCAAAATTATGAAAATAAAATTTTATTGTATTCTAATATCACATGGTTATTTTAGGCGTCTGATTTATTATTGGTTTGAAATATTTGTATATATGATTTGAATATTATTTTATTACATCGAGAGACATTTTACAATGTCATTTGGGTGTGTTCAGAAAAACTCTACCTTAAATCAAGGAGAGTTCTTGAAATCATCACCCTTTATGTATTTTTATGTCAATCTTGAACACTAAGTGGTAGTTATAACAGTTTTTAAATGCATTTTAAAAAGAAATAATGATAATTATATATATGTACATAAAAATATATATTGCATAAAATATGTGAAATTATATTTAAAATATCATCATACTTAAATGTATTAAATTTATAAATATATTAGCACCTCGTGAGGCATATTAGCCTCCAATGAGGGCTATAATATAGGCATTAAAGGCTTTGTAAATGGGCTTATGTTGGCACCACATTTTCCAATATTTATGCAGCCACTATGTGGCAATGGAAACTATCCTTTGAACAACTTTTCAACTGTCACTTCAATGCTTCTAATGACCATTCAAGCCGTGGCATGAAAAGCTCATAATTATATTCTTTTAGCTTATAAATCTATGAATGCTCAAACCACAAAGAGTGGCAAGAGATGCTAATTTTAGCATACTCATAATTGTGCTATGAATAGCCAAAGTTAAAATGAAAAAGACGTTTAAAGATATGCCAAGGAAAGCGTAGCAAGTAGTTTTTATGAAAAGCATGGGTTGAGCCACTAAGTGGCAAACTTATCTTTTTAAAGCTTGCATGATTTTAATACCCCCAGAGTGGAATAAAATGCTACCTGAAAAGAGGGTGCCAACCATGGCAAATGGGATGAGAAGGGAACCTCTAAGTGAGGGAATGATTTACTATTTTTGGATACTCATTAATGAGTATTGAGGGGACTTATTAGAAGTTTAGCGTTTTCTTTTGGGATTATCTTTTTGATGCGGGGGTTCACGTTGGGGAGAATTGTGTTATATTAGCAGAAAGAAGGCTTTGCAAGCTGCTTGGAGAGACTTTATTCGTTAGTTTGGGGAGTAACTTTGACATTGAGAATATACTTACATGAATATCTGAAAGGACATGGTGCAAGAGTTGATTAATTCTTTGCTTAAAGCACTATTCTCGATAGTGGTTTTCTTGGAAGAGAAATTTAGTGAAGATAATTACTTTTGAGCTTAGAGTCATAAGAGGAAATTTGGCATCAGTATCCACAGGAAGTGATTTCATTAAACTTTGGAATTTTTAGAGGCTGTGCATAAATTGGATCCTCTGACTTTCTAGAGAATATATAGTGCAAAAGCAAGGGTTGTAGACATGTAATTTATACTCCAAGTTTTCTTTGTTTTATGATTTAAAATTATAGCTTAATTCTGAAAGCTATTAATATCAAATGATAAAGATTTAGTTATTATATTGAGAAGAGTATTCAAAAGATATGCAACCTATTTATGGTCTGAGTATAGATAGTATTTGCAAGTGTATATTGCCTATTCTTCCTTTCTTTTACTTCTCCATGACAACTTGAAACAACAGAGAAATTTGAAAGCTATAATGTTTAGTTTAAAGGATTTAAAGCGAATATTTATGAAAGTTGAATAGCTAAAGTTAATGATTATTATTATACCATACTTTGGAAATGATTTAGATAATTTCTCTCAGTCGAGGTTAATACCAACTTTGGTTCTAAATATTAATATTTCAGTTATTTTAAATACTTGTACATATTGTGGTTTAAAAACAAATGTACTTGAAAAGTTAAGAGGATGGGAAAATATAAAAATAAAAAACAATAAAAGACACACAATGGATTTTTGCAAGTACATGTTTCAAACCCTTGGCTAATTTATCCATTCGTTGCTTCATTTATTAGTACCTTTTGTTGTTTCATTTATTAGTGATATGTGTTTCAGGCACTTGGAGCACTCTTATCATCTATATCTACAGACGACCAACTTTCTATGTTAGAACAACTTTAATACTAGGTACTTGATTACACGTCACATACTCTTACACTAAATTAGAAATCTCGTAAAATACTTGTATCATTTATTAGCGTTGTTATGTGTTTTAGGCATTTGGAGCACTTTTATCATCTAGATCTATAGAAAAGTAGCTTTGTACATTAAGAGAACTTAAATTCTAGGTACTTAATTATACTTCATGTACTCTTACACTAAATTTGAATTTCTATTAAATACTTGTAGCAAGTTTTTTAAGAAATCTTGTAAAATAATTGTATCATTTATTAGCGTTGTTATGTGTTTTAAGAATTTAAAGCACTTTTATCATCTACATCTATAGATGAGCAACTTTGTACATTAAGAGAACTTAAATTCCAGGTACTTAATTAGACTTCATGTACTCCTGTTACACTAAATTTGAATTTTCGTTAAATACTTGTAGTAAGCTTTTTAAGATTTCCACTACGATCAAAATTTGCATAATTATTATCCATATTATTGTGAATGTGGCATATATATGAAATAATAATACATACTATTTGTTTAAAACAATTAAAATTGGGAAAAACTAAAATATTATCAAACTCACATTTACGAGTGCCTTTATGGTTTCATTTATTAGTAGGTTGTCTTGTTTCAAACATTTGTAGCACTGCTATCATCTCTATCTATAACCGACCAACCTCCTACAGTAAGAGAACTCTTATACCAAGTACTTGCTTACACTTCTTGAACTTCTAGTCTTTCCAGCTTTGACAAGTTACTTCATGTACAATTTAGCTTGAAGAGTTAGTTTAGCATCATACAAAATTAAGCATCAACCTAGGATAATGCATATCTTTATAACTTGTTACTTATTTATTAGTTTGATTTGTTGTTTAGATAATGGCTAGCCAAAATGAATCCGCTTTAGCCCAATCGCCAATCACAAAGCTACAAGCCCTTGACGAGTCAACTAATTCAAACACATATGTGCAAACTCCAATTGATAAGTTGTACTCAACAATTCTAGTCCATTTAGAACAAATAATTCGAGAACTCCATGACGCTGCACTTCTTGCATGAGTAGTTGAATGACAAGAAATTAATGACATTGAAGAAATTGTTGTGAAAATTCATAAAACATGTCACAAATTTGCAGGCTTCTCTGGTTTCTTAAGAGAACTTTTTTATGGCAAGCAATACGAACAGGGATCTGCAAAAGATATCATTGAAGAATTTCTCTCGTACTTGTATGATAATTAGAATAGACAAATATGAACCATAAAGAGAGTTGTTTCATGGTTGGTTGACTCTTATGAACAAAATTTTGATCTAGATTTTCATGTCTATTTTGGTAAAAAAATTGTTTATATGTTTTGTATGTAGCTGGCAACCACCGTTGGCATACTCTTACGAATAGTATTTTGATATAGACATTGATGTTTATTTTTGGAAAAGACTGTTCATTTGTTTTGGATATACGTGGCCTACTTGATATGTAAATTGTCAAAAATGTTCTATTTAAAATGTGTTGTAACTATTTCTATTTATTTCAATAGTCCAATGCATGTTTCAAATTAAATTCAACAACAAAGTCAAATAGCCATCAGATCCTTGAATGTGCATCTAAAATATCCAATTAGAGAAAAATAAACCTGAAAAATAATATCCATAAAAAATCAACATCAAAACTGTCTTATAAAATTTGGAATTGCCCTATATACATTGGAAATCTACAAAAAAAATATAAAAACCTTGAATGCAAGTTAACATCTTTCGATGACTACACAATTTTCTCCAACAACAACTCCTTAACTTCCATTTTATTTGTGTTTTGGAAAGACAAGGTGAAAAAACATATTTATAAAACCAAAAGAAAAACCCAAACCATCACATAATACAAGAGGTTAGTTCCAAGCACCTTATTGGGAAATACATGTACCACAAACAAATTATTGACAGTTACAACATGCATGCTATCTTGGTGATGTTTATTTCGTACATATGTATGAAATCTACATTATTTTTTAATAGGGATGGATCATGAAAAACAAAAAGGTTCTAAAAGAGTTGTGCCTATAAGAGCATTAAACCCTTACCAGAAACGATGGACAATAAAGGCTCAGGTAATGGAAAAACAACTCTAATATTTCAAAAATACAAATGGGGATGTAAAAGTTTTCAACTTCAATCTTCTTGAAATCAAAGCAACATGTTTCAATGCTATAACAATAACAAAACTATTTTATTATCGTATAGAGATTGGGAAATTGTTTCTCATTTCCAATGGAACCTTCAAGCTAGCAAATAAAAAAAATCAATTTAAATAATGATTGGGAAATTCTTTTGGACAACAATTCCACAGTGGAAATTTGCTTAGATGAGAACACACAAATACCACAGTTGAAGTTCAACTTCAAACCAATAAGTGAACTTAAAAACATGGAAAATATTACAATTGTTGACATCATCGGTATAGTCTTATCAATCAATGAAGCAAATACAATCTTAAAAAGGAATGGTACACAAACACAAAAATAGACTATATAAATGAAAGATATGTCAGCTGCAAAAATTGGCTTCACAATGTGGGGTGTTTTTTGTAATAACAAAGGTTTCAAACTTCAAGAGATATGTACTACAGGGGAATTTCCAATACTCGTTGCAAAAGCTACACAAATTAGTGATTACGGAGGCAAGTCTATAGGAACCATTCCAACAATCCAGCTACATATAAATCCTCAGATACTAGATACCAACCAATTGAGATCATGGTTTGATAATCAAGGAAAAACTCTCATTTTCCAGTCTCTAACAAAGAACTTATTTGTTCGAGAGGAATTAAAATTGAAAAATATTACAGAAATTAACAAATATAGAGTTGATATTGCTAGCAACAGTCAATACATGTTCATAAAAGCAACATTGTGCTTCATAAAATAGGACAAATTTTGTTACACGACTTGCCTCATGGAAATTAGTGGTAAGAAATGCAAGAAAAAGGTGGAAAGAACAGAAAATGGTGAATGACATTGTCAAACATGTAAAACTACTTTTCATGATTGTGATTACAGATATCTATTGCAATGTAAATTAGAAGACCACACTAGATCAACATGGGTGATTACTTTTGAAAAAGCAGCTAAAGGAATTATGTGCATCCTAACAAATGAACTAAACAGTATGAAAACGAAGACGAAGATCAAATAAATTTTTTAGAAACAATTCAAAAAAGACTTTTCCAAAAATATTCCTTCCTGCTGCATATTAAAGAAGAAACTTACAACGATGAAAAGAGAATCAAAAGCACAGTCATTAGAACTAAGCAATTTGATTACTCAACTGAAAGCAATTCTTTTCTTGCTTTAAGAACGAATGTGTAAATGTCATATACTTTCTCCAACATTGGTATACAAACCATCCATGCAAAAAAGTAGTATACTTATTTCTTCAAAGATTGTAAATAATATTATCTACTACCATACTGTATGTACATAAAGTTCTTTGACTAAAGAAAAACTATATAGGCATACTTTCTTCAAATCTTATATTTCTTCTTTATTCTTTAATTTACCAAGTTTTTTTACTTTACAATTTTGTGAATATGTAGCTATTTCTTTGTTGTGTATATGCCTTTTAAAAAAATAAAATGAAATTCTCATGTTGCAAACAAACATTTCCCAATACGATAGACTTTATTACTATTATGTAGTAGCAAACATAATTGGTTCTGTCATGTAGCATATATATGACATGTCAAATGAACAGTAACATAGAATTTTCTAGAATTTTTCAATACAATACAAAACATGAAACTTGACAAATTTGATTTTCATTTTAGCTATGGGTCGCCCAAAGAGGCAATTTGAATCAAAAGAACAAAGGAAAGAATATCAAAGACAATACTACAGAGAATATCATAAATGACAAAGGGAGCATATGATAGATGTAGAAATGGAAGAGAAAAGGAGGAAAATAGAATAAAAAAGAGCAAGAAATGTAAGACAAAGACAAGGAGTAAATGAATAAATAGATTCACAAAGTACACAGGATGGAAATGCAAGCATATCAAATCCAAATGGATTACTTGTCACAAACTTCAAAGAAATGCAATTAGAATTTCGTAATCAGTTAGACTCCTACCAATCACCAACAATTTGTTATGTTTGCAAAGAAAGATACATTGGAATAAAAGTAATAACTACTTTAGAAGGTAGTATATGCACACGATGTAAACAAGAGAAAGGAAAAAACCGATTCTCAATACAGAATAATATGAATCCAGGAGACCAACCAATTGAATTAAAAATTATTACACAAGTAGAAGAAATGTTTATTGCATGTGTCAACCCAATTATACAAGTCACTCATGCAAGGGGTGGTCAACATAAATATAGAGGACACACAATCAGTTTTGTTGGTGTTTCAATTAGCACCTTTGGAGTGCTTATTGGAACCAGATAGCTATGCCCGGTGCGTGATGACTACTCTTCAAATTATGGAGGGGAAGTTCCCTCTTGTTTGTTGATGTTTGCGTAAAAGTAAAATGGACTAATGTTCCTATCTTTTTAACTCCGTGAGTAGGACACAAGGGTGCATAAACAAAATGCATTGTAGCTAAGGTTTTCTCTGGTTTCTGCAAATCTTAACTACAACCAAGCTAACTTTTAATCTATCCTATCTCCTCAAGATAAACAGAGCATGAGGGCATAGGAGCGGGAATGGATGGTTGGATCACTTGGGATGACCATCTCTCAGAATGCATCTGAGGCTCCAAACTCTCAAATTTATGCTAGATTAAGGCTTTATGCAAGCAATCACTCTTACAGTGAGCTGAATCTTAGGATTCCTAAGGAGGTGACGACACCTGTTCGAGGTGTAGGCTAAGAATTAGATAACTAGAAACAATAAAGGATGATGATCTGAATAATAGGATTCTCGAGGAGGTGACTACACCTGTCCAAAGTGTAGTCTGAAACATAGGTCATTACACAACATCAAAAGACAATCATTAACATCAATATACCCAAGGAGATGATGAAACTTGTCCAAGGGGGAGACTGAAACAATAGATTGTGAGAACAAGACGTTGAAAGAACTTGAAATTTTTGGATCAAATTGCATGTGCCTTTTGATTTCTTTCTTCAAACTTTCTCAACGAATTACAAAAATTTGGGACAACAAAGGTATGAAAACATACACAATTGCTTATCAAACCAAATAAATCTCATCCAAGAATGAACAAATATAGACTTGCAAGCTTGTTGGAACAATAGAACAACAATTTTGTGTAGTAAATAAAGGTTACAAAATAATGAGCAAAGGCTCTTATTTATATAACTCAAAGGAGTAGACAACCCTAAAGTATCCTTGAGTTAACAATGAGTTCTTGCCAATCAATCAACAAGATTTATTCCTAAAAAGGGGGAACCTAGTAGTTAACTGAAAATCTACCTCAGTTAACTGAAACTAAACTAAGAGAGAACTCTAAATACGAAAGGGCCTCCAAAATAGACATCCACAATTAACGGAGATAGATATCCATAATTCGTGGAAGTCAAAATAGACATCCTTAATTAGTGGAAATAGACATGCATGATTTGTGGGACAATGAGTTAACTTGGAAAGGGGCATCAAGTTAACTCCTATTTGTCATTAATGCTATTTTGGAGGGTAGGACATTCTAACTAGGTGTTTGACACCTCATCACCTCTAGTTAATAGTCCCTCTATCCAATCGTTGACTTCTTCTACCTCTCACAATCTACTTTTGATATTCGATCTTCTTTGCAGTTGCATCATCCGACCTTGTTGACATGGGATGTGGAAGGTAGTGTGGTAATAACCGATGGTGGCTCTGTGTTTGGAATGACTAACTTTCGTATTTGGCTATCCATTGAATGGTGATGTCATTTACGCCTTCTGAGGCGTTCAACTTGACTACGAGCTTCACTTGATACATGTTCGTGTCGAGTGTTTTTAGAAAGTTGTGAAGTAGGACCATTTTGGTCTTGATTTCAACTTGAGAGTACTGTATTCTAAAAAACTTGACTATTGACTCAACATGAATATGTTCAGACAACTTTTGAAAAACCCCTAAAAATAGCCATCTGCCGAGAAGTATTTTTCCAAAAAATCTAACACATGGGTATTGTTCATGCTTTAATGCTGAACAAACCTAGTTCTTTTGATTTTCAAATTTGTGACTTTTTTAAGAAATCCCCAAAAATAGGGGCATCAAGGTTATTGTTTCTAGAAAAATTCAACAAGTGGGTTTTGTTGAAAAAGCTATGTTGATCATACCCAGTTGGTCAGATATGTGATTATCTGTTGTTTTCTGGGACATGCAAGAAGATCTATGACAAGAAAAGAGGAAAAAGATAAGAATAAGATTGGAAGTTATCAACTGTTTGTTTGGAAAAATTATGCCTTTTGATGCAACCTTTGATAAATTGTCCTTCTGTGCAATTGATCTTCAAAAATATGAAGAATGATGAAAACCCCTCTATCAGATCTTCAAAATATGTCTTGGAGAGAAAATAACTAAACATTCTTGGCTTCAACCTACAAAGAAAGATGTTGAATTATGATGCCTAGCCTTGATAAAGAGTGTTTGATGTTAAATGCATCAAGTTTGGGTGCCAAAACATGATGGAGGAGTCTTTCTGCCTGATCTGGAGTTCACAACACTGATTTCCACCAATTTGGGGACATTTTAGACATAGAAAGGCTTCAAAAATATCCCAACTTTAGTCAATTGGATCTATGTTGACTTTAGGCATCCAATTTGAGAAGTTGGAGATATTTTCACTCTTTTTCCATGGTGAAGTGCCTTTGTTTGATCCTTGATTCTTGTTGCTCAATTGATCTTGAGATGCTGTTGATAGATCCATTGTTGAGATGGAACAACTCTGATTAAGTATGCTTGGGAGCTGTAAAGCTTAAAATCTAAATCTGATGCCTCAAATTTAAGGGCGCCTTTTTTACCAGACAGTCAATTTTCTGGAGTGTTCTTCATTTCCTTCAATGTGACCCTTTGTGTTTTGATTTGAGATCACTGATGACTGATAAGTCCGATGATCTTGTTGAAACATGGGATGGATAAATAGTTCAGTCCTAAAATAAGCTTCCAAAATGCATTTGATTGCCCAAAAAGTTGGGCGCCTATTTCTAGGAAGATGCATTTTCCTGGACACTTGTTCAATTTCTCCATGTTCTTCATTCTGCCATCACTTTCAGGTGTTTTTTGCTTGATCTCCATTCGTGAATGTGTGACAAGTTATGTGAATGTGCAACTAGATTGATGGCGAAGCTGAGAGGGTGCTGAACAAATGCCTTGTAGAAAGCATTTGTTGGAAACCTCATCAAGTGACTCAAAATGAAGGACGCCCCTAGTCAGGAGGGGCTCTTGTTTTATATTTTGATTGCTATTTTTGACGAATTTTGATTTCATCATGTTCTACCTCTGCCTTCGTTTGATGACGTTTGATGGATCTGTTGGATTTTCTTGACGATCCATCATAAATTTGGCAGAATTACGAAGGAGATGACTTTCTAGGCAAGACTTGATGACTACTTTTGACCTCTTGAACTCATGGGCACCTCTGGTCAACAAGGGCTCTTTTGACCATAACTTCATCATTTCCTTTAAGATCTTCACCTCTTTGCGCTTCGTGTTTATAGTTGTAGCTCGACTGATTTGATCACCATTGTCGACGATGCAGATGCATTCACCATAGCAATTGATTTCACCATGCTATATGTACGAGTGCTAGAAAAATTCACCAAGGCATTGATTTCGTAGCAACTTTCTCGTAGCAAGGCGTGCATCTTCCAGACTTAGAAATTTTTTAGCATTTTCAACCTTTGAAAATCTCTTCCCTCAAGAAGCATCTTTTTGAACATTTTTCACCATGGATTCTTCCTTGAATCTTTTGAGGCTAGGATTTCGACACTTGGTACCGACCATTATGCCATTAATGGCTGCGAAGGTCCTAGCTTTTCTCCTGAAACATGAAAATAGATCCACTAGAGTAAAACAAACTTTTTGGTGATTTTGACTTGACCAATGTGATCGTGAAGCCAATTTATCCTATAAAAATCATTTTCTACTAATTCTAGAAAGGTCCTATTTTTAGGGGTTTTCCTAAAAATAGGGGTTTGAAACCCTAATTTTCAAATTTTTAGAATTTTGCAAGTATCTTCTTTGACATAAACTCACAAAAATCCTATGTTTTGTTTGACCTAAAACATGCTTTTGACAACAATTTTACATGATTTAGACCATTTTGGTCAAAATGCCTTATTGAAGCAAAAATTTATTTTGGGTACAACAAGTTTCCCACAAAAAATTGAACTATCAAAGACGTTGCCACACTATATTGCAGAATTACCAATCATTATAGTAAGGAAAAAAGATCAACATGGCACAAATTACCACTTCATGGTGAATAAAGAATGTGTTTATCAAGCATTGAAGTATAAAATTAACCATGATAGATTTTACTCAGATGTCAACATCAATGAAAATTCTCTCAATAGTTTAAGTGGGAACCTTGAGCAAAATATTTTTGACCGGCTTAACACCATTCAAATAGAATCTCAATCTGATACAAATGTTATAAAACATGTTAGCCTAATTATCAAGGATATTGAAAAAAACATTATTGAACACACTTCATCGATGGTTTTCCAACCACCAAATTTACAAAAGGAAATGGACTTGGTTCATGCATGGGTCAACAACCCAAACATATATCCTATGACATTAATGGACTGGACAACAATTGGTGAATCTCTAATAAACGAATATACTACAAGAGGATTATTTGATATGACATTTCCAACATTGTTCCCAACTGGAATATGTGACTAGTTAGAAGCACATATTAGGAAAGTATACATACATGAATATGTCAAACATCTATTTCGTTATAAAGATAGTCGATTTGGTAAACACCCAAGATTTCGATATTACATGGAAAATATGATAATGAGACATTGTGCATAGACATCAGCTATAATTTTCATGAAAATACATCTTTACAACATGCCTATTACAATCAAAAAACTTCGCGGACATCTAAACAATATGCCACAATCACAACTTGCAGATAGAATAATGCACTTTGGAACTTCGCTTAGAGGTACAAGGTCATATTGGACAAAATGTGGGAAAAAATTAATAGACATTTTGCATCAGATCGGTACACCCACCAATTTTTCACATTAAGTGCAATAAACTTATCTTGTCTAGACTTACATGCACTTATGCCACGAACATCACCAATAACACCAAGAGAAGCACATCTTTGGCGAAAATAAAATGTGATTGACTACCCTCATATAGTTGCATAGTACATGCACTTACGACACTCCCAATTTAGACAAGAAATTCTTCAAAAAGGAATGAAAGTTCAAGACTATTGGTGCAAATATGAGTGGCAACATAGAGGATCGACACACGTCCATGAATTTATATGGATCAACGAAGCACCAAACATGGATCCTATTGATTGGTCAAATGAAGAAGAATGACTTCTTGCACAAAACTATTTCAACTTAACTATCTACACATGGAACCCTAGACATGAAACACTGGATCATCATCATGTACCACCCCCCTTGCCATTTTCAATACCCCAATTACCTATCTTATCACTCTACAACTTGTATATCATATTAATTGATCAAAACTAAAACTTTAGGCATACCACATATTGATATCAATCCATATCTTAAAGAAACAAGGTAGCTACAAGTCACAGATCTCCACTAGGATGATAATGAACTAGTTAACATAGTCCAAAGACACACAATGTCTAGAGAAGGTGCATGTCTATGGAAACAAAGAGGGTAAATGATTTGCAGGTAAACATCTTTCCACACATGACAAAAAAAATAGCATAAAAAAACTTCTCTAATCCATTATTTGCATTAACATCATGGTCACATTTGATTTCAATTATAGGTACAATGATCCTTGGCCTCTAAATTTGCAAGGAGGAAAATTATATGAAGATATAAAAACTGGTGATTTTTTTTACCTTGCCAAAAATGATGATCGACTCAATTCACACAATCGGTACATCCTACAATTATGGATAGAAAATATAGATTAGAAACTTGTCCTATCAAAACATGCTATCATAAAATATATTGCTAAGTATGCAACCAAGTCAGAAAAAAGCTCTGAAACATACCAAGAAGTGTTAATACATTTAGCAGACATAGAAAATCTAGATGATTTAGCTACAAAAGTTTATAGAAAACTACTAACAGAAACAATAATTGAAAGGGATGTTAGAGCTCAAGAAACAAGCCATCTATTATTAGAACTTCCACTTGTTCAAAGTAGTAGACTATTTATCACTCTGAATGTATCAAATAAAGTTTTCAAACGTGTGAGACTACAATCAGGAACTAACAATGAAAATGAAACAATCTCTTTCATTGATGTATATAGAATTAGGCCTTATTCTACGGAATCAATATCTCTTATTGAAGTGGCAAGATCTTGGATATATAATCCAAATCATAAAACAAAAAATAAATTGAATGCAAGGAAAATAAAAGCTATTGTGAGAGTATTCCCAAGATTCCTATCAATTCCTCCATGTGACTTAGAAAGATGGTGTGATTATTGTTTCTCAGAATTGCTACTTGTTGTCATGAAAACTTGCACCCTTTTGATTAGCTATTAACTTAGCAAGTTTGTGACACATGGGAACATTCCTAGGCTGTGGGTAACTTGTAATGAGAATGAACCTCCAGAGAAAGGGCAGGCTCCCCTTGATATCTCACCTAAAATGGTCTTACTAATGACTTTGCAGAGAAAAGAGTAAGGAGGAAAAAAATATAAAAATGAAATCTAATCCTAAAGGTGATGCACCAAATAACTTAATGAACTCTACTCAAATGGAAACACACAGAAAAAAAAGTAATAAAACCTGTCTTTGCACAACTCAAAACCCATAAAACTTCACATCAACAATTTATAAGAAGGCTCAATACTCATAAACTTAGTAGGAGAAAGAATGCTTTCCCACAACTTAAGACTGATTATATTATTGACACAATTTATAACATGCAAAAGTATATGTAACTCTACATAAAAGCACTACCATGAGATGCAATCATAAGGAAAAAATAAATCACATATAAATGCACTAATCACTAAGTACACAATTTTAGAAAAAATGAGAAGGAAAACTACTTCATATTACTTTAAAAAAGGGTGTTGCAATGCTATATTAATCACTGAAAATGAATTACAAACTTTTCACCTCTGCTCTAGAACTCTGAAAATTACAACATAAGATGAACTAGCAAGAACTCTAGGAAAAAGACTAAGTCCTTTCCCTTTATACAATAAAGGGCTCCAAAAAGCCCAGAGGAGATAATTGAAGTCAAAATATTTGGACTTCAAAACTATTCACGAGCAAAAACAAAATTGCCTCAAAAAGGGGCCCACCAATGTTGCAAATTGAGCTTAAACAACTCAAAACTCTGTCTCATACTACATGTAACTGAAGTGTGACTCCAAATAGCTCTTGAGTGCATGTAGATGGCACTGAAAGTGAAAAAATCTTCCTAGAAACTCTCTCACGAACAGAAAAGGAAAGCCTCTAAAAGAGGACCCAAAACTGAAGTAAACTGAACTCATTACATTCCAAACTCCTCCTTATGTTATGTATGATCAAAAGGCCTCCAAAAATAACTTTAGTTTGACTCAAAGTTACAAATAGAACTCCAAATGACACCTACTATCTTCAGTTCTACTTCACTTGTCTATTTTGCATGATTTTTGGGAATTTTTTTTTATTTGATTAAATATTAAACACAATCAATATGATTATTTTAATATTTAGTATGCAATAGTTCTTTCTTTTTTCCTTTTTGAGTATTACATATTAAATATTAAGGTAATGTTTATTGATTATCACCATTAATATTTAATTAAAATTTTGAACTTTATCTATAGTGATGCAAAATAAACAAGTGAAAATAAGTTATTATTTCAAAATCAAATGATAAATTTTGAAGTAATAGCTTAGAAATTCAGGGGCTTCTTCACTATCATTAGGTCTTTTTACTTGAAGTCATAGACCACAAAGGCAATAATACATAAAGATTTTGTTAAAATAAAGGTAAAAAATCACCATCATTTGAGAGTAAAAGTCTCAAGGAAACCCTAATCGCCCATTCTTCACTTGACTTTTGTGAAGCTTCAAGAGTGAAGCCCTTTGCACTATCCGCCATGTTGGGGTATGAAGCTTGAATCCTTGAGCATTTTCTGTTGTTTCTGTTGATTTCCTCTGAGGAATTCTCCATAATAATGCCTAGTAAACTATCTTCTTCAACAACTTGGACATTTTGATGTGTTTTGAGGGTTTTTACAAGCTTCACAGCTGTGACCTCTTCATTTATTTAATATCTTCTTGTCTTTGTGATCTTTTGTGTTGTTCCTTATTGTTTTGTGGCTGACATCTGAATAAGCTTTGAAGCTTGAAAATGGGATTGTGAGAGGGAAATCTGATGAAAGCCCACGACCTTTCATGCATCTGTTTAAAGTAGAAAGCTTAAAGCTTGGTATGATTTATTTTCTTTGAATCTCTCTCTTCATTTTTCTGTATTTTTCTTTACCCTTATGTCAAGGGTTTTCTCATTATTTAGCAGAAAAGAAACTCATGCTTTCTATATTTCTCTTTACTTTGTTGTATGTGGCGCTTTCTCGTTTTGAAAAACCCTTAGTAGGGTTATATGAAACTTAGTGTACATTGCAATCTGAAGGCTGCCATCGTGCCTTCTGGGTGTTCATATATTTCTATGGCCGTGACTTCTTTTAAGTTCTAGATATTATTTCTCTGTAGCTCTAATTTTTCTTGTGAAGTCTCTACTGGAAAATCTATTGTATGGGTCTTTGCTATAATCTCTGTTAATATCCTTCATGGGTTCGACCATTGATTGTAGATAATGAAAGGTCAAAACTCATGGAATGAGACCTTGACAAACATAATTAGAAGCTTCTTTTCTTTGTTGAGATAATGAATTTGGATCCTCTATAAATTGCAATGTCAGTGGGCTGTTATGTCTTTGTGAATGACTGTCAAAACTTCGTAACGAAGACAACCCATTATGATGTGAACTTTATTGACTTGGGTTATACAAAAAACCTTGCCCATATTCATTACTTGTTGTCCTTTAATGAATGACATGATCTTAGTTGCTACTTCTTAATCATGAACACTTCTTGATACTCTGCTGAAAAATGCATTCATGACTATTTGTCACCTCTATGAACATGTGACTTGAACTGTCATATAGTCATTTTTATGCAAGGAAGCTTCAAATGCAATCCTTTTGATTTTGGTCATAAAACTCTATTTGTTGATCATTACTTTACTCTATTTTCATCATATTATTTATTAAGGAATGCCCTCATGATTTAACTGTTGTGATTAATCCCCCATTATCTTGCTGTTATCATTATATTTGATTGTCATGATAAGCATTATTTCTATAATATCTATCAAAAATGAATATGATATAAGTGTTGTAGCTCACTATATTCCTTGTCTTCAACCTCTTATCCTTGTTCGCTATTATGCTAATGTTATGCGTTATAAACAATCGCTATGTCTGTGTTGCCATCTATTTGGTGCTTGAATGTAGTTGTAGCAGTATCATCATGTGGTCCTATATAAAATAAAGACACATGAATTATGGAGAAATTTATTCTTTCTCCGTTCTTTGATTATGATCACACATGTCTTCATCCCTACTGTTGACCAAGAATGGATTCATTTGGTGAATGGACTGATTATTGAACTCCCATTAGGCATTTGACACTTCTGTTTTTCTCATGACCTTGGCTTGACTATAAGAGTCATTTACTGTCAAAGATGCTTTTGAATTGTGCTTGTAACTTGCATCAACGATCTTCACTATCTTATCGATTGTTCACAATAGTGATATTCAATCTTGTACATATGTTGTCATGGTTATTTGGTCTCATATGACTGTTTACTTGTTGTCACTGCTTGTAGAAATTCTTTGTGAACTTAATATGTATGCATGTTCACTATCATTCCATGATCATGCTGACATGACGACTTTTAACATTGCATTTCCCTCTTAAATAAGCTCAAATGAGCTCATTATTTGATAAACTTAACATGTTGGGCTCAACCCTTGTGGGAGCCACATTTTGACCCACATGTTGTAATTTGATGAAACAAAACAACATTACTTTTCCTATATTTGCACATAACACAAACATGTTAGAAATATATGCATATGATAGATGTGTTTGATCATTCTTGTTTTCTAGGACATGATATGAAAACTATTTAATGCAAATGCAGGTTAGATTGTATGTTTATAGAGGTATGTGCATGTATGGATTAGTGAATTTTCATTGCTCTAACAACACTCCTTTTCTCAGATGTAGGCAAGTAGGAGTAGTGAGGAGGCTGAAGCGGATTGCAGGACAAGCAACAAACTTCCGAAGATGCAGGACAACTCAACTGAAGACTTGTCATTTCAGGCAATGACAAGTCACCCTTCCTCACATGTCCATTCCTTTGTATTAATATCTATAAATGTATAATCCTTTCTTTCATTTGTGTTAAACAAGTTAAACTCACGCCTTGTGTGAGGACTTATACACTTATACTATCAATAAAGACTATCATTTGAAAAGATTCGTGCAATCTTTCTTCTATGTTATTTGCATCTGTGTGAATGTAGTATGATAGAATAGTCTTCTATTTATTTTATGCAAAAGATTGTAAGGTAAGAGAATTAAAATGTACCTTTCTTTTCATTTGATATCATTTTAGCTCTACCTATTTGAGCTAGTAGCTAAAATAGGTAACATTTCTGGCGACATCTGCTAAATGTTTGCCTGCTAAACATCAAAACTAGTTGCCTAGGATTCCATTGGGAACAGAGTCACTTAGCCAACCTAAAAATTGTTTTGAAACAACTCTTTTCAATGTAACTCAACAATAGAACTCAAAACAACTTGTAAACTTATTGAAAATAAAAACTTCAGAATGACAAATACCTAATCATGCTTGCAAAGCACTTATGGAAATGAAAATTGCATCTAATCTACTATGCAAAAACACTTATTTATCTTCAAAAATTCTTGAAATACCTTAAAAGAAATGCTTGAGGTGAATCCCATCCAACTTGGATAGCTGAAAAGCCTTATGTTGTTTACATTCAAAAATAATATAAGGCCCACTCCAAAACACATCAAATTTGGAGTGTTTTCTAGGCCTACTTTTAAATTCATCCCATTTGAGCACTATATCACCTTCTCTGAAAGTTCTTGGGGATGCCCTTTTGTTGAAATACCTCTTTATTTGAGCCTGATGTTGTTCTATCTTTCTCATGGCCTCAGCTCTAGTTTCTTCTAGCTCAACCAACTGAGCTAATCTTACTGTCATAGGCCCTTCCTCTATTAAGTCCAACTGATGAGACATATCTAGTGTTGGTAATTCAAGTGAAATAGGAAGCCTGGCTTCCTTTCCATGTACAAGCATAAAAAGTGAATGCCCTGTTGACCTTTTCGCGGTAATTCTATCAACCCACAATGCTGATTTTAACTGTGTATGCTAGGTTCTCTAGCTATCCTCCATGGTTTTCTTGATGATTCTGATTAAGTTCTTATTTGTGGATTCCACTTGGCCATTGCCTTGCGGATAGTAATTGGAAGATGTATTGAGATAAATCCCATTCTTGATAGCCCAATAAATTTTTTTAACTCTCACAAAAGCAAGGGAATTGTCTGAAATAATAGATTATGGGATTCCAAACTTGGTAAACAACTCTTCATAAAAATTTAGAACAAAAGACTCATTTCCCTCTTTAAGTGCGACTGCTTTAGTCCACTTAGTAAAATAATCAGTGGTTGTGACTACCCACTTATGGCCAGCATTGGATGGAGGGTTTATAACTCCAATAAAAGGCTATTCAACCTAAACTGACTACAAAGGTAAGGCTGCCAACTTCTCTTTCCCAACAAATGAGCACATTCATTACACTTTCTGACCCACAAGTATGCATCCTAAAATAAACTGGGCCAATAATAGCCACCCTTCATCACCTTAAGAGCTATTGCTCTAGGTGAAAAATCGCCTCTAGCTGACCCCTGATGGAATTCATGCAACACTCTTTCAACTTGGTTAGGTTCAATACACTTCAACAATATTCCATTAAAATCTCTCCTAAAAAGTGAACCATGTAGAATCACATAAGGAATGGATTGCAGACGAAAATATCTTCTTTTAGCCCTATCCAAACCTTGAGGACACTCACCAGTTTGCAGAAAATGAACCATTTCCTGCACCCAATCGGTAGTAGGAGTTGAACCAGCTGCTTTCCCTTCATCTTGAAATGTCAAAACAATTTCTTGCTCAAGTTCTTCGCTAGTGGTAACACCATCAACAAGCTGTTGACACATTCCCTTGCCTCTAACCAACTTGGTAACCTTAATATCTACATCATATTCCATTACCTTAATTACCCAACCAACTCTTTTATCACTTAAATCCTTGTTCAGTAAAACTCTTTTACACCTGGATGAGCAACCATCAGCATAATCTTGTTATTAGAAAGCATGTGCCTAAATTTTTTCAAACTTCGTATGACAACAAGAACATGTTTTTCTACAAAAGAATATCTCAACTCATAATCTTTGAGTCCTTGATTGAAGAATTCCATAGGCTGCTCAAAACCCTTGTCATTACATTGTATGAGCATAACTGAAACATAATCAATGTTGCCATAGGCATATAAAGTGAAGTCCTTAGAAAAATATGGATTCAGAAGTGTAGGTGCAACTGCTAATGCTTCTTTTATGAGCTCAAAAATTCTTTTCTCTTAGTCCAGCTGAAAGGCACATTCTTTCTCAACATATGAGTTAGTGGAATTAATAAATCAGAAATGTCAGGGATAAACCTCCTAACAAAGTTAATTCTACCAATAAAACTCTACAAACTTTTCTTATGTGCTGGTAAGGGGAGAGTTAAGATAGCAATCACTCTTTCAGGATCAATAGTGACACCATGTTTAGACACCACATAGCTGAGCAATCCACCCTCATGAACAAAAAATACACACTTTTTGAGATTAAGTGATATCCCAAACTCCTTGCATTTCTCAAAAATCTGCCTCAAGTGATTTAGCTGATCCTTATCCTCTTTGGAAAAAACAATAATGTCATCAAGGTAGACTAAGAAAATCTTGTACATTAAGCCTTGAAAGGCCATATCGATGGCTTTCTGAAAGGTTTCCCCAACATTAGACAAATCAAAGGGCATTCTCTTGTAGGCCATAGTCCTCCATTTTGCGGTGAAGGCTATTTTATATTGGTCTTCCTCTTTTACTAATATTTGATTGTAACCAAAATAACCATCTAGTAAGGAAAACCTCTCCGATCCTGAGACTACTTGAAGTATCTGTTCCATGGAAGGCAAAGGATGACAGTCTTTCAAGGAAGCTCTATTTAAGTCACGAAACTCTATACATAGTCTTATCTCTCCATTTTTCTTCCTTACTGGCACAAGGTTGGAAACCCATGAGGTATGCTTAATGGGAAACATAATACTACTCTCAATCAATTTATTCAGTTCTTTCTTCATAAGAGGTTCTAACTTAGGATTCAAAGGCCTCTATTTTTTCCTTACAGGTTTGACCTTAGGCTCGAGTTCAATGGTATGCTGAGCAAGTTAGGGATCAAACCCCTTTAAATCACTATATTCCATGCAAATATATCATTAAATTCTTGACAAAGCTAAATAAATACATTCTTTTCTTCTGTTGTACATACGTTGCCCAGTTTAAGAAGCTTCCATTTGAAAACCTCAACTTCCTCATAATGATCTTGCTGAACTTGTATACTGGCCTTGGGTTTTCTAGCTTCATCATCAGTATTGAAAATAGACTCTAGGGTGACCAAGCCCTTTGGCATCTTGTTATTTTTGAGCCGAATGATTTGGTCACTATACTAATGTTGTAGCTTCTCTTGGTTAGCATGCGAGAACTCAACTTCCTCTCTTAAGAAGTTCACAATCTACTAGTCACTTTCAAACACTTTCCAGTGTATGTTATTATCAGGTACATCAGGCCTAACAATAATCTTAATATGTTGATTAGCTTTACCACTACTAATCTCTTTTGGAATATCATATTCAACTCCTACTGCAACCAACCTATCAACATGTTTATTCTGATATCTAGGTATGGAAACCAAATTAAATGCATCAAATCCCTCCACAAGGTCCCATATTCTATGGTTGTAAGACTTAAGTAAATTAGTCTTTGTAACATTAAGTTTTCTCACCTGGTTAACAACCAATTCGTTGTCCCCATAAACTTTCAGGCAACTTATAACCTTTTTTCTTGCCCATTCCAAGCCTTGGGTAAGAGCTTCGTATTCAACAACATTGTTAGTACAACTAAAACAAAATCTAAAGGCTGAATAGTACTTCTCACCTGATGGAGAGACAAGCATGCACCCACCACCAGCACCAACTCTACTCCTTAAGCCATCAAAATACAACTCCCACACCTCATTATCTTGATGTTTACCATACTACTCTGTGTCTTTCTCAATATTAGGCATAAAAGAGTCAGTCTCATGCATCATATAAACACCAAAATTAACTTCTTTTGGTTGTTCACATGTACCAATCACATGAGTATGAGCTACCCACTCATCTGGGAGAACATTTGGTATACCTTTGGTTTGAGTATTACCCTCTCGAACAACGGGTTGCTTCTCTTGTTCGCTTGTAAAAAAATTGGCATTAATAGGGCGTGGATTGTAAGGTTCAATGTGATCTTTGGCTATGGGTTCTAATTTTACAGTTACCCTAGTGCCATACCTAGTTCTAAACAACATATGAGACCAATCAGAGGATAGGTAACCATCTATCTTGGCTGTGAAATCCCTGGATAAACAAATAGCAAAGAAGGGAGGAAACTCAATGACATAGATATCTTGTGGTATTGAAAAGTTTGGGCAGGCATGTAGGGTTAAGCTTAGACCTTTAATGACCCCTATTGTATTAACAACAGTACCATCTAATTGCACTACCCCTTTTTCAAGTGCCTCATACTCAATTCCCAACTTATCAACAATCTCTTTGGGAATTACTAAATTGTTAGCCCCTGAGTCAATCATACAGTTGTGAACTAGATGATCTCCTATAATCAAAGACACATAAAAAGGAGGTGGTTTAGCTTTAACAGCTTGTCGTTCTTTGTCATTGACAATAGTATTAGTTAGCACAACCTTTTCTTTTTCTATACTAGGCTCATCAAGTATACTCAAACTTGATAAAGCTGATTGGAGTAGGTCTTTTTGGCCTGGGATACTCAAGGAATCCCATATAGACATAGGTACATTTATTTTCTTCATATGCTCAAGAATATTAAAAGATGTAGCTGGCTTAACTTAGCCTTTAGGGGTAGCAACATCACCTTTAATAGAAGCTATATGAACTGATGAACTGGGCTGCTCCTTGCCTACCAAAGGTTGTCCCCTTGGAAGAATTTGAACATTCTTAACATTTGATGGGCCAGGAGCACTTTGATTTATGTTTGGTACTTGATTCAATTGAGTTTGAGCTTTATCAAACTATTGGCCTTCATCTATTGCTCTCTTTTTACTGTGTGTGTTGGCTACAATTAAAGAACCAACTTGGTTCATACCACAAAATTCTTCTCCCCTCCAGTTTAGGAATGTTGACTCATGTGTTTGTTCCTCTTGCTACTATATAGGAGCTTCCATAGGCACATTAGACTGCACTGTTGGAATGTTTTGAACCATCAAGGCTTGATTAACCAACCCATTTACATAGGTACTTTGATTGTGGGGATGACCACATTGAAAACACCACTTGTAATCCTAGGCTAAATTGTTTTGGATAGGCACAAGCTCCTTAGAAGTGCTAGCAGCATTGGGATTGTAAGTTTGATAAGGCCTTGAGTTAGGAGTTGGTCTTTGGCCTTGATTATAAGGCTGATAAGGTGGTTTTCTAGACTGATTTTGCTGGTAATTAGATTGAAATGGGAGTTGATAAGGCCTGAAATTCTAGTTTTGCTACTTTTTTAGATTCACTATCTCATTGCCAAAGGTCTACAATAGGCCCTTAGTTTCTTGAAATTCATGAGACTGAGCTGGGCATGTATTTTCTTGGCTATTGGGTTGGGTATCAGATGCTGGCAATGCTGGTGCAACTGGAATAACAACTAAAGGAGGTAATTGTATTAGTATTGGTGGCTGAATTACAGGATATATTGGCATGGGTGGCCTTGGATCAATTTTACCAGCCTGTATAAGGCTATTCTCAGCTCTAATAGCTACAACATAAGCAATTGGAAGTGAATCCCCTCCCATAGATTTAATTTTAACTGAAATGTTGCTATTTAAAGCCCTTAGATAATATAAAAATGCATGATCAATATTGGGTCTTACCGTCGGTGGAATTCTATCCCACATTTTCTGAAAACGGTGATTAAAGTCTGACATGACTTCATGAGGGGCCCTCTTGATTGTAGATAACTGCTCCATCGATGACAAACAGTCTGATTTTTCTTCAAAGAAAATGCATAGCTGGTTGCCCAATTCGTCCCATGTTGCTATGGAATTGATGGGTAGACCTCTGAACCATTGTAGAGCCTTTCCTTTGAATGATGCTGCCAATAACCTAAATGCAACATTCTCTTCTATCACATGACGAACAACACATAATTTTGCAACATCTTTTATATGCTCACTTGGAGTAGTCTGATCTTCACCATGAAATATGGCAGACTCTTCAAAGCAACCATAGGAATGGCATCATGCTAGGTTAAATTTAATGGGCTGCCTTGGTCAAAAGCAAGAAAAGGTTGGTTTCTAACTACTAGAATCATTGTAATTGGGATTCCTACAATAGTAAAAACTAGGGTAGCAATATGGCTTCTCACAGGAGGAGTAGACTTAGTTCTTCTTGAATAAACGATGGTTTTTTGAGGCTTTTGAATCTCTCTCCCCTTTCTTCTGGGTGGGGATAATTGCAAATACTCAAAAGAAGATGAGCTACTTCTGGGATGTATTCTTTTCATATGCTGAAATGCATTGATTTTACTAAACCAAAGCTCAGAGTCGCCAGGTCTGCTAAGGAAATGTCTCTTGAAGACTATAACTACTATTGCACACGCCAAACAACTGTGTGAAACTTCTGATTTAAGATTGAAAAACAATTCTTAGTCTCACCGGGCATGCCAAAAATTGTTGTCACGAAAACTTGCACCCTTTTATTTAGCTATTAACTTAGCAAGTTTGTGACACATGGGAACATTCCTAGGCTGTGGGTAACTTGTAATGAGAATGAACCTCTAGAGAAAGCGCTGGCTCCCCTTGATATCTCACCTAAAATGGTCTTACTAATGACTTTGCGGAGAAAAGAGTAAGGAGGAAAAAAACATATAAAAATGAAATCTAATCCTAAAGGTGATGCACCAAATAACTTAATGAACTCTACTCAAATGGAAACACATAGAAAAACCAATAATAAAACTTTGCATCAACAATTTATAAGAAGGCTCAATACTCACAAACTTAGTAGGAGAAAGGATGCTTACCCACAACTTAAGACTGATTATATTATTGACATAACTTATAACCTGCAAATGTGTATGTAACTCTCCATAAAGGCACTACCATGAGATGAAATCATAAGGAAAAAATAAATCAAATAAAAATGCACCAATCACTAAGTACACAATTTCAGAAAGAATGAGAAGGCAAACTGCTTCATATTACTCTAAAAAAAGGTGTTGCAATGCTGTATTGATCATTGAAAATGAATTACAAACTTTTCACCTCTGCTCTAGAACTCTGAAAATTACAACATAAGATGAACTAGCAAGAACTCTAGAAAAAATACTAAGTCCTTTTCCTTTATACAATAAAGGGCTCCAAAAAACCAAGAGGAGATAACTGAAGTCAAAATATCTGGACTTCAAAGCTATTCATGAGCAAAAACAAAACTGCCTGAAAAAGGGGCCCACCAATGTTGCAAATTGAGCTTAAACATCTCAAAACTTTGTCTCATACTACATGCAACTGAAGTGTGACTCCAAATAGCTCCTAAGTGCATGTAGACAACACTGAAAGTGAAAAAATCTTCCCAGAAACTCTCTCACGAATATAAAAGGAAAGGCTCTAAAAGAGGACCCAAAATTGAAGTAAATTGAACTCATTACATCGCAAACTCCTCCTTATGTTGTGTAAGATCAAAAGGCCTCCAAAAATAACCTCAGTTTGACTCAAAGTCACAAATAGAACTCCAAATGACACCTACTATCTTCAGTTCTACTTCACTTGTCTATTTTGCATGATTTTTGGGAAAAAGAAATTATTTGATTAAATATTAACATAATCAATATGATTATTTTATTATTTAGTATGTAATAGTTCTTTCTTTTTTCCTTTTTGAGTGTTACATATTAAATATTAAGGTAATGTTTATTGATTATCACCATTAATATTTAATTAAAATTTTGAACTTTATCTATAGTGATGCAAAATAAACAAGTGAAACTAAGTTATTATTTCAAAATCAAATGATAAATTTTGAAGTACTAGCTTAGAAATTCACGGGCTTCTTCACTATCATTAGGTCTTTTGACTTGAATTCATAGACCATGAAGGCAATAATACATAAAGATTTTGTTAAAATAAAGGTAAAAAATCACCATCATTTGAGAGTAAAAGTCTCAAGGAAACCCTAATCGCCCATTCTTCACTTGACTTTTGTGAAGCTTTGAGAGTGAAGCCCTCTGCACTGTTTGCCATGTTGGGGGTATGAAGCTCGAATCCTTGAGCATTTTCTGTTGTTTTTGTTGATTTTCTCTAAGGGATTCTCCATAATAATTCTTGGTAAGCTATCTTCTTCACCGGCTTGGACATTTTGCTATGTTTCGAGGGTTTTTACAAGCTTTATAGTTGCGGCCTCTTCATTTCTTTAATATCTTCTTGTCTTTGTGATCTTCTGTGTTATTCCTTATTGTTCTGTGGCCGACATCTGAATAAGCTCTGAAGCTTGAAAATGGGATTGTGAGAGGGAAATATGAAGAAAGCCCATGACCTTTTATGCATCTGTTGATAGTAGAAAGCCTAAAGCTTGGTATACTTTATTTTCTTCAAATCTCTCTCTTCGTTTTTCTATATTTTTCTTTACCTTTGTTTCGAGGGTTTTCTCATTATTTAGCAGAAAAGAAACTCATGCTTTCTATATTTCTCTTTACTTTGCTGTATGTGGCGCTTTCTCATTTTGACAAACCCTTCATAGGGTTATATGAAAATTAGTGTACATTGCAATCTAAAGGCTGCCATTGTGCCTTCTGGGTGTTCATATATTTCTATGGCCATGACTTCTTTTAAGTTCTGGATATTATTTCTTTGTAGCTTTGATTTTTCTTGTGAAGTCTCTACTAGAAACTCTGCTATATGGGTCTTTGCTGTAATCTCTGTTAATATCCTTCATGGGCTCAACCATTGACTATAGATAATGAAAGGTCAAAACTCATGGAATGAGACCCTGAAAAACATAATTAGAAGCTTCTTTTCTTTGTTGAGATAATGAATTTGGATCCTCTATAAATTGCAATGTCAGTGGGCTGTTATGTCTTTGTGAATGACTATCAAAACATTGTAATGAAGACAATCCATTATGATGTGAACTTTACTGACTTGGGTTATAAAGCAAACCTTGCCCATATTCATTACTTGTTGTCCTTTAATGACTGACATGATCTTAATTGCTGCTTCTTAATGATGAATACTTCCTAATACTTTGCTGAAAAATGCATTCATGACTATTTTTCACCTCTATGAACATGTGACATGAATTGTCATATTGTCATTTTTATGCAAGGAAGCTTCATATGTGATCCTTTTGACCAGAGTCATGAAACTCTATCTGCTGATCATTACTATACTCTGTTTGCATCATATTATTTATTGAGGAATGCCCTCATGATTTCACTGCTATGATTAATCCCCCATTATCTTTTTGCTATCATTATCTTTGATTGTCATGATAAGCATTATTTATGTAATATTTGTCAAAAATCACTGCTATGATTAATCCCCCATTATCTTTTTGCTATCATTATCTTTGATTGTCATGATAAGCATTATTTATGTAATATTTGTCAAAAATGAATATGATATAAATGTTGTAGCTCACTGTATTCCTTGTCTTCAACCTCTTATCCTTGTGCACTATTATGCTGATGTTATGCATTATAAACAATCGCTATGTCTGTGTTGCCATCTATTTGGTTCTTGAATGCAACTGTAGCAGTTTCATCATCTGAGTGTATAAAATAAAGACACATGAATTATGGAGAACTTTCTTCTTGCTCTGTTCCTTGATTATGATCACGCATGTCTTCATCCCTACTATTGACCAAGAATGAATACATTTGATGAATGGATTGATTATTGAACTCTCATTGGGCATTAGACACTTCTATTTTTCTCATGACCTTGGCTTGACTATAAGAGTCATTTACTGCCAAAGATGCTTTTGAATTGTGCTTGTAACTTGTATCAATGGTCTTCACTATCTTATTGATTGTTCACAATAGTGATATTCAATCTTGTACATATGCTGTCATGGTTATTTGGTCTCATATGACTATTTACTTGTTGTCACTACTTGTAGAAATGCTTTGTGAACTTAATATATATGCATGTTCACTATCATTCCATGATCATGCTGACATGATGACTTTTAACATTGCATTTCCCTCTTAAATAAGCTTGAATGAGCTTATTATTTGATAAACTTAACATGCTAGGCTCAACCCTTGTGGGAGCCACATTTTTTCCCACATGTAATTTGATGAAACAAAACAAGAACATTACTTTTCCTATATCTACACACAATGCAAACATGTTAGAAATATATGCATATGACAGATGTGTTTGATCATTCTTGTTTTCTTGGACATGATATGTAAATTGTTTAATGCAAATGAGGGTCAGATTGTATGTTTATAGAGGTATGTGCATGTATGGATTAGTGATTTTTCATTGCTCTAACAACACTCCTTTTCTCAGATGCAGGAAAGTAGGAGCAGTGAGGAGGCTGAAGCGGATTGCAGGAGAAGCGACAGACTAATGAAGATGCAGGACAACTCTACTAGAGACTCGTCATTTTAGGCAATGACAAGTCACCCTTCCTCACATGTTCATTCCTTTGTATTAATATCTATAAATGTATAGCCCTTTCTTTCATTTGTGTTAAACAATTTAAACTCACGACTTGTGTGAGGATTTATACACTTATACTATCAATAAATACTATCATTTGAAAAATTCATGCAATCTTTCTTCTATGTTATTTGCATTTGTGTGAATGTAGTATGATAGAATAGTCTTCTATTTACTTTATGTAGAAGCTTGTAAGGTAGCAAAAAATTAAAATGTACCTGTCTTTTCATTTGATATCATTTTAGCTCTACCTATTTGAGCTAGTAGCTAAAATAGGTAACACTATTATACAAACCATTTTGTGATATGGAAAGGGACATTGGTCATAACAATGATGCAATAATTACATGCTAGTCAAAATTCTTGTATATTCAATGGCATGTTGAATGTTGAATGTAGAATTGAGACTGACATAACTAAAGATAAAACAACTCGCCATAGATTCTACAATTGAGAATGAATGGGAAATTCTACCTAGGCTTCATAAAGGTCAAACTCTACAAATCTCTGAAATAGACATGCTAGGAAGGAGAGATTTTGACAAGCAAGCCAATTGGTCTAATAATTTTCATGGTGAATAGTACACATATGAAGCAGAAAATTTCATAACCACCATGAAAAGCAATAGTTGTCTTATGCAAAATGGTATACAACAATCAACCAACTATGAAAATCTCAACAAGAAACAAGCCAAAGCATTAAACAAGATAATTTCACACTGCAAAAGAAACGAACATGAATCTCCTCTTCTCATGATAATTCAAGGCACAACAAGAATAGTAAATTCGTATGTGATAGGTGTCATATCCAAAATCCTTCAAGATGCTTCATCAACAAATAAATATTTGCTACTTCTACTTGCACCAACAGGAGTTGTGACATACAATATAGGAGCATCAACTATTCATTCAAAATTAAAAATACCCAATGATTTGAAGCAATTGGAAGGAACCAAATTAACAAGCTTTTGAGAAGAATTATCACTTATTAGATACATACTGATTGATGAAATGAGTTTCATTGGTGCAAAGTTGTTTGAAAACATTGATTCTTGACTTCATCGAGCCTTACCTCAAAATGAAAATTGACCTTTTTCAGGTATAACTTACACAAATTTGTACCATATAATTTGATTTGCATTAGCAAATTCAATATCTATTTCATAATCACTCAAATAGATTATATATTTAAATTTAACATGTATCCACTACTTATAGGAATATCAATGATCTTGGTTGGAGATCTAGGACAATTACCTCATGTTAACTATAGACCACCCTATTCAAGCAACAAATGAGCAAAGATCCTAGGGGAAGAATTCAAAATTATAATTACTTTAGATTAGGTATTCAAACAACATGGGTCCAACAATCAACAACAACGCTTCCGTCAGCTTCTAACAAACATAAGGGATGCAAACCCTATAGTTGATGATTGAAATTTACTAATGACACGATCTACTAAAAAATTAGATCGAGAAATAAATGAAGAATTTGACAATAATGTAAATTTGTTTTCCATAAATGAAAATGTTCATGGCCACAATTGAAGGAAATTACACTCCTTGAAAATCCCAATTGCGCGAACTATAAAAACTAAAGATGGAAGTCTCAATGCAACTGAAGGATATATAGAAGATGAATTCGATATTGAAATATTGTTAAGCAAAAATGCAAAAGTGATGTTAACATCAAACTTGTGGATAGAAGCAGGCCTTATTAATGGAGCTTTGGGTACTACCCAAGAAATTGTATATCGCCCAAGAACAACCCCCCCAAAAACCACCAGCTTATTTATTGGTACAATTTGATAGCTACGTAGGAAATCCATTTGATAAACATCCTTCTACTGTTCCAATCACACCAATTCGGAGGAACAACTCCGTGCAAATACCATTGCGATTGGCTTAGGCTCTAACAATACACAAATCACAAGGCTTGACTCTCCAAAAATCCACAGTAGATGGAACCTCTTAAAAATGGGGTATTAAGTGCTATTGTATGGTTTAGGACATAAAGCACACCCACTTTCAAACTATTCCACTCAAGGATAACCCTAGAGATCTCAATGCAAAGGAGAAAGAGATCTTGCAATAGGGTCGTCCTAGGGGCTGATTGTAAACTAATAAGGGGTTTACCACCAAGTTAAGACTTGGAAAAACAAATGCAATGTAGGTTGTAACAATAAACCCTAATATGGTGTAATGACTTGCAAAATGACCTAGAAAAGTAAATGAAGCAACAGAAAAAACCGCAAAAAGGGCTATGTGCACCTGGAAATATGGAAATGATTGAATGGAGCTTTGAAATGGTAGAAAATCTAACTTTTTGATCTATTGGGACTCATTTGCCAATCTGGGTGAATTAGTCCCAGATCTAGATTGTTGCACAGCAACCTGTTTCAGGGAAAAGGGTATTTGAATCTACAAACAATTTTGAAAAACACTAGTAGTGGGACTCATTCACCACTTTTGGCGAATCAGTCCCATTCTACTTTTTTGGGAATTCAAAGTTTAGATTTGTACTCCAATCTCTGCCCTTCCCTTCTAAACTAATTTCTGGATCTGAATATGAGAAAATACATGCAAAATAGAATATAGATTTGATTTGCTTATGGGGGTTTTCCTCGGTCAAACCCCTAGTTTAGTAATTAAACCTTGATAGAAACAATGAAACTTGAATGTAAATGTGAACATAATCCCTAGCCTTAAGTGTGTCTAAGACTAGGAAATCTGAAATATAATGCAACACTTATTCTAATGTATAAGAAAATAATGCATGAATGGAAATATAAAAAATGAATGAATCACTTTGAGAGACCTCTAATCACCCAAATGAGCCTTGAGCAATAATGCTTGTACCTTCCTTAGGCTGAAATTAGAGTGATAATGGAGGATGGAATCACTTAGGAAACAAGTCCTTAGGCTTGGCTCGATGGCTAGTCGCATCTCCCCAACTTGGAATCCATCATGTTTCACCATAGAAAACCATGATCAACCCTTGACAATGCTAGATCTTGAATGAAAGTGAACTTGAAGACCTACAAAAAACACTTTAATGTTGCTCTGAGACTTCAACTTTGCATGCTTTTGAAACTTGAATGCTCTTGTGAAAGAATGCTTGAAGATTCTTGATGCTTGTATCTTGAATTTTCTCTTGAAAATACTTGCTTAGATGAGAAAAATGACTTAGAAACTTTCTTATATAGGAATTGACACCTAATTTACTGTTATTTAGATCTCAAAGGCCGACTTCAACAAAAAATTTGAATTAAAAAGGTGATTTTTCTGCTCAAAACTTAAAAAGACCCCAAATGGGACTATTCGCCCAAGGTGGTGAATGGGTCCTACCTAGGGGGACTCATTTTCCCAAGGTAGCAAATGAGTCCCACCCTAGATGATTCACCATAGAAAACCATGATCAACCCTTGACAATGCTAGATCTTGAATGAAAGTGAACTTGAAGACCTACAAAAAAACACTTTAATGTTGCTCCAAGACTTCAACTTTGCATGCTTTTGAAACTTGAATGCTCTTGTGAAATAATGCTTGAATATTCTTGATGCTTGTATCTTGAATTTTCTCTTGAAAATACTTGCTTAGATGAGAAAAATGACTTAGAAACTTGCTTATATAGGAATTAACACCTAATTTACCATTATTTAGATCTCAAAGGTCGACTTAAAAAAAAAAATTGAATTAAAAAGGTGATTTTCCTACTCAAAACTTAAAAAGACCCCAAATGGGACTCATTCGCCCAAGGTGGCGAATGGGTCCCACCTAGGGGGACTCATTTTCCCAAGGTAGCGAATGAGTCCCACCCTAGATTTTTGAGGTGGGGTTTCGGGTTTTTTGATGTTTCAAATGATTTTTTTGGGTTTTTAGCTTAAATAAGCCTCGAGATCCAAAATAATGGGTCTTAGGGGCCTATAAATGATTATTTAAAGGGGAATTAATGCAAGGTACCAAAATAGGTCCAAATTAGGCAAGGAATTGTACTATCTCTAAGAAGGGAGTACAATTTTCGTTGCCACATTTAGCCCCCACTTTAGCACCCATATGACTCTACATGCATATGCAAGCTAAAGGACTTTGAATAGTACACTTTATTTCATAAAAGGATACTCATATGGGAGAATGAAGCCCCCATTGTAGCTATCTGCAAAACCATAATGTTAGTAACCACATCCTATAACAAAAATTCATTAGTTGTCCAAAAAATTAACTTCTAGAAATCGAATTTGAGAGTAGATGTATGCCCCCCTTGATTTCACTTGCTTTATAGAGGTGGAATCAAGGTAGTAGTCAAACCACATCGAATAAGGTAAGTCATATCATAGGATATTTCCAAGTACCATATCACATGATGATAGACAGTTGATGAGGACAAGAGCAGAATCACATTTCCAATAGAACAAACGGTGTCGAAAACAAAGCTCTCTATTTCCCATTATGTTAATTTGAATGAAAGGCACTTTTTAACCGTAATATAGTAAAAATCCTAATTTTTTAAACATATATAGGAGTAAAAAGTTAAGTAAATTCTAACTATTTTGTCATTTACCTTCTTGTAGCTTGAGTGTGGTGAAGAGTGATTTAAGATGTTGAGCAGACGAGACTATGAGCCTATGAGATTGGACGTCCTGCGAGATCGGGTGGCCTAGGACGAGCATTATCATCAAGTGAGTTGATTTTTATGCCTTAGCTTTGTCCTTATACATTTATTTTATGATTTATACACATTTCTAGGTTAATTTAGGGCCTTGGAAAAAAAGTTTGCAAAGCATCCCTTTTTTTTGCAAAGTGCCCCTTTTGTTCGCAAAGTGTCCCAAAAGGGGTCTAAAGTGTCTAGGACCTTTAGGAGAGTACATTAGAACAAATTTAGTACAATTTTTTGATTGTTGATGTAATGATTTAAGATTTTAGAATGCTTATAGGACATATTTTTGGTTTTTTGTTAGAATCCTACCCATTCGCGATAGTGTATGGGTGGTAGACAAATCAGTCGCCTTCGAGACCTAGCCCCCACTCTTTCAGTAGAGGAGACAAAGATCCTGTAGACTAAGAGATTATACTAGGCATACCTCATGCCCCCCATGAGGTACCATGATCATATGTTGATGGAATTAGCAGAGCGATGGAATGCAAACACATGCACATTTCATCTTCCTACCAGCGAGATGACCATTACGCTAGAGGATGTACATCACATACTTTGAGTTCTGATTCAGGGTGAGAGAGTATGTTTCCTAGTGGATCGATCATTCTGAGATATGAAATATGATATTTAGTATTATCTTGGAGGTCTAGTTCATGATGGTATGGTGAGGCCACAGATCGATCTAGCGATGCTGCTATACTCATAGGCCCCACTGGTTGCACGGATTATGATGTTCATAGTAGCACTAGTTCTCATCCTTGATGACTGGGGAGCACACTTAGAGGGAGGACTAGTACACATGATTTGAGGGATGATAGAGCACATGACTGAGTATGCCTGTGGGCACAACATCCTAGCACATCTATATTATGATCTTGGATGGTTTTCATTTCAAGAGATTGATAGTATGGTACATTGTACGCTACTATAGGTGTGGTGCTTGGAGCATATCACATGCACCAAACTGACAAGATTTCCATGTACGACATCCCTAAGGTATCCTTGAGCCTTCAACTATCCATTACGGTGGCTATGGTAGTATGGTGACTTGCATTTTTGGAGAGTTTGATTCAACCGATTGGATGAGGCTGAAGTCCTATGGAAGACCCTACCAGCTTGTTCTATAGTGGCTGAATGAGACTCGACAGATGAGGAGATTGCAGATGGACAAGATTTTGATAGGAAAACATGATTACATAGTACAAAATTTCTACTATGATTGCATCATGTGATAGTTTGGACAGGTTCAGATAGCACCCAGGGCATGAGCCTTTTTTAGGAGATTAGTACGGAGTGCCTGGAGACCTGTTGATTCTAAACAGTTGACTGTCAAGGATGTTGTCTACAATGAATCCAAGTACATAGATCATGATATGCCTCTGGTCTTCGATGTTGATGACGTTAGTACCATATATTCCTACGAGGAGTGGTCGGTCGTATCATGGTCAACTCCTGTATTCCCAATGGATGAGTCGATAGGTGATCTAGGGCCACTCCCAGATTGGGGAGACGAGGAGGAGGATAGGGCTGAGGAGACATGTTTTAGGGTTGTAGACATATTCATAGATGTGATAGATGAAGAGTATGATGAGGATGTAGATCTTGAATATGATGGCCATGAGGAGGAGGAGAAGCAGCCGATGAGTGAGGGTGGTGAGGCAACAAATGGCGATCTAGTGGGCCATGAGTGGGGAGAGCCATCTCCCATTCATGTTACTAGATCACGATCAATAGCTGCAATAGGCACTAGCTCACCCACAACCATGGAGAGGCTAGCACATCCTCCATTCCCCCTGCATACGATGAGGTTGTCTTCACATAGCCTGCCAGAGAGCTAGGTGATGATATTTTATTTACTACCATGCTTTATGCTTATGCTTATGTTTTATGCTTTAATTTTATGCATATATATATCATGATGTGTACTGATTATATTTATGGTTTCTATCTTGTAGGAGCTATGAGAGATCTTCATGATCTTTATCTTTAGGTGGCTGTCGAGATAGTGCCCCCATTAGTCTATGAGGAGGCCACTAATATAGACTATGCACCCCCACCCATTATGGAGTGAGATCCAGAGTTGTTCAGGTCACACGTTAGACTGTGGACAACATATGAGAGTCTTAGGAGGCATGTCTACTGAGCCGAGGCTACCCCAAATGCCCAGTCATCTCAAACCCCAACAAATTTTGAGAGACTATAGTCAAAGGTAGCTAGACTTCAGACAGAGAGAGATCAACTAGCAGGGGAGCACCAGGAGGCCCTTGGACAGGTACATGGTTTACAATTTTCTCTTAATGCACTTGGCAGCTTGTGACACAATCACATACCACTGTATCTCGATGGAATGCCTCTAGACAGATGCAAGCACTAGATCTTGAGGGATCTAGTAGTCACAGACCTCTTTAGCATTGCATATATTGATGACATGTACATAAAACTTTGATATATATATATATATACATGTGAGACTTTGATGTTTTATTACTTGTGTTTATGTATTTAATGTTAAATTGCAATGTGATTGATTAAATAATCTTTGTAAGACTATTTAATGAATGTCTTCATGATTTAACATGCTTTATGTGATCTAATTAAGACTAATTCTAGTTTCTCTTAGATGCAACATTGTGATTAAGTATGTTATGCTAAATTAAATGCACCTATGATCTAATTAAAGAACATTAAATGCATATAAGGATCTAATCTAACATAATACACAAGATTATCTTGAATAGTATGAAACCTAAAGTAACCATCTAAAAGTTAATTTAAATAATTACCTTAGTATTCAAGACACACAAATAATTTTTTGTCAAGAGTGAAGTAATACGAGAGCACATAAATTGTCATCTACTAACTCTAACATCATTGCTTTGTCATTCACACTATTCAAGTTTGTTAGACATAGTACTGGCACAAATGCACGACATTAATAGGTTCTTTGAGTGGTGTTCCATCCATTTTTATTAACGTGCATGCACTAAACCTATAACTTGCATTAATTATATAAGGTCCTAACCAATTAGGGCTGAATTTTTTTTAATCAACCAGGTCGGCATTGACTTACGTTAATTATCACATAACATGAAATCACCTTTATTGAATACATGAGGGATGAAATTTTCATTGTAGCTATGTTGCCTTCTTTTAAAGTAAGCCTGAAGGTGCTCAAGAGCGTTGATGTGTTGTTTGTCGAGCATTTCAAGCTGATGCAACTATTGTTCTTTGTAATTGTTGTCATCAATAAGTCCTTGAAGAGTGATTCTTAATGTAGGAATCTCTAACTCCAAGGGCATTATTGCTTCGGTACCATAGACGAGATTATAAAGTGTAGTCCATGTAAATAATCTAATACTCATGCGATAGGCCCATAGCACATATGTTAATTGCGTGTTCCAATCCTTATTATGTTTGTTAACAGTTTTCTTTAAGATTTGTTCAAGTGTTTTATTAGTTGATTCAGCTTGACCGTTAGATTGTGGATAGTAGGGAGTTGAAAAGTGATGTTGTATGTTAAACGTTTCCAAGAACTTCTTCACATCATTATTCTTAAATGGTGTGCCATTATCAAAGACTAACGTTGAAGGAAGTCCAAAGTGAGCAATAATGTGTTCCAATATGAAATGACATATCACATTAGCAGTTGTTGAATGAAGGGGAATCACTTCTACCAACTTCATGAAGTAATCTGTTACGGTGATTATGAATGTATGTCTAGCAGAGGAAGGTGGTGATATTTTTCCAATGATGTCCAATCCCTAAACCGCAAAGGGCCAAATAGGAACTTGAGCTCGAAATTCATAAGCAGGAGCATGAATCAAATTACTATGTTCTTGACATTTGTGACATTTTTTATGTATGCAAAGCAATCTTGTTCCATATATCTCCAATAGCATCCAATGCAGAAATTTTTTTGAACTAATATTTTTCCTCCAAAGTGACCACCACAAGCACCTACATGAGCTTGTTCAAGTGCTATGGTTATTTTAGATTTTTTAAGGCATCTATGTAAGAGACCATTAAATGATCTTCGATACAACACATCAACAAGAATTATATACTTAGATACGAGTTTTCATAGGTGGGCTCATATGTTCTTTGTTGTTGGCTCGGGAAAGGTACCATCTTTCAAATAGTTGAATATCATATCATATCATTCACTCGAGTCTTCCATGGTTGTTGCTAATACTTCATCTGATTTATCTTCGATTAATGGTTTCATAAGTATATACACAACAGAGGTGAAGTATTTTGAAGGATATTGAGGAGATATAAGGGAAGTTGCACTAGCCATTGCATCTACATGCTGATTATCTTTCCGAGGGATGTTGTCAATGATAAATGATTCAAACTTCTCTAAACAAATCATTGTAAGATCCTTGTATTTTGATAATTTGTCATGCTTTGCTTGATATGTTCCATTTATTTGTTTAATGAATAATTGTGAATCACCAAATATCTTAATGTCTCTTGCGTCCATGATTAAAGTGGCATGTAATCCAGCGAGCAATTCTTCATACTCGACAGTGTTGTTTGTACATAGGAATTTTAACCAATACGACAAGGGAATAGGCTCTCCTACAGGCGATATTATTTTAACCCCCGCACTAGAGCTAGTTATACACTTAGATCCGTCAAAATATAATTCCCATGTATTAGCTTCAATTGTCAAAACATTATCGTTGGGGAAAGAGTCATTACTAGGTAATGCTAAAAAAGGAGCATCAGCTAGTTGGTCGGTCAAGGCTTGGCCCTTAATTTATTTTTTCAAAACAAATTTAAGCTCAAACTCAGTTAACAACATTACCCACTTAGCTAAGCATCCCGATAAGTCTATTTTTGTGAAGATATGTCTTAAAGGGTCAAATTTCATCATCACTTGTATTTCAACATTCAATAAGTAATGCTACAACTTACTAGTAGAGAGTACAAGAGCCAAACATTGTTTCTCTATCATTGTGTATCACTTCTCGTAATCAATCAAGGTTCGACTAATGTAATAAATAAGATGTTCTTTACCATTTTCATCTTTTTGAGCCAACAATGCTGCAAGAGCATGGACTAATGCTGTTGTATATAAGATGAATGGTTTGTTTTGCATAGCGGGTTGTAAAACAGGTGGAGTGAAGATATTCTTTCAAACTCTCAAAAGCCTATTTACAATCCTTGTTCCAATAAAAATACACATCTTTCTTGAGGAGATGTGTAAATGGTAATGTTCAATCAACTAAAGATTCCAAAAAATGACGAATAGCTTGAATTCTTCCTTGTAAGGTGCATAATTGAGATATGTTTCTAGGAGGTGGCATGTTAACTATAGCATCAATTTTCTTTGTTTCCACCTTGATGCCTCTATGAGATACGATAAACCCTATAATTTTTCCACTAACTACACCAAAGACACTTTTTTGGATTCAATCTCATGTGTTTTTGCATTTGCTCAAATATTTTTTGAAGGACATTTACATTATCTTGTCTCATTAAATATTTTTCTAGAATATCATCAACATAATCTTCCAAAATCTTATGTATGCAATCATGAAATATCAATGTCATTGCTCGTTGATATGTTGCACTTGCATTCTTCAATCCAAAAGGAATCATTACCCAACAAAATGTTCCCCAAGCTATTATAAATGCTGTCTTATATTGGTCTTGAGGGTTGACAAAGATTTGATTGTATCCAAAAAATCCATCCATGAATGAAACAAATCATGTCATGTAGTCGAGTCTACTATCATGTCAATATTAGGAATGGGAAAGTTATCTTTTAAAGATGCTTTATTCAGATCATGAAAGTCCATACACATCCTAATACGATTTTTAGGTTTTATGACTGCGACAATGTTTGAGATCCAAGGAGAATAATCTATAGGTATTATAAAGTTGACTTCAAGGAGATTTTCCATCTTGAATTTGACTAATAAGGCTATCTTAGGATTCATTTTTTGAATCTTTTGTCTAACAGGCTTAACATTTTCAATGAGGACTATGTTGTGTGTTACAATCTTAGGGTCAATTCCCAACATGTTTGAATAATTCCAGGTGAAAATTTTGGGAAAGTCATGAAGTAAAGTTGCATGCTCTTCTTTTTCTTCATCATCGAGGCACTTTCCTATCTTGATCACCTTGTCTTCATTGTTAATATCCATTTGTATGTCCACGATATCTCCTAAGGGTAGCACATTTTGTTTCAGAAATTCAGGGTTGTATTCTTCTTTGTTCATGTCAACTTCAGTACTTTCTTCTTCTCCATCTTTTTTCTTGGTACTAATCATAGCACATGTAAGCCTCCTCTTTTTAGGAGTGAATGGTTTGTCATAAACTCCTAGCATTTCTTTAAAGGCTTCATCATCTTTGAAAAACTCCAATTATTCTTCACAATTTATATCAATCAATTCTGGATGCTCCAATGTGAGAGATGTTTTAAGATTACACATGATGGTGCTAATGTTTAATGAGGGTCTCTTTGTTGCTTGCGTAATCTTAGAAGGGAAATATCCCAAACCACTCTTTGTCTCTTGCGTATTAGGTTCTATAGGAACATAGATTCCTTATTCTTTCTTTCCACTTCCTTTTCCACTATAACCCAATTGTTTCATCAGTTCATAACCTCTCCCATAAAGTCTTTCCATTTCTTTTGGGTTTGGTGGTTGTTGATAATCTATCTCATCAAAGTTTGTCGTATAAATTGTGTCTTCTTCTAAAGTGGATGAGGTAGATGCTTGCGATTATTCTTCTGAGTTCTGCGTCTACATTACCATTGGTTGTTTTTGCTTTTCATCTTCTTTATTTGTGATTATGTACTCTCCCATAAATGGGAGTGTGAATTCCAAAGAACCCCAATCATCATCTAATAATTTTGACACTATTTCCATTTCTTGTTTCTCTTCTTTCATAGGTTCTATGTTTGATGTTGGAATTAATGTGCTTAGAGGACTTGTCATTCCTTTTTTAACTTGTAAGCAACTCTCAGGCTCAGGATCTATTTGAACTTGGTATACCTTGTTGTTATAGACATATTTCATGATACAATGAAGGGTTGAAGGCATTCCATGCATCTCATGAATCCACGATCTTCCTAAAAGAAGATTGTATGACAAATCGTGAGGCATAACATGAATAGGAGTTTGTAAGGTAACCTTTCCGACTGTAATAGGTAAAGTAATCACACTGAGTGGTTCCTTTCCTACATTGTAAAATCCTAAAATTGATAAGGAGTTAGGTTCCATCTTTGATTTTTCTATGCCCAATCTATCTAAAAGTTTCACACTACACACATTAAGGGCCGAGCCATTATAAAAAAGGGTCCTTTTTATTCCCGTTCTATGGAATTTGGCTATTATCATGAAGGCATCATGTCTCTTTCTAATCTCCAAGGGAGGGAGCTCATATTGATGAAAGGTAATGTCTACATTAACTATATTCATTCATTGTATTAGAGCTGCCACATCATTTGAATTTGTATTAGGAGGGATCACAACTTGTTGTAAGGTTGTTTGAAGCATAGTATGATAATTAGGTGAATTCTGAATTAGGTCCCATAGGGATATCTTTGCAGGAGTATTCTTAAGTTGTTCAACAAGATCATACTCCTTCCCACTATGCGGAGGTAAACAAGGAGTGCTAGGCAAGATGGGATTAGGCGAAGGCAAGGTTGTCGAAGTTGGTTGTTTCAGTTGCAAATTGTTTCTAGTGTTATATGTATGAGCAATGATATTATTACTTGATTGCTGCAAAATGTTGTTCTTAGTTGGTTCAAGAGTGTAAAGAGGTTTGTTTTGAGTTTGAGGTTTGTGTGAAGGTGGGTAAAGGATAAGTTGAGGTTGAATCACATTAATGCCTCTTATTTTTGGTCTGTCATAACAAGCCTTAGTGGATGAAATTTGTGAGATGAAACCCTCAAGGGCTTCATCAAACATGTCAAAGTCATCACTACTAAAAGTCTTGAGGGTTAGGTTAACTTGGAAGAAGAGATTTGACATAGTCAAATAATTATACTTTCTCCAAGTGGCTTAGGTGTTGGATCTTGTTTTGGTTTTGTTTTCTAATGTATTCCAAATGTAATCTAATCTAATTGAACTATGAACTAATGGTGAAAATGAAAAGTGCAGAAATCTAATTCTATCCACAATTGCAATGAATGTAAATTATGCTACTTCTAATGATTCAAATGCAACATAAAGTATGCAAATTGAAATAAAAGAGTTTTAATAGCAAACAAAAGCTTAAAAACAAGGAATTTAACTATGTAAAATGCAGTGCAAAATCTACATTGGGACTGATTTTCCCAAGGTGGCAAATGAGTCCCAGTGAGGATTTTTTTTAGAATTTTTTCAAAAAATTTCAATTGCTTTTTATGATTTTTATGTTATATGATCTGTATTCTAAGTGTAAATGCATATTTTGTATGAATTTCAATGAAATGAGATTAAAAAATGCAAGTTGTATGATCTTTCACTAATACAAAATTAGAGACCCTAGAATGCCAATTAAATAATGCAAATCCTAATGGAATGTTAATGCAAGCCAAATCTATGATGATGATGCACTCCAAATCAGAATTATGATGTTCTAAATGCATATTCACCAAAATGGAACCTCTTAAAAATGGGGTATTAAGTGCTATCATATGGTTTAGGACATAGAGCACACCCACTTTCAAGCTATTCCACTCAAGGATAACCCTAGAGATCTCAATGCAAAAGAGAAAGAGATCTTGCAATAGGGTCATCCTAGGGGATGATTGTAAATTAATAAGGGGTTCACCACCAAGTTAAGACTTGGAAAGAAAAATGCAATGTAGGTTGTAAGAATAAACCCTAATATGGTGCAATGACTTGCAAAATGACCTAGAGAAGTAAATGAAGCAACACAAAAAACTTCAGAAAGGATAGTGTGCACCTAGAAATTTGGAGATGTTTGAATGAAGCTCTGAAATGCTGGAAAATCTAACTTTTTGACCTACTAGGACTCATTCGCCAATATGGGTGAATTAGTCCCATATCTGGATTTCTACACAGGAACCTATTTTAGGGAAAAGGGTATCTGAATCTACAAACAGTTATGAAAAACACCTGTAGTAGGACTCATTCACCACTTTTGGCGAATTAGTCCTGTTCTAATTTTTTGGGAATTCAAAGTTCAGATTTGTACTCCAATCTCTGCCCTTCCCTTCTAAACTAATTTCTAGATCCGAATATGAGAAAATACCTGCAAAAGAGAATATAGATTTTATTTTCTTATGGGGGGTTTTCCTTGATAAAACCCCTAGTTTGGTAATTAAACCTTGATAGAAACAATGAAACTTGAATGTAAATGTGAACATAAACCCTAGCCTTAAGTGTGTCTAAGACTAGGAAATATGAAACATAATGCAACACTTATTCTAATGTATAAGAATATGATGCATGAATGGAAATATGACAATGAATCAATCAATTTGAGAGACCTCTAATTATCCAAATGAGCCTCAATAATGCTTGTACCTTAGGCTGAAAGTAGAGTGATAATGTAGGATGAAATCACTTAGGAAACAAGTCCTTAGGCTTGGCTTGATGGCTAGTTGCATCTCCCCAACCTAGAATCCATCATGATTCACCATAGACAACCATGATCAACCCTTGGCAATGCTAGATCTTGAATGAAAGTGAGCTTGAAGACCTTCAAAAACACCTTAATGCTATTCCAAGACTTCAAATTTGCATGCTTTTGAAATGCTTGAAGATTCTTGATGCTTGTCTCTTGAATTTTCTCTTGAAAATACTTGCTTAGATGAGAAAAATGACTTAGAAACTTGCTTATATAGGCATTAACACCTAATTTACCGTTATTTAGATCTCAAAGGCATACCTCAACCAAAAATTTGAATTAAAAAGGTGTTTTTCTTGCTCAAAACTTAAAAAGACCCCAAATGGGACTCATTTTCCCAAGGTGGCAAATGGGTCGCACCTAGGGGGGATCATTCGGCCAAGGTGGCAAATGAGTCCCACCCTATATTTTTGAGGTGAGATTTTGAGATTTTTGATGTTTTAAATGATTTTGTCGGGTTTTTAGCTTAAATAAGCCTTGAGATCTAAAATAATTGGTCTTAGGGGCCTATAAATGATTATTTAAAGAGGAATTAATGTAAGGGTACCAAAATAGGTCCAAATTAGGCAAGGAGTTGCACTATCTCCAAGAAGGGAGTACAATTTTTTTTGCCATAATAGATATTGGCTCAAATGAAAGACCAGGGTTAACATTCGTGGCAATGTCCCATGTTAGCTCTTTAAATGGCCTATGTATAAAGCCCCCATTCACATACGACAGATATGAAAAATTAAGGACATGAAAGCAAATATCAAACAAAAGCACAAAAGAACAAAGGCTTCATGTTTTGGAATTTAACACATGTACATAATCCCACAAAATGCATTCCTAAATCACGTATACATTGTATTATACTCTGGAATATGATTTATATCTATTGTAATAATTCAAGATTATCATATTGCAAAATTCAATATGAATGATGTAGATATTTCTCCCAAGCTATAAAATAAGCTATGAACTCACAAAATTTGGTCTATTTCCTACCATTTATGATTTGGAAAGTTTAAAAACACAATTTATTTAAACCTTTTCACATAATATAGTGAATGCTTATGACACTCTTATTGTTTATAATAACATAATCCAATGACAATACAGTGAATGATGGTGAGACTCTTATTGCATATGATGCAACTAAAGAAAATATTATAAAAAAAAACATAAAAGAAAATATTATTGTCATAGTGGATTCCTACAATCGATATCTCTTGACGTTTTCTATATAGCCTATGTAATAGGATAGATATGCTAGTTATTTCAAATTTAAAGATGATTAACATGCATAACAAATCATGTTGGGTGTAAGTACGCATATTTATGATCAATTTACATTACATATGTACTTCATTGATATATTTTCTCAATAGAGTTGTGGTATTATATGCAATTCTATGAACATATAGTTATATGCATATGTAATATAGGCATCCACACATTCATATTTTTATTTATTTGTATATTGATTATTAAGACATTGTTGGCTATATAAACACAATCATATGAGTAGAATAATCTTTCTAGCAAGTGCTTGGAGATGTAATATCATTGAAATAATTGAGCATACAGATTTATTTATCTTTGTGTTTGCAACCTAAAAATAATCCTATCAATTGATATGGTAAAAAATCATCAATTATTATACATTTTATTTTCAAAATACTTGAACTAGTGATAAAAGAATAAATTTTGCGAAACAGTATTCATAAATATAAGATATTTAGATATTTAAGTATTTACTTGCTTCTATTTCCATATAAACTCTAATATAGTCATGCAATTTAAAATTGATTGCAAGAACCCCCTTTAAAAAAAATAAGTGTACAATATCAAAAGTTGTTATTGAACAAGTGACTAAACAATTTAAAGGAGTTGAGAACAACTAAATATATAAATATGTGATTTTATGTCGAGGCAATAATATATTATTGCCTCGACATAAAAACGTGTATATATATATTAACATGTAATGTTAAATATATGTATTATGTATATTATAATGTTAATAGGGTTGGTTAAATATTAAAGTGCATGATATATATATTAAGTGCATTACATATACATATTGTAAAGCATATTAGTAAAAGAATAAGTGAAACCTAAATATATATATGTGTGTTTTTATGTCGAGGCAATAATATATTATTGCCTCGACATAAAAACATGTATATATATACATATATATATATATACATACATATATATATACATACATATATATATATTAACATATAATGTTAAATATATATATATTATATATTATAATCTTAATAGCATTGGCTAAATATTAAAGTGCATTACATATACATATTGTAAAGCGTAGTAGTAAAGGAATAAGTGCATAAACTAAGGTTGTGTGCAAGTGATAACATCGTATGAAGTATTTAAATGATAAGTAAAATGTCTTTGGGCAGTGTATAAAGATAAAAGACTTTGTATTATGATTTAAAGCACTAGAAGCCAACATAGGTCACACACATGAATAAAAGGAAGCCTTTAATTTGATAAGACTTAGTCAATCCTAGATTCCATATGGATTTTAACATGCCAAATACACATTGACTTGGTCTTTGAACTGGTAAACAACATAATAGGATGCATGGTAATATGTGGCACACTAGTATGTAGATTGTTTGCAAATAGAAGTTTGAACTGAGTGCAATCTTCAGTGTATGAGGCAGAATAGGAGGGCAAAATAAGTCTTGCAAGTGCTGGCTGAGTGTGGTCAATTGAAAAGCTAGCCAAAATGAGTCGACTTGTAGAAGACATTAACCTTCCATTTTTTATTGCTATTCTTGCTGTCCATTTGAATAAGCGACTCATCACTATGATGAAATTGGGCTGTGCATGTGTTTACTATGCAATGATTTTAGCTGCCAACTTTTCTTTTTCTTGCCGAGTCAAACCTTTTGGATTGAGAAGTGTCATCTTTGATAGCTTGTTTCTAGCTTATAGTTGCTCACTTTGGTGTATAAATAGAGGTGCTTTCTCCCTCATTTGGGATGCATTATGCACACTTGATGCTTATTTTCTGAGTTATTGTTATTCTAATTTTTTGAGAGTGAGAGTTTGTGAGAGGTTTTTGGGAGTAAGTTTTGGTGAGTGGAAGAGAGATAATTAAAAATTGCTTATTGATTATGGGAGGGTTGAGCTAGGAATTCAGTTTGATCGATTGGAGCTTTGCACAAATAGACATACTGATTTCTACTCTATTATGCATTTTAAGGTTTGAAAATACTATGTCTTTGGTTACCTTGTATGAAAAATAAGTTTAGTTGTTTATTATGGAATGGTTATTTTCTTCTTTGTGTGAAAGTGAAAAATTATTAATGAGTCTAGTTGTTAACAAACCTTGTTATAGGATATATGCATATACTCTATATAATAGATTATGAGTGTTTAAGTTGTTAGCCAATAAGGCTAAGTAAACCTTGGTGGATGATGAGATTAGTAAAATAATAGGAAAGGTGGCATGATAGAAATGTCACTATAGTTAGGTTGCGATGTTAAACAAACCTTTATTGATAATCTTACTTGATTGATTACTTATTCTTCCTAGAAAGTAGGAAGATAATATTGACTCTTGGGTTAGGGAAAAAACTTAGTGGTTATATTGTTATTCAACAATATGGTTGATAAAATGTACTTATGGTTATGTTATTTGATTGAGAGTCTTTTCCTATTTCACGAAACTGTATAAGAGGACTCATGTTACAATAACCCAAAACTATTTTGCGAGAGGAACTATGGGTGTAGATGCACCAATCCCTTGTAAGTTGATTATGTACTCTAGATGATATACAAATATAGTATTCATGTGAATGTATGAGGTATTTGAAAGATAAGTTTTATGAATGGTTCATGTTCACTTGAACGCTACTTTACCTTGATTGAAACCCTAGGTTGAGAATAACTAATTTGTTTGGGTTGTATACTTGGTTGTTGATGAAAGCAATAGGTTGGGATTATCCTAGATATGTGTTTTGATTGATCATTTGATTGTTGATTTTATCTTTGATTGAATAAATTTATTGTTGAAGGTTATATTTTTTATTGAAGTCATTTATAGATTAAGAATATACTTTTGATTGAGGTCACTTATTGATGTGATTATACTTTCGATGGGAGTCATTTATTGCTGAGATTACACTCTTGAATGGGAACATTTATTGCTATGAATGTACTTTTGAAATAGAGTCATTTAATTATGTCACATTATGTTTATCTATATGGTTAATTGGTAAGTTAGAGTAACTTTGAATTAATTAAGTAGACGTGTCATAATAAAATTAAGAGGTTATAGGTTACTATAGGGGTTAAGGTTACTCCATGGCATAAGGGGATAGCCTATGCATAGGTTATGAATGGTCAAATGCAAATCAAGCTACGAAGGTGGGTGAATTATATGACGTCCACTCAAAGTACTGGGTGATGAATACTTTGGCCAAAGTAGTGTAAGTTGGAACTGTTTACATTGTCAGTCACTGTGATCTAGGTTTGCATACTATGCAAGGAATGTCATATGTGTAATGCCATCATAATAACCATTTTGGAGAACCTATCTACCACCACATAAACACAATCATGACCCCATCTAGTATTTGGAAGCCCATACATAAAATCCATTGAAATCGACTGCCATGGTTTATTGGGGATGGGTAGTGGTAAGTATAAGCCCAATTTACGATTTGTAGGCTTTTCAATTGCATAGGATGCACAAGCTTGAATGTATAAAATAATATTTGTTTCATCTTTGGACAATAGAAATATTTTTGAAGGATAATAGTGGTCTTATCGATGCCAAAATGGCCTATAACTCGAGTGTAGTGTGCCTCCCATATCATCTTTTTGCGTTCTTCAGTGGGAGCGCGAATATGACCAATATGACAAAGCATGCCATCTTGCAAGTGAAAATTAGGAACATACTTTCCTTCTACCAACTTATTGTAAATATTAGCGAAATTAGAATCATTACCATATAGTTGGGCCCAAGTTGTTGTTTGGTGACCACATGAATCCAATACCATTGTCAAGGCTGCAATTGGGGGCCTACTCAAACAATTTGCCACTTTGTTGTTGCTCCCTTTTTATGACATATGTTGAGGTGAAATTGTTGTAGATAAGCAAACCACCTTTGATGCCTATCATTCTGCAAATTCCCTTATGTTTGCAAAAAATGAAGAGGTTTGTGATCCGTATGTATGGTAGTCTCCTTTCCCAGATTGGAATGCTTCCACTGTTTGCAAGCCTGAATGATGGCATATAGCTCCTTGTCATATGTTGGGTATCAATGCATTGTATTAGAAAAAGTATCACTATGGTAGGAAACCGAATGTCCATGTTGCATGAGAACAATGCCAAGGGCATACTAAAATGCATTTGTTTCTATTTCAAATTATTGCTATAGGTTTGGAAGAGATAAAATTGGCGTTGAGCATAATCTTTGCTTTAATTCTTCAAATGCTCATTGCTTTGCATTTGTCTACATAATTTTTTCTTGTGCTCCACCCCTTAGTGACTGATTTAGAGGCCAAGACAAATGTGAGAAACCAAGAACAAATCTACAATAGAAATTTTCCAGACCCAAGAACCTGTGAGGCTCTGTGAAATTTTTAGGAGGTGGCCAATCTCTAATTACCTGAATCTTTGCAAGATTGACATGAACACCCTCACTGTCAGTAATGTACCCCAAATATTGGATGCTTTGCATACCAAAATAATAATTTTCTATGTTGGCATAGAGTTTGTGTTGTTGCAAAGTTAGAGGCACTTGTTCAACATGTTGCAAATGCTTAGTCCAAGTTTTGCTAAAGATGAGTATGCCATCCAAGTAAACAACCACAAAAGAATCAATGAATGGCTTGAGCACATCATTCATCATCCTCATAAATGTGGCAGGGGTGTTGGTTAGACCAAAAGGCATGACCAACCACTCAAACAAACCTTCCTTAGATTTAAATGTAGTCTTCCACAGATCTGTTGGATCAATTGGTACTTGGTGATACTTAGACTTTAAATCAATTTTGGTGAAAAACTTAGCCCCTCTAAGCTAGTCTAAAAGATCATCAATCCAAACAATTGGGTATCTATTTTCACTATGATTTTATTCAATTCTTGATAATCAATACATAGTCTCCATGTCCCATATTTCTTCTTAGCAAGAACAATCAAGCTACCACATGGTGAAGCACTTGGAGGGATGTATCCTTTTTGTATCAACTCTTGAATCTACCTCTTGATTTCATTATTTTCCAAAACTAACCTCCTATCGATTGGTTCATTTGGTAGTGGTGTTCCTGGAATTAAATCAATGGGATGCTTGACTTGACAGTATGTTGGGACTCCTGTGGGTGAATTAAACACACCGTCTAATATTCTTTCAAAACTTTATCCATCTATTTCTATTGGTTTGTTGTTGTGGCCACTTTAACATGTGTATTTAGAATAATTGATCTTGTTTCCTCAGGATGGATCATGAGTAGCACATAAAATCTAGTTTGAGCAATCAAACATTTACATTGTTTAACACTAATCAAAGAAGCAGATTATTTTGGACATATCTCTAGTATATGATACTTTTATTCACCAAGCTTGATTGTGACACTACGTAGTCTAGAATCATATACACCATGGCATTGATACATGTATGGTTTCCCCAACAAGATATCACAGACATCCAAAGGTGCTACATCACAGATTACCTCATCCTTGAATGGTTTTATTGAGTATGATGGATGACACTATATATTTAACTGAATATCTCACCCTTTGTTTACCCATATCATGGAGTATGGTTGTGGGTGTTTTGTTGTTAAATTTAATCTTTGAATGTCTCCATAGAAATTAGATTCTTCTAGCTACCACTGTCAACAATAAAGTGTAGAGGCTTTCCACCAACCCACATTTGTGAATGGATAGTCGTTCTTCATCTTCATGAGGTAATATTTTAGCAGTTGCAACTGTGGCATATGGGTCTGTTGCTATGATTTGTTCATCATCCTTCTACTCAAAAGGGTTTGTGTTTAATGTTTTAGGCTCAACTTCTTCTCCATGTGTCTCCGCCATTTGATTTTTGATACTTTGACAGTCCTTGGTGTTATGGAAGGCACTCTTATGTACATCACACCACATGTATGCATTTAGTTGTGTCTTCTTAGAACCCCATGTCTTCTTTGGTGAGTTTGAGGGAGGTTCCTTGACCACCTGTTTTCCTATAAATTTGTTGCTACCTTCACCCTTTGATTTATTATTATTTACAAAGTAATCTCTCTTCCCTTTTTGCTTGAATTTCTCTTCAATTTTTGTGGCATACTTAAAAGCAGTCACCAATGTTTCAATATTCAAAAAATACATCTCAGTTTGAATGTACCTATGAAGTCCACTACGATACTTTAGAATTCGATGCTTCTCCAAATCTTCGATGCCAAGTTTTGTTGAGAGGGTATAGAAAGTATTAGTGTAATCTTGCACAAATTGATCCTTCTTTTGTTGGAGTAATTGCCATTGTATATATTTTTGTTCATAAGTGTCCTCAAGGAAGTATGCCTCTTTGACGAACTCTACGAATTCTCCTCATGTTGGTTTACTATCAAAAACTATCTCCAATTCTGGTCCAATGGGTGCCTCTCTATCTCTCACCTTGATTTCCCACACTTGTTTCACATGGCTCTCAACTTTGAGGAGGGTAAAAGTTATTTTTTCTGCATATGAAAAATGATTCACAGAGAAGTATCATTCTAGTTTTGATAACTAGTCATCAACATTGTTAGCATCAATCTTTCCTTCAAAATTCAAGATATTGAAATTTACTTGCACTTTGAAAGGGGTGTGTCCATGAAAGGGTGCCTCTGCCCCGTTTGGTTGCTGATTATGAAAGAGATGTGTGAATTGAATCATCTCTTCTCATTAATTTTTCAAAGCTTCTTCCACCACTATCTTGATAGGGTTTAATGAATCATCTTACTTGTCTACCATCTTTGGTTGTGTGCATCTCAAAGGAAGATATTCTGGTAAGTTTTGTGTTTCCAATTCTAACCTTTGGTAGCCTAACCTTGTGCGATCTAACATCCAGGAGCGTTCCCACTCTGATACCACTAATCCATATTATGGAATCTAGAGATAATACCTAGCATGCAACCTGCAATATTGTATTGGTTTTGTATAAACAACAAACTCGAAAATAGATGTATACAACTAAAAAATTGAGTTATTTGCATTCAAAATTTGAATATGTACAAAGAAAATAGAATACCAACAGTCACCACATGGTGGAAAATAAAAAAATGAGGAAATGCGATAACAACAAATACAAATTTTTCAAAAAACTATGAAATCATTTACCCTAACTTGGTGGGGTCATAACTTTCTACTCGGTGCTCAAAATTCAAATCCGTTTACATCGTTGGAAAGGTCTCCAAGAATACTAACTCATTCCTTAAAAAATGGTGCCTTTGGAAACTAATTTTTAGGGACTGTTGCAAGTTTCAACCCCAAATTCTACTCTGAAGACCTTCAAAAACATGATTTACTAGAACCTAGAAAATACCAAAAAAAACCAAAAATTTGGATTTTCGGCTTTTCTCAGTTTTGTCACCTCTGGTACATCCTAGGAATTATTTGGATTAGTTATACCCACTATGTGATAGATCCAGTTATCTAGGACACAACACCAAGCTTAGGGAAGGTCATTATTGTTATGAGGTTACCAAATCAATCTCTTCGTCGAAGGGTAGGGCCATCTACCAAGTTTGGTGGATGTGCGGGGGACCACGGTTAGTCTAAGGTTGGTGGAAAAGCACTTAAGTGATGCTTCTCCTTATTACTAGGTGACCAATATTTGATGGAGGGAACCTGGACCACTCATATACCTAGTGCCAGTGAGCTCATGGAAGTGATGTAAGTATTTATGTATCCATTTCTATGGAAAATTGTAAAAGAGAAATGTTATCATGAAATTATGTAATATGAAATCAATACATTGGAAAGTTGTAATACTTTGTTGTAATGCAATGGGTAAGTTTGGAATTATTTCAAATACATGTATATTATTCTTATATGAAAAAGAAAAATTTTATTGCTAAGTTTGGACATCATAATATATTTACTTGAGGTGAAAAACATAGTAAAATTTTGGGTAGAAAAAATGAGCATGTTACACGTGGTATCAAAGCTACCAGGTTCAGCACTAGAAAATATGAACTCATTACGTAAGTGATGCATAAACCCTATTGGAAAATAATGGGTGAAAATTTCTTATGCCAAGATGGCAAGAGTAAAAGAACAAAGGGGAAACAAAAAGGGAAGATAAGATTCTTGAAAACTTGTTTAAGTTTGGCACTAGGGAAGAATCATCCCTAGAGTTGAAAAATCCTAAATCAACAACTCATTAAGAGACACATTTGGATTGTGGAAGATTATGCAACTGGGTTCTATAGGAAGGTTAAGGGAATTACCAATGGGTATATTCATCCTCTGAAATAGTTTAAATGACTCTAAGGGATAGAAAGGATTGAAGTAGTCTCCCTCATTGATAGGAACCAATAGTTGCAAAAGTATAGGATTCTGGATTAAATAGGGATACTAGAATCTATGGGTATACTTTATTGGAAAAGAATTAATTGATAGCATAAATTCGAAACTTAGTTGAAGTAGAAAGTCAACATTTGGTGAATTAAAATCAACTAGAGAGGTATCTAGGAGGTAGGATAACCCTTGACAAACTTGATTTACTGCAAGGTTACAATTTTGCAATGAAATTGGAGCCAAGATTGAAGAGTTAGTACCTTAGAATAAGGGTAGAGACCAAAATGGTCGAAAAAGGAAGCAACCTACAAAGAATAAAAGACAACATGATTCCACCAACTAGAATAGGAAAGGTCAAATTGGAGTTTTGATTAAGATGGGAAAAAAAACCAAGCAACTTTAGAGTGTGTAAGGTTATGAGAAAATAAAGTTACCGAGAATTGTAACAAAATCACTTGGAAAGATGATTGCAAGTTGGGAACTAAAAAGTAAAACGGACTAGTCCAACAAAGGCTCAAATAGAGTATAGTGTGTTTGAAGTGCATATTGAATTTACCGAACTAGTCAATGAAAGTAAACTTATGTTTAGATGTTCCAAAAGGAAATTGGCTATGGAGGGAAACTATGTGTCAAATCAAAAGAATAATTTGGAACAACTCACAAAGGTGATGACATTTTTGACATAAGTGATCCACATGCAAGCTTATTTGACACATCAAAAAAAGGGGCTTTGCGGATGTGGGATATTCTTCTACTATGGTTAAAAAGTCTATTAGTATACATGGAAAAGAGAATTGGAATGACATACTAGAGTATCTCTTAGCTTGTAAAATTGTTGTTTATCTATTAGATCTTGTTATTAGGAATCCAACTGTTGATTCTAAGAGATTAGAAGGTGATGATGAATCCAATATTGGAAACGAAAAAGTATATTCAAGGCGTACCATAGAGGGTAATAAAGGAAAGTAATAGTCAATCAACTATCAAAAGCCAAAAACAATAAATGATAAATCAATTCAAATTGGAGAAAGCAAATGTATGCTAAGAGTTCAACTTAAAGTTGATCTAATATCATGGAAACACTAAGGGGGGAAGTGGGAGAGTAGATGTACTAAGATAAGTACCCTTTTTTTAACAAAGTTTAATGTTGTATCTCTAAAAGGAGAGAATTTTTACCAAATTCTTGAACTCAATGACCACCACAAGGTTGGTTAAGTTAAGAGATTAAGGTAATGGATTATTGGAGAAAGGAAGTGGAAAGGTCAAGGTATATGACCAATAGGAAAACAATATATATAACACAATTTTATATGTATTTTTTTTGGAAGATCAATAGATACTTTGGAAAAGATAGGTAGTATGCTTAATCATGTAAGGCAAGAATATCGCCTACAGAATAGGGAAGAGAAGATTCATGTACTCATGATTTTGAGTTATTATGAAGCGTTCATGCTTGGGAACTAGGCATGCAATAATTTTTGACATCTTTTGAAAGATAACATCAAACCAACATGATGTAATGAGGATTGATACTTAACTAAAATAAATGCTCATTGGAAAAAATAGATTGAGCTGAAAATCAGATTACAATTTTTAGAGGAAGGAAGAAATCCAAGATATGGATGACCTAAGAGGAAGGAGTTTAGCTCTGCCATCAATGTTTAAATATTAAATTTCAAGAACCGAATATGGCATAAGTCCAAGGAAGAGGTTTCACTTAATTAGAATGAACAATTATGAATTGGAAAAGAACCTATGCACCTGAAATTTGGGAGATTAAGGAATGAGATGAGGTAAATTGATGTCATATTTAGGTCACATAGTGATGACAAAATTATTTGATGAATGGGAAACCACTATAATCTAGAAAGGGATAGAGTAAGATGTTTCAGGGTACGTAGCAAGTTGTCATCCAGTATACTAGAGGATGTAGACAAGGTGTTGTCATTGACAAGAATTGTATACTCTTATGAAATTCTAGAGGGGAAAGTGGTAGATCATTAGAATAGTTTTATCTTTCTATGTTGATGGAACTGACATAATGTTAAGGTGGATAGATTCACCAAGATAAACAATATAGATTGGGGAATTTGATTTTTAGGATATAAGTCCTAAACAACTTATTGTGAGAAGTAGTTGCTTAGAGTTCCTAAGAAGGTTAACTCTGATGACGAAAATCAAGTAATGATAAGGTTTTGAGAAAACCATAATCATATTATGAAAAATTCAATTGAATGAATGCTCAAATTAATACTTTAAGTTATCCAGTTAGGAAAAAGGTATAAATACAATCTTGGAGGATTTGAGGAATAATTTTTGAAAACAATAAACTATAATTTGACCCATTTACGGAAGAGGGGTTGAAATTCCTAAAAGCTGGAAGAAGCTAGGACCAAAAATGTTATCATAAATGGAATAAACAGATAAAAAAGGATCAAGGAAACTTTATGGATACAAAGCTTAAAATAATGAAGCATACAATTACGCTTAAGGTAGGCAGTTGTGTTAGTGATAGATGGTCTCAGCTTCTGAGTTCTCCGATGGTGTAAACACCAAAAGAAAGGATGGGACCCATGGTGTAGTGTACAATACACCAAAATTCCTTGTCTATTTGGATTGCACTAAGGATAATTGCATTAGCCAATGAGAATGTGTTTTCCGGTCACTAGGGTATAGGTGTCATCTAGGATATGGTCACTAATGTACTTATGAAGTACAAAGGAGTTATTATAATTATGATGTATAGATCTTTAAAGTGAAGGTATGCATGAAGTACACACATTTGTCCCGTATGTTAGCACAGTCACTCAATGCAAGGTCTAGGGAGGACGAGAATGCTAGGGGTCATGCTATGAGGGAAGATTAGCTGGAAATATACTTATTCCTTACATGATGAGAAAATTGAAGATAAAACCTTTAATTGAATTTATATATATGTTTAGGACTTAAAATCATCGAGGATGATGATTCACTAGGGGGAAGCATGTTACACCTTGTTTCCTAGTTATTGAGTTACTTTTACCTTCATGAGTGAAAATGTTGATAAATGAAAATTGTGACTTTAATATGCTTACCAAATGAATGAAATATGTAAATATGCATTATAATGTTATTGCTATTAAAAGGTAAGATTATGTTTTATATTGATGAAATGCAATGAAAGAATATGTATTGCAATGTGGAAATTTTAAATGCTTTTTCGATGCAAATGATTTATGATGCAAATGGATTTCATGCGAACAACTAACTACTGTTATTGTGTGCAAAGCTGAATGCAGGAATAGGTTCAAGCCTCCTAAAGAGAGGGGAAGTATCGCTTAGGAGAAGAACTTGGTTTGGTAACCTTTGATAAGACCTAAATTGAGCTTTCACACACTCACCTCTAATTTGGTTAAGTCGAGTCATTAGTTTTGGAAATGGGAAGTTACCTTTAGTCTTGTTTGTGCATGATCTAGAATAGGTTATGGTTTTTTCTGTGAATATTCTTGATTGAGTCTCTTTATTTGGAAAGAGTTCTTTATATGTTCATATTGGTCAACAAAGTATATACACTTCATGTATATACGTCAAACAATGAGAATGTGATTATATGTGTTTAAATGTAAAAATCAAAGTAATGATATATATTTGTGATATATGTATATAAATATATACATACTAATATATGTGTGTAGTATGTGACAAAAATGTACATACATATATATTAATATATATATGCACATATATATATTGTTATTATCGAAATGTGTGTAAATATATGTGTTTTTATGTCGAGGCAATAATGTATATATATATGTATGTATGTGTTGTTAATTTGTGGAATATATATATATATTCAAATATCGAATGATGCATTCTATGAGCTTGTAAGTTGATATATATACATATATATTAGCATGTAATGTTAAATATATGGATATATATATATATATATATATTAATGTTAATAGCGCTGGTTAAATATTAAAGCACATGATATATATATTAAGCGCATTACATATACATATTGTAAAGCACAATAGTAAAGGAATAAGCACATAAACTAAGGTTGTTCGCAAGTGATAATATTGTATGAAGTATTTAAATGATAAATAATATATCTTTGGACAACGTATAAATATAAAAGACTTTGCATTATGATTTAAAGCGTTGGAAGCCAACATAGGCCGTGCACAAGAATAAAAGGAAGCCTTTAATTTGATAAGACTTAGTCAAACCTGGGTTCCATATGGATTTTAACATGCCAAATATCTATTAACTTGGTCTTTGAACTGGTAAACAATAGACTAGGACGCATGGTAATATGTGGCATGCCAGTATGTAGATTGCTTGCAAATAAAAGTCTGAATTGAGTGCAATGCCCAACTTATGAGGCAAAATAGGAGGGTAGAATAAGTCTTGCAAGTGTTGGCTGAGTGTGGTCAATTGAGAAGTTGGCAAAAATGAGTCGACTTGTAGAAGATGTTAACCTTGCATTTCTGATTGTTATTCTTGTTGTCCATTTGAATAAGCGACTCATTCACTATGATGAAATCGGGTTGTGCATATGTTTACTGTGCAATGATTTTAGCTGCCACATTTTCTTTTTCTTGCCGAGTCAAACCTTTTGGATTGAGAAGTGTCATCTTTGATAGCTTGTTTCTATCCTGCAGTTGCTCACTTTGGTGTATAAATAGAGGTGGCTTCTCCCTCATTTGGGATGCATTATGCACTCCTGATTCTTTTTTTTGAGTTGTTATTCTAATTTTCTGAGAGTGAGAGTTTGTGAGAGGTTCTTGAGAGTCTGTGAGAGGTTTTTGGGAGTAATTTTTGGTGCTCGTGGAAGAGAGATAGTTGAAAATTACTTATTGATTATGGGAAGGTTGAGCTAGGAATTCGGTTTGATCAATTGGAGCTTTGCACAAATAGGCATGCTGATTTCTACTCTATTATACATTTTGAGGTTTAAAAAGATTATATGTCTTTGGTTGTCTTGTATGAAAAATATGTTTAGTTGTTTATTATGAAATGATTATTTTCTTCTTTGCGTGAAAGTGAAAGATTCTTGATGAGCCTAGTTGTTAACAAACCTTGTTATAGGATATATGCATATACTCTATATAATAGATTATGAGTGTTTAAGTTGTTAGCCTATAAGTCTAAGTAAACCTTGGTGGATGATGAGATTAGTAATACAATGGGAAAGATGGTGTGATAGAAATGTCACCATAGTTAGGTTGTGATGTTAAGAAAACCTTGATTGATAATCTTACTTGATTGATTACTTATTCCTCCTAGAAAGTAGGAAGATGATCTTGACTCTGGGGTTATGGTACAAACTTAGTGGTTATATCGTTATTCAACAATATGGTTGATAAAATGTACTTATGGTTATGTTATTTGATTGAGAGTCTTCCTATTTCACAAAACTCTATAAGAGGACTCATGTTATGGTAACCCAAAAGGGTAAATTCAAGAAGATGAGTCCACGAAACATGGAAGTTTTTTCCTTAGAAAAAAATCTGAAATTAGCTTCAACAAAACAGGATCTTGTTTTTTAATAAACGAGATCCCGTTTAGGTTCGAGACCTTGGGCCAAAAATGGGATCCCACTTTTTAAAGAACGAGATCTGCCGCTTTTTAAAGAACGAGATCTCCCACTTTTTAAAGAACAGGATCCCATTCTAAAACTGGATCCCATTGCATAAAAAAAAAAATTTCTTATGTTTTTTTGAAACGAGATCCTGTTTTGAAAATGGGATCCCATTGTTGAAAAAGCAGGATCCCGTTTTGAAAACGAGATCCCATTTTTTAAAAAGCGGGATCTCATTTTGAAAACGGGATCTCATTTTTTAAAAAACATATATTTATTTTTTATTATGATTTTAAGAAACGAGATCTTGTTTCTTAAAATCATAAAAAAATTATTTTTTTATGAAACGAGATCCTATTTTTAAAAATTTGATTTTTTGGTCGAATTTTTGTTTTAGTTTTTGGTTCAGGAAAAGGCTTGAGGACTCGAACCTAAGCTTTGGACCTGGTTTGACCTGCAAGTTGAAGGTCTTGGCAATGCCACAAGAAAATAGTGACATTGGGCATATGTCTGAAGACTTTATTTTACAGAATTTTTTGACAAAATTAAAATCCATTGTAGATGAGATAGTGTAGATTCTAAATATGTTATTTTTTTTACAATTGGATTATTTTTTCTATCTTTCAATTAATTTATGATGAAATTGGTCCATAAACTTGAAATATCAGGGTTTTTACTATTTTAATAACTTTTTATTAAAATATTTTTTTGTAAAACGAATTGCACGAAAATCTACTTTAGACAATTCTTTTCAATTTAAAAAAAAATCAAAAAATGATAAGTTTAGGTCATCTTATGTGTGACGTACATGATGATTTTTCAAAATGACAAATATGGCTACTAAAAATTTAACAAAAAAAATTCAATAAAAAATTACAAAAAATATCGAAAACATGCTTTAATGAGTTACAAATATTTTCCAAAAAAGATTTACAAAAAATATGATAATTTAGGTCAAAATATGGATGACATACACATGCATGGTATGGTAAAAAAAAGTGACTTTTAAACAATGGTTTTAGAAACACCTATTGAAAATCAATTTATAGCATCTGGGTATTGAAATAAATTACATATTTGGAAACTAGACTCTGAGTACTACATTTTATGATCAATGACTTTTTTCAAGATTCCATCTCTAAGTGCTTCAAATTTTAAGGTCAAATGTGTCAAATTCTGAAAATTAGGGAAAATACTTCCACTTTTTGGCCAAAAAGTGGACTCAACTTCTTTCCAGCACCCAAAACCATTTTGTGAGAGGAACTATGGGTGTAGATGCACCAACCCATCACAAGTTGATTATGTGCTCCAAATGATATACAAATATAGTATTTATGTGAATGTATGAGATATTTGAAAGAGAAGTTTTATAAATGGTTCATGTTCACTTGAACGCTACTTTACCTTGATTGAAACCCTAGGTTGAGAATAACTTATTTGGTTGGGTTTTATACTTGGTTGTTGATGAAAGAAATTGGTTGGGATTATCCTTTATGTGTTCTGATTGATCATTTGATTGTTGATTTTATCTTTGATTGAAGTCATTTATTGTTGAAGGTTATATTTTTGATGAAAGTCATTTATTGATTAAAAACATACTTTTGATTGAGGTCACTTATTGATGTGATTATACTTTCGACGGGAGTCATTTAGTGTTGAGATTATACTCTTGAATGGGAACTTTAATTGTTGTGAATGTACTTTTGAAATAGAGTCATTTAATGATGTGATGTTATGTTTATTTGTATGGTTAATTGGTAAGTTAGAGTTAATTTGAATTACTTAAGTAGAAGTGTCATAATAAAATTAAGAGGTTATAGTTTATTCTCAGGGTTAAGGTTACTCCATGGAATAAGGGGATAGCCTATACATATGTTATGAATGGTCAAATACAAATCAAGCTAGGAAGGTGGTGAATTATATGATGTCCACTCGAAGTACTGGGTGATGAATACTTTGGCCAAGGTAGTGTAAGTTTCCACTATTTACACTGTCAGTCACTGTGATCTAAGTTTACATACTAGGCAAGGAATGCCATATGTGTAGGTTATACCCACTATGTGATAGATCTAGATATGTAGGACAAAACACCTAGCTCAAGGAAGGTCATTATTATTATGAGGTTACCAAACCAATCTCTTCGTCGAAGGGTAGGGCCATCTACCAAGTTTGGTGGATGTGCGGGGGAACACAATTAGTCCAAGGTTGGCAGAAAAACACTTGAGTGATGCTTCTCCTCATTAGTAGGCGACCAAGATTTGATGGAGGGCACCTGGACCATTTGTATGCCTAGTGCAAGTGAGCTCATGGAAGCGATGCAAGTATTTAAGTATCCATTTCCATGGAAAATTGTAAAACAAAAATGTTATCATGAAATTATGTAATATAAAATCAATACATTGGAAAGTTGTAATGCAATGGGTAAGTTTGGAATGATGTTTATTTCAAATGTGCATATTATTCTTATATATGAAAAGAAAAATTTTATTACTAAGTTTTGGCATCATAATTTATTTACTTGAGGTGAAAAACATAGTAAAATTTTGGGTAGAACAAATGGGCATGAAACAAAATTACATTCAACAATTAAATCATTCATGAGCTAGGTAATCAAGATTACTTGAAATATAAGTAAATCAGCCTTTGAAACCTAAATTTGAATCATGCTTTGAATTATAAAATAGGGTCATGAATCTAACCGCCTACATGATGTCATTAAGGCTACCTATCAATCTATTGCATGTGTGAACATACATAAGTTAAGGGTCTAACGGGATACTCAAGTTCAAGGGTCCATACCCAACTAATAGAGCATAACATGAGTGTCACATGATGAGGACAAAAATATTTGAAATATAATTATATACATCTACCATTAGAGGGTGGGCCTCACAACATCCAAAGTTCTCAATGGAATTTGACTTCAATCTAGACTTGGAACCGCAGGTTCTAAGATCCCATTCTAATCCACAACTTGACTCCCACAATCTTAATTTATATTTTCAATTTCTTCCTTACTTTTGATTCCTGCCAATATTTTGAAGTCTCAATTCCTCTTTTCACCCTAAATATTAAACTTGGGCCATCTCCTATTCTCATTCCTTCTCTATTCCTAACACTTACCAGTTTGTGCAAATCTATGGTTCCAGGTTCCTTCTAGAACCTAAACCCCACATTAATGATGAATGATGTATGGAAAATATTAAAGGTTGAATAATAAATAGGAAAGTGTTGTGTTAGAACTTTGTTATGGTTTTAGAACTACTCTTGGTACCCGGTAAGGCATAAAGTGTTGATGACCCAAGGAGAAGCATACAAAGGACCCAGTGTGGTTTCAATAAATATCATGGGTCACTAACCACTTGAGGTTCCCAATATTGGTTTTGATGATTTCATGATCTACCAAGAAGAAAATATAATAAGGAGGTATGTTTTGTGTCTATAGAAACCAATAGACCAAATTTTTAAATGAAGAAATGTTTTACCAAGAAACCAAGGACCTCCTTGAAGAAATCTAGTACAGTCCTTAATGGATTGTGTAGACACCTAAATTTGGACACTTACCATTTGTCCATATTCGTCCCTTTTCATCTAAATATCCTTTAATTTGCATTAATTAAGTAACATTGCTATTATTTAATTAATATCATTAAATTCTTCTAAATCCCTAAGGTATTTAGTTAATAATTAAATACCTTATCCCTTTATTCCCCTTTTTTCTTAAAAAAATTAAATAAATAATACATTTATTTAATTCCTCACATGTCACATCCTCCATCACTTTTCCTTAATCCTAATCCACCTCCTAATCCCATCATTAGGGATGTGCACATGTCTAATCCTTGATTAGGATGTATCACATCCTCCAACTTTTGCAAGTTGGCTTCTAATCTTCATGAACCACTAACTGTCTTCTAATTAGTGATTAGTCAGTCTAATCAATCCCCCTTTAGTCAACTCTCTCTCATCCCCCAAGGAATTTTTAATTCCTTTTTGTCTTCCCCATGTGAATTTAAAATTCACTTTTAGTCCTCCAAGGTTCTCCTCTTCTCCATGTGATCATTAAGAGGTCACATCAGTCACATGGGTTAGGAACCTACTATTATAAGCACCTTGTCTTATCCAAGGCACTTCTCAGCTTCCTTTTTGGCAACCTTGTATTATTCTTAAGATTTCCCCAATCATGTGAGTTTAAAATTCACTTTTATTCCTCCAAGGAATCTCTTCTTTCCCATGTGATCATTAAGAGGTCACATCAATCACATCCCAAAGTACTTGTCCTTCTTCCACATCACTTGTACCCTTTCCATCTCACCATGTCCTTTGGACACTTCATCCTCCACATGGAAAGATGTGAGGGCTTGTGAGTCCTCAACTCACCATAGCCCTCCATCTTGGCCATGGTGGCTCAATCCTAACCATTGAATTCTCTAGAGAATTCAATTTCTTCTATAAATAACCCCCCTTCTCATTCAGTCACACACCTTATGCATTTGTAACACCCTTATGTTTTCAAGCTCTCAAATCATTAAGCACTTCTTTTCATTCAATCCATTTTGCCTACTTACCTTCATTCCACCATCATGTCATACTTAGTTTAGCTATCATCCCATCTTACATCCATTTTTCATCACATTTTCATCAAGGGAGCACACATCCAAGCTTCAATCAAGGGCCAACCAAGGAGATCAACATAGATAAAGGTATATCACTCTTTGTTTCATCTTTCTTTTATTTGTGCTCAATTTAGGCTAATAATTGAGGTGGTCTTGTGTTTCTTTACATTGCATTTTTAGTTAGTTTTGCATATTTAGAAGTAAAAAAAACTTGCACACAGATTGAAAGGAGAGTAGGAGGAATTCATTCATCAAGGCCATAACACTTAGACCTAGAACCAACCTACAATTAGAAGACCAACTATGAAGAATGTCAATATTCAATTTGAAACTAAAGGATCTCCCAATGAGAGTATAATACAAATAAAAATATATCTATTCACCCACTCATCAAGAATACTTAGAGAAAAATAATAGGGAACATGAGACACCTCAATAGATGTGATATCCTCATCACCACAAACCTACAAAGAATATTGGGGAAAGGAGACCTAGGCATGCTAGAGGTCAAGGTAGGACCAACAAAAACATAAGCTCCAAAACAAGGAACCCCCACACATAATGAGGCAGTGTATGGCTCCATCACACTAGAAGCCATAGGTTGACACCCATTGAAGGAGTCAAAGGAAGTTCCTCCATGCTAACATTCCCCATAGTCACATCGTAGGAGGGAATGACTTGACAACCATCTGCATCCAACATCCTGCATCTAACATAAGGGAAACATGAGGAGTAACCACACATTTAAACTTAGGATAGGGAAGAAGAAATACCCTCTTGAGAGCATGATCAAGGTCACCAAACTTGGACCCAAAAAACAAAGCTCAACATAAGACAAATCTTATTTCTTGTGCTCAACCTACATTACTGGAGTTGAATATTCTTTAGGAATATATTGTTGTGCTTCCAGCGAAAACACCTTGATGATAACATAATTCTCATCTAGAGAGCTCCTTTCATCATAAGGTATCTCCTTCCAACTGTCTCTACCCACTTGAGCATTTAGACACAACTCTAAAAAATATCCAAGATAAATTTATCATCCTCTTTTGGCTAGACAATCTCCTAGGTGTCCAACTCAAAAGCCTCATATTCATCCCTGTCCTCATTGACTTCATCAAAATCAACCTTGTAGTCTCCTACCCATAGTCTCTTGCACAAAGGGAGATACCATTACCAATTTTCATTAGGGTTAATGCTATAGTAGGAGAAGATAATTGTCCAGAGTTAGAGAACACTTGCAATATTTTCCTCTAAGCCTTCACTATGATGTCGAAAGGGGCTCAACAATCACATCCTCAACATCCTTAGACAAGGCAACCCATACATTAGTAACAGGTGCATCATTCCCATCTTCATCGTTTCCATCGAATATAGATTCATTCTCGCCTTGAAACTTCAAACCACCATTCCTGCCCTCACGACTCCCCCTCCCTCTTGAAGATGTCCAAAAAATTTGAGATGTTGAGGAGAGGGATTATTATCTTTTCCAAACTTATTTTTTTGCAAATTAAAGCTAGCTTAATTTAGGGGGTAAAAATCTCAATTATTGATGCAATGGAGAGTGAACCCACAAGGTTTAAACCTTAGTTGATGGAACTATAGGAAATAAGCCCCACCATCACACCATAGGGTCTCCCCTAGTACACTAATATTGTTATATGGAGGTTTAATATGAAATATAGTAAACCTATAATTTTTCATTTACTTATGGGGAATAATTTTTCATTGGGAATATGTCCTAATTTTTTAGATGATTTGGAGAATATGTGCAATGTTCCTTATGCTAGTGCACAAGGAATATTGATGTATAAAATCATTAATACTGGAGTAGACATTGACCAAGTAGTAGGAGTTCTTATTAGGTTCATGTTGAATAAAGGAAGAGAGCATTGAAATCATGTGAAAAGAGATTTTAGGTACTCAAAAGGAATGTTTGAATATTACATTGTTTATAATGGGATTAGGAAAGTGGATAAATATACAAGGCTTTATAGATTCTAATTAGGCTAGATATTTTTATAGTTGTTCAATATTGTTTTTGGATTCTATTGTGTTGGAATTTTTTTGAATCAACATTTCGGATCACAATCCACGATCCATTATTAGGATGGTAGAGAGCAAGAGGAGAAGAAACAATATGGATTGTGGAAACTTGATATGAATTATGGATTTTCTTCTCCTATTTCTCTCTACTATCTTGATGATGGATCGTAGAATGTGATCTGAAACATTGATGCAAAAATGTTCCAACACAATTGAATCCAAAAATAATACTGAACAACAATATGGATTGTGGAAACTTGATATCATTATTTTTATGGCTAAAGGTCAACAAGTGGATATAATTTTATTCTATTTAGAGGAATAATAAGCTAGATGAGTAATAATTAAAAAATGTTATCCATTATTGAAGTAGAGTATGTTGCTATGTCACATGCTAAAGAAATGTGGTTAAAAATATTGTGTGTTGGAATTGGTTTTAAGTGTAATACACTTATTAATTGTGAAAATGAAATTTAGTTATCATATTACTCAATTTACCATACTCATACCAAAATTTTAGATGTGCAATATAATTTTGTTAGGGAGATGGTAGAGCTAAAGAAGGTTAGATGGAGAGAGATGATACTCTTGAGAATCTAACTAAATTTTTGATAAAGCTAGTGAGCACTGTAAAAAATTTGTTGTAGTGATGCAATATCTATGTTTTGAACCTAGTTTCTTCTTATTTTAATTTATGCAATTCTCCTAATTCAAATATCAAGTGGGATAATATTATGAATTTGGTGTGATATTTACTTAAATAAAGAGATCCAATTTGTTATGTTGAGGTTTGATTACAAACAATAGAATAATGTTGATCACATATGTAATAAAATGTGGTGAGAATTAGAATTTAAAATTTATCTTGGAGTATTTTATATCTTGTTAGAGTACTGATAGAAACTACATGAGGTTTAGCTATGTTAATTTTATCACATGTTGTATATAGTAAAGTGATGGAGATTGTGCATTATTGTTAGTGTAGGTGCAAAAATATTGGTACATGTGGGATTCATAGCGGACATGTAGATGTTATTGGGAGTGGTTTGGAATGTCACATATCATAAGAGTATTGTGACTACTACCAAAGATCATGTGAATTATCTTGATAATACCACAAGAGACATCATTTACTATTCCTTTATAGAAGGGTGTTTGGTCAACAATTAATGACTAAGTCATTTTTAGTATTATCTAGACTAATGAGCAATTTGTCTATTTAGAGATTCCTTATGGGAGTGACATGTTGTATTAATGAAATCATAGTGAATTCATAGTTCATTGGTGCAATGGTTGACATTCCAAGGTAGTTCTAATTTTGAGTTGATTAGGATTATAAGACTTGGAATGTATTTAGTTAGTGATACAAATGGAATAGTTTGATGCCTACTTAATGATCATTATGAATGTGATTGTGAAATGCATGCAATATCTATACATTGGATGTGTACAAATTAAGGAAGGAAGAATAAGGACACTAAATTTTTTGGATTATGTGTCAAAAAATTAATATAATTGTTTTTGAGCTCTTTTGTTGCTATATTTTTCCCAAACCTGATGTCTTATGTGTTTTTTAGATTGCGTATGATTTGATATTATCTCATCATGTTTTAATAATTGAATTAGAAAAAAAACATAAACTATAATTATATCACATAATCTAAAGTTTTAGAGTAAGCAAATTACTAGTAATTTTCATTAGAACTCACAACAAATATGAATAGGAACACACATTATTCACAAACATGCCACTTGACCTAAGTATATTGACAAACACACTATCCACAATCACATAATCTTACCTTTGAATAGGGACCCAAAATTTACCCATAAGTACAAAAATCCCTCTAAATCTAAAATGGGAAATAGAATGAAGATTTGATGCCTCTCAAGTAGTGCTCTCAATATCTAAGTGAGAAGCCAACTCAAGATGGGAAAGATGTCTCCATCCTCTCAAGTGGTCATCCAACCTCCTCTTTGACTCACTCTTTAGAACATATCTTTAACAAATGATAGAATCATTTTTTTTATGGTCACTATTATCTTCTACATCCACCTTGTAACTAACTTTGAGATTTTTTAGTGGCACATGAGGCAATGAATATCAAATACCAGGTATTCCAACAATATTTGTGAGACAAGATAATCAAATTTCAGTGACCATATTTTTCTTAAAACTTATTAAAAGGAAAAATAAAAATCACAGTCTAATAATATGGTGTCAGTTTCAACTAATAATGAACTTGTATAATAATTATTGGTATTGTCAAGTTACAAAAATATTTTACATTATTTAAAATTTTAAAATGTTTTTATCTATCTAAAAAAAATACAATATACAAAGGTACAAATAAGCTCAAAATATTTATCCTACTACTAGCAAAAATGAAAGAGTAGGGGAATTTTTTTTAGTTATAAAACCAAGATACCAATATTGTTGTAACAAGTAAGACAAATATGGTTTAGGATAAAAAATAACTAAAAGGCCAAGATAGTAAATTATAGTAACCACAAATGAAAAAAGAAGAGATAAAACATGAGTAACAATGATAACCATGAGGATCCACATTGCTACTATACCAAATCTATGATATATTCAAAGATTAAGGCTATTACCAATATTAGAAAACATGTCAACATCTTTATTATATATTTTATGAATGTGTTGGAGGTCTTCTTGGGAGGATTGGTTCATGAGATTATGGATAGACTGGATCACATAAGAAAGGCCAACCGACTTGACATGCCCCTTGTTGACAACATTGATAATTAAATTAGAATCACCAAATATGTTGCGACTTCCCATTCCCTTTTCTTTAGTAGATGAAAGGGAAAGCTTTAGAGAATAAGCTTAAACAAGGTTTTTTTGTTGTTAAACCTAATCTTATAATGTACCAAACACATACTTTTCTATTGTGAAGACTATTCCACTAGAGAGCTTGGGTTCCCTTTGAAGGCCCCATAAAAAAGAGAGAAAGCATATATAAATGAAGGGACAAGATGATACATAATATTATTTTTCTTTGTTTGAGAATGGGGAACAACTTCACTAATGAGAGATATAGTTTTCATGGCCACCGCCCATTGTGGAGTCAAATTTATAAATATAGACTCATTATGAGCATTACAAATTTCCCAACAAAACATATCTAGGAATAAGGTGTTTCATTATAGGAGGCCACTTGGATAGATTAATAATCTTCTAATATAAGTGAAACCATCAAAAGTAAGAATAATAATATGAAATTAAGTTTCTACACCTATTTGACATGAGCATAATGAATAAATAAGTGATTTTTTTCCCTCTTTATGAGCATTTATTTGGGCCCTCAAAATTCTACTTTCAAATATTATTTAATGTTAATTGTTGATTTTATAGTAACAACCACAAGAGATTGATTTTAGGAATTGCTCCTTTGTACCAAATACATTTCCAATTAGGTAGTTGAGAAAAGGAGCCACATATTAGTTTATAGTCCTTATAGAGAATACACCATCCATAATCTTTGATACTTCTCCATATTAATTAATCATTCACTAAGGAATATAAGGGGACACTACCTTCCACAGAAGTAAGAAAAGAGTTTCAATTAGCTTTCAAGTCCTTAAGAATTCTAATTTCTAAAATAGATTTAATGTTCGGAGAATAACCAAAGTCCACAAATTAAGAGAGGGGTGGGAAATTTGTAGAGCAAAACCAACCCTTGAGATATTTTGAGATTAAAAATATGAAGTTTTCCATAATCTTACCTTCCATAATGTTGATTTTATCTCCATTTCCTAGAATCCAAGAGATATGGTTCAAGACCATGTTTGAGGACCTTACCATGTTCCTCTAGATAGAAGACCTCATCCTAATATGGTTGCAAATGATTCTACTTTTCTTGTTAGTGGTGCTATATTATTTTGAAAGGAAGTTCGACCACCATTTATCTCTGGCTATAATCATTCACCAAACTAGCTTTGTAGCTAAGGATTTTTTCGTGATAAAAAAGACATCCTAGCCGCAACCATTCTTTCTTACTTTTGGTGACGTGATCCTATTGAACTAAATGGTATTTCCCTTTGCTATCTTGTTTACCGTCTCCCCACTCAAAGTTTCTGAAAAGTAGTTCCATATTTTTTATGACTCCAATAGAAGTATGAATACTACTCATCCGATGTGGGAGGGTAGCAAGAGACTCTCATAAGAATATGGACCAATTATTCAAATAACTTGTAAATCTAGTTTTCATTTTATCAAATATTTTATCTTAGATTGAGACTTTAACTAAAAAAAAAAAAACATTTTAATTTGAATAAAAAGAAAATTTACAAATCTTGGAGACTCTTCAAACATAAGAGTATCAATAACAAAACTCTGTGATTAATTTTCTTACCTCCCCTTTAAATTATTTTCAGAACATCTTACTAAGAATCCCTCACCTCAGAGTCTTTTTGTCCCTTAGCTAAGGCTTAACTTTACACAAATGTCCTTTCGTATAGAAAAATTCGTACCTGATCATTGTGAAATGCATATTTTGGGAAAATAAAACATTGAAATTTCTCCGAAGAAACCTGAGAAGCTTTGAAAATAAACAAATAACGATTAGTCTGCAAATCTGGTGAAGGAGATAGGAGGCGACACAAATACAAATGGCAGGAGGATTTTAAAATAATTCTCACACAATACTCATTACACTTACAAGGCCTGACTATGGCATTACAAATGATCAATTGCTGTTCAAACAAGCGTACTTCCAACTTTAAAAGGCGAAAGGAAATTCAAAGCAATATCATCATTGCTTTTCTCTCTATTTAATTATTATTATCTTCATTTTCAATTCTGTCATAGGTGAAGACTTCTTGCGGGCAGTGGCTCCCATCCGCAGGAGATTAGTCTCGCTCCAGTTCGCCCCAGTTATTCAAGATATGGGCTGCTGGGCCGCTGGCCTGGGTCGGGGGGACACCTCTGTTGTATATAAAAAAAAAATTCTTTCATGGGTGAAAGTATTTTGTTACATTTTAAAAATAAGTATACGAAGTTAGAGAATAATTAGATATCTATAAAGATAAGAACTATAAAATATCATTCAGTGTCATTTTGTAATGAAATACATGAAATACCAGGTCATGTCAACATATAGTCATGCGAGCTAACATTGTCAACATGTAGGATTGATTGGAATATCGTAGGACCTTCGTTTTTTTTTTGAAATGTGGACTGACTTCTTATCTATCTATAACTAAGGTTTGGAGGTGTGACTCATCATGCAACTTGCCACATTAGCACATCTATTGAGAAGTGTTCAAAATTTGACTTTTTAAAGATTTGACCGAAACTTAATCATGGTACCCCTAGTAGTTGAACTAAAAAATATCATTTGTTGCTTGTAGAATATCATATTTTTATTTAAAATAAAACTTATATGCAACCTAAATGGACCAAACACCTATTGGTAACCATAAATCTTTGTTATCTCTTAGCTTTTATATTCAACACAAATGGACCAATAATTGAACACATAAAAACTATTTGTTGTTATTAAAACAACACATACTTATTTAAAATATAACTTATATCAAACAAAAATGGACCAATAATTGAACACTAAAACTTTTTGAAAATCATTCACATTTAATGAAAAAATACATGGTATTTATTATGCTCACCTTTTATATTTGTGATAGGACAAACTATTAATATAAAATACTCCAATGCTTGTACATTGCTACCCTAATAGTTGTACACATAAGAACAATATTTTTTCACTATGATAACAATACTTATTTAAATGAGTGTCTTATTTTATTAAATGAGCATTTGATTTTATAAATGACACACTTATAGTGGATAGTTATGATGTTTTATTTGAGACAAAAAAATATTTATTTCATTTGTTCATGAATGTATTTATGTTTTTTTTTAGTTAAGCATTATAAGTTCTCAAGTGAACAACTATTGATCCCATAATGTCACATATTTGATAATATTTTGATTAATATGTGAAATGAATATATACAAGATATAATATTAATTCATTAATTCATTATTACTAATATGAATAATCACAATTGGCTACAAGAGTATTGGACCCTGCACAACTATTGACCCCTCTCACTTAAAACAACTATGCTTATGTCTAAAAAATATAAAAATTTCCACTAATATTTTGACAAGCCATTCCAAATTAGAATTGATTATGATGATACTTTTAATCAGTAATGTGATAAAACAAGACCAACAAAACTTAAAAAAAAAAAGAGTCAAACAAGCTCACATTTAAAAAATAGCCTTTACATGAGCCCTTTAATTGCTCACTAGTTCTACTAAATTTGACACAAATTGATCAACTAACATTTCAAAATGATCTAGCATTTAAATTAAGTCACCTCACCACAGTATCATAAAGTTGTATTTATATCCTAAATCTTTATTAAACTAAAATTCATATTAAAAGTTCACAAATGTCACAAGAAGAAACATAACCATCTCAAAAAATTAGAGGTCACTAATGTATTGTCAACTAAATCTCCTTCAAGCATGCCATTGGAGTTATCTTAATTTTGGTAACTGGTGGAAGCAATAAGAGCTTTAAATAATCAATAACACTTATGACAACTTCAAATCAAGATTAACAATGCCAATATTTTTTAAATTTTAAGAGTAATCTATTGTGGTTCTTCTTTTTTCCTTCTATATAAATGAATCTTATACAAGAACACATTATTTTACTTATACATGCCAATAATTATTGAATTCCAAGGATAAGATAAACTTTTGAATTAAGTTGCAAATGCATCAAGCATGAGAGTTGAAGAAATACATAATAATTATTAAATTGTAGAAAAAAAATCTAGCAAACCTACATAGCGAGATTTGTTGAAAAAAATGAACTAAGCCTTGTGGTTTTATGGAGAGTACATTCAACAATTTTGATTTTATGTGTAGGTCAATAAGTATGCTTGTATTTTACAAATATAACTAACAAAATGACTTATTTGAAGTTGCTACAAACTCTTAATACCCCATTGCTAGTTGGGGTTGAGATTACTCTTCTTAAGCAATCACTACTCTATATATTTTTTAAAAAATTATAATAATTGTAGTTTTGAAATGCAACATATTGCATATAAATATATTTAACATATCTATACCAATTAAATATTATTTTATTTGTTTCCTTAAAGTAATTGAGTTAAATTCTAAGTGCATTGTACCAAAACTTTTTTATGTAAATAATTTATTTGTGTAGAGAAAGAAGGAAAATACTAGCAAGGAGCAACTATGAGCCCTTCTTTACTAGATTATTCACATTATTTTAAATTATTTTATTAAGTATTAAATATTTACTATTGTAAATAAGGTGACTTTATTTTCCACTCTTTACTAAATGGGTTGTTTGTCAAATATAGCATAAATTTAGACTCGCAATTGGGAAGAAACCATGTTGAATTCAAATCTTCATGTCATTAATAAGTACATTGCAACATCCAACAAAATTTTAAATATATACTTTATTTTGAATATTCAGTGTTACTGTGGTAGTATTGGGGTGTATGCCTAGGTGCTTTGAGAGTTCTTTCATGTAATCTTAATGTTAAATCATTTATTCTCTAGAATAAAGTAAGATCATGAAAGGGATTTGTAGAAAGTAATCAAGGGAGGTTTGAAGCCTTGCATTGAGGCAATTACTATTTCTACATGATTGGTGACCATGAAATTTGTGGAGTAATCTAGGATTTGTTAAGAGATAGACAAGATTGGGCAAAGCTATAATGTTTGACATAGTTTGGATTAGAGGGTTATGGGACTCTGTTATTATTACAAGTAAAATTGGTGAAACCATTGTATTGTAAAAACACCAATTACTTGATCATTGTATTGTGGTTTATTATAATTTATAAAATATAAATCTACCCGAGCCATCTCACAACCAACACCCTCTAGCTTACACTTGTGATGGCTAGCAAAGGTTGGCCAATAGAAAAACCTCTTGCCCACCATTGGGGCCTTATGTTTTGCAATCTATGCAAGCTACCAATGGTATTTTATGGCCATTAAAAATATAAATTCTACTCAAGGTATTATATTTCCTTTTTGATTTCTTCTAAGTGACAAATCATAACTCTAGCAACAACAATAGTAAATTACTAATAGACATAGGCATGATATTATTTTAACTTTAGACTTATGGGTGTAAGTTTATACCTCACATAGCTCAAACAACTTGTGTATGGATTGGGCAACAAAATATAATCTTTATAATGAAGGTTAATACTCTTTTATATATGCAATGATCATGCAAAATAATTTGTTGCATTCAAAACAAGCATCACACATGTTATTCTTGAATTTTTGTGTCATGGTCCCAAACTGACTCTTATTCAAGTTTTAAGAGTTTCCTTCAAATTGCCACATGACTAATTGTATTGCATGATCATAATATGTACATCAAGATTGTTTTTTGTGCTCTGTCAAATGTAAAACTGCCAAGAAAAACTAACCATTTGCATGTATTTTTATCTACATGCACATGTCATCATGTACCATATCCTTTAATGTTTAAATTAGTATGCATGTATATTAAAAGAGCTCAAAATGGTGGTATTGTATTTCCATTGACCTTCAAACTCATAATTGAAGGATTAATGTGATGTTTGAATATTTGTATTGAAGGCTTGCGAGCAATAACTTATGGAGATAAGACAAAAACTATATATTATTTACCATGACACAATAGAAGATTTGGTTAACTTATTGTTGCAAACTATAAATCCTATTTGGTTTATTAGCTATCCAAGCATCTATTTTGGTATTGATGTTCTTCTAACCAACCAATAGAGATAAGTTTAATAAAATTTGAAAATTGAGAGAAAAATACCACATAATTATTTGTTGGAGACCTTTTCCAACTAGAAAATTGTTATCTAATGATTTTTTTAATGAATAATCCATATGTTTGACTCAACATGTATCTTCCCTTCTATGGAAAGGCTCATTAAATTATAATTAACATTAAAATTGGTCTCATAGTGTAAACAAGGAAACAAAAGAGGGATAATAGAAGGGAAGTGTTCTAACAAAAGACAAAGCAAACAATTGGTGTTACTAACATTACATCATAAGAAGCAGTGCTAGCCACAAAATGTATAGTTTACACTAACAATGGTAAATATTTGTGGAACCTAAAGATTAACATTGTTAGAACCACACAAAATAAGTACTAAAGGTTCCTTTAAACTTCATAATGTAATTTGATAGACCAAGAAATTCTAAGTGCAATGATCTAATGAGTCTCATTAGACTTGGAAAATATCCACACCTATGGATTA